>CM045893.1:40588140-40675640 GCA_025169545.1 Anguilla japonica | reverse complement strand
CTAATACAGATAGCACGCGCTGGTCTGGCAGTACAGGTACAACTGCTGCACCTTGACTCACAAGCTCAACTTTCACCACAGACCTGTTACACTGATAGACGCGCCACTATCAGAGAGGTTTCAAATATGTAGTCAGAACTGTGGACCCGTTTGGTTTCCCTGCCAACACCCCCCCCCCCCCCCCCACCCCAAGAGCTGTCAGATCACAGATGTCGGCTCAGCCCACTGAAAACATATGGAGCAGTCCGGGCAGAGAAGGCACTGCGGGGTCACGGCGTTACCATGGGAAACTGGAAAGTTCCCACACTGCTCTGCTTCCAGTTCCCCCGGTAAAGTGACCGGGGCAGTAATCCCTTCATTCCAGTTTATTTTCAGCGCGGCGCACAGAGTTACATAACGTCATCCAGACCCCAGCGCAGCGCAGCGCTGTCGCTCTAAAGCCTGGCATCCGCGTCCAGCCGCGTGCTGATTGGCCTGCCCTCGTCACGTGTCCGGCCAGCGGGGACGGAAATCGTGAAGTTTATACGCCTGTCATTGCCCACCTCTGCCAGCGAGCTGCTCTTTAAAAAAAGGGGGGAAGTCAGTTGCTACTGATTCTTCTTTCTCCTCACAAAGTTCTTTTAGTGTCGTCTGTCAAACTGCCTCAGAGTTTGAGGCCCAGCTTGCGCAAAAGGAGGTCAGGGGTTAATTAACAAAAGCCCTCCCTCGCCGTGACCGGAATCGCCAAGGGTCGGCTCCAGCGCCGCTGGACAGGAAAAACCTGTGAGGGTTTCCAACGACAACAGCAGCCCGCACCGGGAAGGGGTCTCGGCCTCCCGGGGTTGCCACGGCGTCAAGGCGGAACGCAGAGGCAAAGTTCGTTCTGTGAAGCGGACGGAATTTACGACTGCTTTAGAAATTAATCGCGCTCCACTGGTAAACAACCCGCCCGCCCCCCCCCCCCCCCCCCCACCCCCCCGCACACATGTTTTTCTGGAGCCCAGCAAAGCTCTGCCTGGATCTGGTGAACCTAGCAGGCCTGGATCCTCATTCATAACGGATCTCAGAGCCGAAATGTTGATCCAGGGTCAGGTTTCTCCTGTCTGTATTCTGAACTCACCCACTGTGAGCTTACAGGCAGACGCAGATTTTAGATCAGCACGGTTACAATGGGATGTGTTGTGAATACGGGCCCTGGCTGGTCTATAGAGTACTCCAGGGGGTGTGAACTGCACAGTTACAGTCCTGTGACGAGCTGAAGGGGTTGAGGCGCAGGATCGATGCCGAGTTGAGACATCTCTGAACTATCGGCATGGCTGCCACACCCACAGCGTGTCTCAGAGCAGGCCCAGGGTGCCTGTGCACGTTACCCTACAGAACGGAGAAGCAAAGATGGGACAGACGTACAGTGCGGAACTGCAGGTCTAAAGAGAACGGAGCGCACATCCCAAACGGAAGAACCGGAGCACTTTCCACTCCTGCCGCGGGCGTTTTCACGTCTCAAGCTCCTGATTGCTCCAGAGCTCGGTAACTTCCTCTCCAGATTAACAACTGGGATTCTGTGCTGCTTCTGTAGGCAACCTGCCTTCATCAGCATCTATCCTGAAAACAATGTATAGAGCTGGCCAATCACAGGATGCACAGCGCTGGCCAATCACAGGATGCATAGAGCTGGCCAATCACAGGACATGCAGCACTGGCCAATCACAGGATGTGCAGCGCTGGCCAATCACAGGATGTGTAGCATTGACCAATCATAGGATGCACAGAGCTGGCCAATCACAGGTTGTGTAGCGCTGGCCAATCACTGGATGCACAGTGCTGGCCAATCACTGGATGTGCAGTGTTGGCCAATCACAGAATGTGTAGCGCTAGCCAATCACAGGATGCACAGCGCTGGACAATCACAGAATGTGTAGCGCTGGCCAATCACAGGATTCACAGAGCTGGCCAATCACAGAATGTGTAGCACTGGCCAATCACTTGATGCGCAGCGCTGGCCAATCACAAGATGTGTAGCGCTGGCCAATCACTGGATGTGCAGCGTTGGCCAATCACAGGGTGTAAATAGCTGGCCAATCACAGGATATATAGCGTTGGCCAATCAGGATGTGCAGCACTGGCCAATAACAGGGTGTGCAGCACTCGCCAATCACAGGATGCACAGCACTGGCCAATCAGGATGTGCAGCACTAGCCAATAAGAGGATGTGCAGCACTCGCCAATCACAGGATGTGTAGCACTGGCCAATCACAGGATGCACAGCGCTGGCCAATCAGGATGTGCAGCACTAGCCAATAACAGGATGTGCAGTGCTGGCCAATCACAGGATGTGTAGCACTGGTCAATCACAGGATGTGTAGAGCAGGCCAATCAGAGAGATGAATCACCCTGTCACACTTTTCAGGCATCTGGAGTAATTGCCCTATTTTTCCCCATATTCAGATTTTAAAAATTAAAAATATATTTTTTTATTGCCTGTAAAATATCCATAGCAACAACCTGTAAATGGCACTATACAAAAATAAAGATTGACAATAGATTGAATCTGGCCATAATGAAGAGTAGGCAATCATTGACTACTTACACCAGTTACTCTGAAGTTGCCCAAAAGATCAACTACAAAGTACATGTATTTTTCCCTAGTTCATTTATCACTGTTAAGTTACTTAACACATCTAGAGTATAATCTGCAAATCAAACAAAACTAAAAATAGAGAAGCAAGTCATGGTAATTCTATGATCTCCCACGAAAAACTTCCATAGTCCACCTCAACACAGAGAAATCTTTACAATTCCACTAAATGGGAGTGGCATGGGAAAGGAAACAACACCTGACATGCAAGAATGTAGGGTTTGAGATCCGTCTGCTCAACCTGACCAAAATGGCATGTCCAAATATTTCCTGTACAGAGACGTTCAGCTAACCGAGCTATTTGGTGCCTTGGGGAATTATTAAACTATGAACTTCTTTCCTGTCATTCTCGGCTGCCTCAGAATCACATCAGTCTCTGGGCCCTTTTTTTTCAGCCGAGCTGGGTCACGCCTGGCTGCGTTTCTAGTACACAGTGCCTGATATTTCTCCTTAATGTTCTATGTCGTGCCGGGGGGGGGTGGGGGGGGGGGGGGGGGGGGCAATTGAAAGCCCCGGGATAATGGAAAGCGAAACTCAATAAAGACATACATAGATTTGTCAATACAAAAAGTTCAATAACAAATTACTTTTTACACTTTTATTTGTGTTTTGTAAAATATATTGATTTATTGATTTATTTGTTTGGCAATGTGCCGTCCCACATCCCAAAAAGACTAGAAGCTTATATACAACCATACACCCAAATTATCGTCAGCATCAAACAAATAGATTCTCACTATTGAGAGGGTATTATTGTTAGCCACAGTGCAGTACCATGTTTTTGTCCACCTGCAATCCGTTTTTAACAACTATCAAATATTCCTGACAAAACAGAATACTCTGGTTCTGTAACTGACCAAAACTCGGTAACGTAATTCTACTAAACGCTTAAAATTATGTTAGTTAAAACTCCGATATATTGGGAACTAGTCCGCAGAAAATAACAGTTTCCTTATGATAAACGTTAATTGCGCCTACGTTCATTTCGAGAAATCACGTTTCTTTGAGCATCTGTCCCAAGCTTCGGCTTTTAGCAAGTTTGTAACTTGTCGGTGGCCTGTCTCCTACATCTTTACACCGTACACGCACATCAAGGCAGTACGCGTTAAAAGCAAGCAAACGACCATACCTTCATACGCCCAGTTCCAGCTTCCTTAATTTTCCCCATCCAAAAAAACTAACATTTACCATTAAAAGTACACTTACTGTAGACCAGTCCCAGCGGAAAATATGGACAAAAATCTTTGACAAAGCAGTCAGCCTATGGGCTGGAGTGAGTTCGGACGTATTGTCCTATAAGAGACGTGTATTGGTTGCTGGAGGGAGGGGGGAGGGGTTGTCGCATGGGTGTCGGATCTCTTTGTTTAGACTTTTTTCATCCTGCTTCTACTTCGGTCCTGCACTGATTTATGAAGTCATTTCCTCCGCATTCCTCTTGGCTACTTAAATACTTCTTCATCTTTAATAATTAACTGACTACCCTGTTACTTAAGAGGCTGTGTTGGTTTTAGTTATAGTAGCAGTTTTACAGTTGCGCACGCACCTCCCTGTTGCACAAACCTTACTTAGACACTAGTTCTTAAATGTGCAATAGAATGTCTATCGTTCAACCTGAAAGGGTGCCGGTGTGTTGAGCAACCAATGACACGGATTCATAAAAAGTCTGTCCGCGTTAAATTATACAAAACTACAATAAACGAAACAGTACAAACTGTCATATACTGCATTAATTGGGGAAGGGGGATTTATCTTTTTTTTGAATGCACCTGTAGTTTCATAGAAGTGTTCTACTACTGAGATAGGCTCCACTGCTGAATAATAATTAGATTTTTCTTTTAAACAAATATACATAGATTAAGTGTAGCAGAATATACGTATCATCAAACCGTGTTGAAAAACTTTTTTCACAACATACATACACTGAATACAAAAACAAACACGCACAGGCACACCCAAACTAAAATAGCATTAGCCAGGGGAGACTCGTCGCCACTTAATGGAATTATTACGCGGCCTTGAACCGCGAATGCAGTAATCCTTGCCTGGTCCGCTGCATAATGTTTATTCCAGGCATCTACCAATTTCACGGACTAATTTAAAAGGAGGAAGTAACCGTCGTTATCGATCGGTTTCCAATAAATAAAAAACACTTACGTATTTATATTCAAACTTCCTTTCGTCCAAAATGGTCCATAGCTAATTCATTTCCACAGAAGGAAGTCGTGACATTAAGATGAAAACGAGATTAAGGGAGACTAGGCTATGGCGCTTGATTTGTGGACCTGTAATGGTTCGAGGATTAAGGGTTGTAACTGGTATTTAGACTCCCCCTGGTGGCAGCAAAGATTATTACTTCTATGCGTTCTGTCTACATCATCCAGTTGCTGTTGATTGCGTTGCTTGCTTGAGAGGCCTTAAGTCTCAGGGCCTTGGGGCATTCTCCTAACTTGTCTTTACTTGTTGTTCTCGTTTGATTAGACACCCCATTAAGCAGATACACTTGTAATTTTCAAAAAAAATATATATATATATATTGGTTGTGACATATCATTTCACAATTGTATTGACTGAAATGTGTAGCCCACATGAAATTCATGTCATCAGTAAACTAAGAATAAACCAAACACCAGTGCCCCAAAGGCTCACTCCACTGTCAGAGCTATGTGGCACTTCTCATTGGTTGGGTAGACCTTTGTCTTTAGCCAGCAGGCTAATCGTAACTCTTGTTCTATGATGGCAGCTGAGTCAGGCAGCAGTTCAGAAGGCACAGCAAACCTGCACATAAAACATGGTCCCGCACTGCTGGGTTTTCCCAATTCTGTGTTCTGTGTTCACATCGAAACACCCGTAGAGCTTTTCTTCCTGGTTTGAGCTGAACGTAGTAATGCCCACCCATCCGTGACATAAGACATCACAGCAGAATAAACACAGTGGATTGAGATAGGCATGTACACGGAACAGAACTCTCATTGCGGCTCATATGATATTCGCCCTGACATGCCTTCAAGGTGCTGTGAATAACAGCATCTTCTAAAAGGGGAAACAATGCACCTGAGTAGCCTCTTTAAAAAACACACACACTCAGCTTTCCAGTAAAAACACACAGACAAATGTACAAGCACATATTGCAGACTCTCACTCTGCAATGTATATCTACCACACATGCAGATGCACAAACACACACCTGCATACACAATTATTTCAGACCCTCACAATACAATATATAACCAGAACATCACTTTTATCACACCGTCACGCTCATGATCCACGTGCAGCACACACACACACACACACACTCTCTCTCTCTCTCTTTATATTCACTAGAGGATATGAATTGCTACTTGTGCTTTGAGTTTAGGTAAGCCACGTGAGTGGCAAAACCATCAAAAATGCTAATTTAAGCTAGCAGGCGCTAAGTCAAAACAGGCTCTCTGGTAAGTAATAGCCTTTGCTGCTCTCTTGTATAATTAGACACAGTAGAGAATTGTTTGATTCTGGTGCTTCGGCTGCCTTTGAGCCGTTTTATGAAACATTTCACTCACGGGCCACGGATGGATCCTTGGGGCACTTTGTAATTGAAAGAATAACCACGCATTCTCAGATTGTGCGCACCGTGAAATTGTTTTCGCAAGAAACAAGTGCTGCATTGAATGTTCCGGACTAAAATGAGCTTTAATTTTGCCCTGGAGAGAAGAAAGGCAATTAAAATTTCAACTTTATTTATATATCACAGGGATGTGGATATTTACATTTCAAATGCTTTGTTTTACAAATCTGTTCCTGAAAGCAGTAAGCTTATGAACACTTTAGCAGGATAGGATAGGCACTATAATAGGATTCAAAAGGAATATACCTTTAAAATACAGTTTGAAGATTCACATTGACAGTTGATTATGTTTTTTGTTGTTGTTTTTTACCACAAGGCTCTTAACTGCAGTTCTGCATTTCCTTTATTGTTCATAAATGAGCGATTTAAATCTGCATGTATTTTTACGCAACTGGTCTTCCAGGATTTGAAGAGTCTTCTCAACCCACTCTGCAGAGTGAAGCTAACAGCTACCTCTCACTTTAAAAAAAAAAAGAAAGAGGAATAGATTAGAGGAGGACTACAAAGGCGAATGCTGGCCTATTAAAGAACTTTAAAAGAATATTTTTTTCCATGAGCGAGGCCAGGCAGCGTTTGCCTGCAGCGAAGTGTCCTCACCGCTGCGGTCTACTGGCGACGATCTCGCGCTGGAAAGTGTGAAATGGCTGCCCCTTCCCTTCCGCTCTGATACGCCACATTTCCACCTATCGATCCAAAAAAAAAAAAAAAAAAAACATAAATATGTATTTTTTTAAAATAATAATAATAATAGAAAATGGGGTGATGGAGCTCACGGGACTGAACGGAATATGTCCGAATTACTGAGAGATAATTAACGGTCTCCAGCTTCGAAGCCAAATGTCGTGTGACTCATTGAAAAGCAGCGAATTAGTGCTGAGGGGCCGTGAGCAGTGTGTTTTCAGAAATGACTATCCTTTTGAAGGAGAAATGAAAGGAAACACGGGTGCTTTGCAGTTTGCCTTGTGGCTCATTTGGACGTTTCCTTTGTGAGAAGCACCTTGGCGGATGAAAGGGAGTGCATCTGCCGCATGCTAATGAGCAGGTCTGGCAGTAAACACTGTGCAAACAATGGACATATATTTAATAGACCCAAGTATGATTTGGGACTGAAACCCATATATTTAATAGACCCAAGTATGAATTTGGGACTGAAACCCAGAACCATCCCATGACAAAGTGGACAGTGAGCTCAATGCACTGGTTGTGTTCGGGGGAACCTGCTTTTGGCTGCATTGGTCTTGTTCTTCAAATGACCTGTAGAATCCATTGCAGTAAGATCAGACATTCTTATTAGTGGCTACTTAGCTGTTTTAATAAAAATTATCAAAAGTATTACAAGTTCAGTAATCATTTAAAATTTTGATTGCCAGTATGGCTTTAGTCATGTCGTATGCTGGGGCTTGTTTGTGTATTACTTTACTGTGAAGTTTTCAAGTGCTGCTGGGTACAATATAAACCAGTTTAGGTGTGTGCTAGGAGCTCTTGGTCAGGTCTCTCTTGGTACTCTTAACCAGAGCATATTACACAGTCATTTAAAAACACAATTAGTACGACTGTTATTCTGCTCTTTTGACCCAGGCTCATAGTACCAATGTCCCACTTAAAATTTGAACCGGTAACCTCTGACTCTGAGTTTGCCAACCATTATACTTCAGCGTTCTGGTGAGAATCTGTTCTGCCCAGGCCTCGCTGCTCAGGTTTACACCCCGTCTTGACAACAGCTTGTGACTGTGGTGCTGTGCAGAGAATCGCGCAACAACGCATGCAGTACAGGGCAGATCGGTTCATGTGTACAGAGTCAACTTCAGATCTTGGTTGAAAATCTCACTGTTGAATGTCAAATTGGCAGTGTGCCCCTGGGAAAATTTAATTCAGCATCTCCAGCCTCTGGATAACTCCACCGCTGTGGCCCCAGCGCTAGGCTTACTTCATAGTGCTGAGAGACCCAAAGTTATGTTTACAAAAAGGTGGGGGTGGGTAAAGCGTTCAGGTGGGGTGGGTAAAGCGTTGCATTAAATTGGCTCCATCCTGAAGTCAGTACCGTGGAATTTCCGACGGCTGGGAAACTAATGTATTGACTTTAATAAAATGGGGGGGACCAGGGAGAGACCTGCCAGCGTTGGTTGTGCCGTAACACCTCTGGGTTTTCAAGCGAGCAGTCCGTGAGGAATTACGCTCTTCCTGTGGGGCTGTTTGTACACTTTCGCCACCATAGACACTGAGCAGCTTGCAAAGACTTGCAAAATTTACACCTGCCATTAAAAGTTCTGATATCGAAAACTTCTAGCAGATCAAGCTTATTTTAGCTGGTCTTGCTAAGATAGCCAATTAAAAGTACAAGTTTGGCTAAACAACAAATGGCTAAACAAATGCTGCTATATTCCAAAGCAATGCTGTTACCCTAAATGTTTTCTAAATTATTTATTAACTTGGCCCTGTGTTTTTCATCTTAGCATGTGAAGAGAATGTGGTCATTCAAAGCATGTGTGTCACATCAAAGTGTGAAATGGCAATCTCTTATAGTATATAATCTTTCTGAATAATTTCAGCTGTTCATTTACACCAATTCATATATTTTTTTAATGACCACACAATGTTTAAAGAAGTGTGTGCATGCAGTGCTTTGGGTGTATGAGAAGCATATCTTGAATGAAATGCATGAATTAAATAGTTATGTTTAGGAAATTCTGTTCAGAAAGAAGACAGACTTGTTCTTGTTTAACATTGCAGAAGAAATTATACTATTGCACTTATTTAGCACTTATTTTGTGTTTCTAAGGTTTATAAGGCATTTTGATACGCTTAGCTGTAGGTAGGACTGTTTCACTTAGCTAAATCACTGACCTTACATTAGAATTCGAGAAGGAGAACTAGGTAACAGTTGTGACAAATAGGAACACTTGACAGTGGAGAATAGCAGCACATAGATTTGGTACACATCACTGTCTTCTTTATGAAAAAGGTGGCTGGCTCTCTCTGTCTGTGAGACGCTATCAGCACTGCTGTGGTTTTATCTATGAAGCACTGCTGGGTCGGCCATCTTATCTATTCTCACTTTTAAATTTCCCCCAAAGGGTACATTTTTTTTGTGTTCTGCACAGGTTGCTCCCACATCCCTGTCAAACAGAAATGGTCTGCAGTCGCAGCCACGTTCATGCACAAGCCCCACTGCGATTCAGCAGAGTGCGCATTCTCCTCTGAAACGTAGTGTTGCCACCTGCTTCTTTTCACACCGCAGAGCACAGCTGAGCTCGCCTAGAGTGGAGTCAGAACCCTTTCATCAGTGGCCTCCATTCAACACAAGTCGCTACATAACAATGAATGAGGACTCCTAACCAATAGAACCCTCCCATGTCCTTGGTGATGCAATCTCCAACTGCACATCACCCTACGGAGCTACCGGCCACAGTCAGCACTCTGGCCTGCAATTTTAAAATGAGTATTCTGGTTACGGTCACAGTGTAATTCACTGTTTTTCAGTACCATGGAGTGTGTCTGTTCTCATGATCACGGTTGTTTTATGTCATGGAAACTAGCCAAATTAATTTCCCTAATAAGTAGGATAAGAAAGGATCGCTCTGATTTATTTGCTAATTCCAAACCCACTGTGCCCACCAGCTACCAAGGCAGTACTCTCCACACACCGCACCAACCCAGTGCTCAGCCAAGGAAGGGAACCCCTCAATGAAATGAGAATCCCCAATCATGACACACAGACTTGAGGATTTAACCCATTCAGCTACGCAGAAGCTCAGCAACCAAGCCTGGACACCTCCGAGGTATTAGCCGAGTGTCGCCGAATGTGGTGTTTGTATTCGGCTCCACCCCTACAGTACAGCATGAGTGTGGTCGCTCCCCAGTGGGACAGCCAGAGAGTGGTCACATCTGCGAGCTTCCAGTACAGCCCACTCTTTTTCTCTCGCCTTCCCACGTCCTGACCGGACTGTGAACCGTCGGTGTGCTTACAGAATGACCGGCCTCATTGACCACAGCCTTCAAGGGAAGTGTTGAGAGACACACCCCCCAGAGCCTTCCTGCGGATGCTGACCTGACCGTCTTTTGTTTCGGTTTGGCTCCAATTTTACCTTCAAGCAGGAGTAAATGCAACCCCCCCCCCCCCCAGATTATACTCAGGTCAATGGTGGTCCATCATCAAAACACTGGATGCCACTGCCCACCAATCTCTGTGACAACCTGGATCTTTCCCTCCTCATAGATGGGCATAAACACAGTAAAATGTATTATGTATATGAAATATTAAATATGAACATGCAAACATATACTTCAGATACTGCACACGTCTGAAATACTGCCCTTGCATAACGATGAGACAGACGGCAGATGTCGGCCGCAAACAGGAAACTCCATCGACTTGGCGTAACTCTCTGCCACATGACAGCTTGTCACTAGTGATATCACTCAATTCATTTTCACCTCCATTCATCAATAGATGTTTTCCTGCATGGATTAAAATGGACTAATCTCCATATGGTAACAGGCAGTAATGCCATTATGAGTTTAAATAGATATGGGTATTTCCATTTTCTCCACAGGCATTGTTTTTTTTTTTATCTCTCATGATCAAATGTCAATCTGTTGTCGGCATGTGACCGGGTTGATAATTTAATTTACCGTTAAGCATCTAAATGTTTTTTGAAAGCTGAACGTTACAGTTCAATTATCCTCAAAATGGATCTTGATATATTCCTTTGGGCTCTGGCTGACTATAGTCCATAATAAAAGCTTTGAAACTGGAGAAAGGGAACCATGGTGTGGTGAGAAGTGGGAGATGACATTATGTTCTTTGGAGGAGAGCACTTTCTTCTCTGCACTCTCCCAAAATTACAGGAGATGCTGCATCAATGGCCACATTCTGAAATTGGGAACAGCAGTAGAAAAAAATAACTCCTGTATAAAGCTACACAATATGGCCAAAAGTATGTGGACACATGACATCCAACATCTCAACCGAAATTATGGGCATTAATATGGAGTTGGTCCAGCCTTTGCTGCTATAATAACCTCCACTCTTCTGGGAAGGCTTTATACTAATGTTGGAGCATCGCTGCAGGGACTTGCTTCCATTCAGCCAGAAGAGCATTAGTGAGGTTGGGCACTGATTGGTCGATTAGGCCTGGCATTCCAATTGATCCCAAAAGTGTTGGATGGGGTTGAGGTCAGGGCTCTGTGCAGGCCAGTCAAGTTCTTCCACCCGATCTCGACAAAACCATTTCTCTATGGACCTCGCTGTATGCCCGGGGGCATTGTCATGCTGAAACAGAAAGGGCCTTCCCCAAACTGTTGCCAGAATTATGGAAGCACTGAATCATCTAGAATGTCATTGCATTGAGATTTGCCTTAACTGGAAATAAGGGGCCTAGCCCAAACCATGAAAAATAACCCCAAGTGAAGGGGTGTCCAAATATTTTTGGGGAGCACGAAAGGTACCCGCAACTCACTGTAAAACTGGAGAGAGAGAAAGAGAGACAGAGAGAGAGAGAGAGAGAGAGAGAGAGACTTTTGATGTTCCTTTATTGAAACGCTGAATTTTCCACATCCACCTTAAAACCTATCCCAGCCTCCTATTTACAGACACACAAAAATTACACCCCTCGCTTCTGTCTTTTTCTCTATCCCCAGTTCTACAGTTCTACCTGCTTCACACCCCCCCCCCCCCCCCCCCACGTCCCCTTCCCCCTATAATCCCTCCTTTTGGAGGAACTACTACAAAGCTACTACTGCCCCAGACTCTGACACAGTTCCCGGTGCTGAAAGTACCGGGGTCATTGGCGCACCAAACTGCTCCCCCCTTTCGGCCTACCCCTCCCTTCCCAGATCCACCCCAAACCCATCCCACCACCCTTTAATCAACTATATCACCAATACTCATTAACTAAACAAACCTACTGTGGACAGGATTAGATAAAAGGAAAAGGAATATAAAAGGAAGAAAGACAGAGAAAGACAGCCCTCGACACGTCCTCTCAGCTCAGCTCAGCTCAGCTCAGAGAGAGAGAGAGATCTGATAGTCATAAAAGGTAAAACTAGCTTGTCCCTCAAACTGAAAGTCCGGGGAGGACTTACGTATGGGTGTGAGTGTGTGCCTGTGGTTATGCGTTTGTGTGTGTGTGTGTGTGTGTGTGTGCGCGCGCGCATGTGTGTGCTTGCCATGTGTGTGTGTGTGTGCATGTGTTTATATTTATATAAGAATAAAAGTCATCTGCGATCTTCTTCGAGATGGAACTGCAACTCCACCACTTCTCCATATTGACCCCAATAAGAAAGAAGGTCAAGCATCGCACCTGATATCTGGCTCTGAAACAGGAAGTTTGGAATTGCAAATATTGCAGTTGTCAGGGTCAAATAATATGTTTACAAATGCAAAACAGAGATGGGTTTGGGTTCTGTTGCATGTGTGCTGTTATCACCATTGTACTGTCTCTGTTGGGGCTTATGAAACTCTGTCCTGGAGACCCCATGCATGCTGGGTAACATTCACCAAATATAATCAGAAAAAGCATGCAAAAACTTGATTCTAAATGGCTCCACAATTTTACCGATAAAAAAAGATGCAATAATTATGTAATAAAGACGTAATACAGATGTAATGAAGTAGAATCAGTGTTTCCCATACTGACTTTATATGGGTCCATGTGGGTTTCTTCCGGGTACTCGGGTTTCCTCCCACAGTTCAGATACATGGAGATGTGTCTTTATTGGTTACAGCAGCTGCTAATAAAAGCAAGGCTGTGTGAGAGCTGAACTCCCAGTGCTTGGAGACGGCCGTGTGTGCATCAGCACCCGACCCACGGGGGTGTGCACACTGTCAATCCAGACCTGGATTTACGACCCTTTCCTTATTTCACCCGTCTGTTCCCTGAGCAGCGTGCTCACCGGAGAGCTGGCGTCACCGTTAACTCGTATTACTTAATCACCACGGTGAATTTAAATTCTATTGTCACCGACGCAAACACCACCAGCCCCCACGCACACCTTTCACACACAAATAAGAAAATGATCATCAGAACAGACACACTCCACGGCACTGAAAAACAGTAAATTACACTGTGACCGTAACCAGAATACTCATTTTAAAATTGCAGGCCAGAGTGCTGACTGTGGCCGGTAGCTTCGTAGGGTGATGTGCAGTTGGAGATTGCATCACCAAGGACATGGGAGGGTTCAATTGGTTAGGAGTCCACATTCATTGTTATCTAGCGACTTTCGTTGAATGGAGGCCACTGATGAAAGGTTTCTCATTCCACTCTAGGCGAGCTCAGCTGTGCTCTGTGGAGTGAAAAGAAGCAGGTGGCAACACTACGTTTCAGAGGAGAATGTGCACTCTGCTGAATCGGCAGTGGGGCTTGTGCATGAACGTGGCTGCGACTGCAGACCATTTCTGTTTGACAGGGACGTGGGAGCAACCTGTGCGGAACAACACAAAAAAATGTAACCTTTGGTGGGAGTAAACCATTTCCAGGAGATATCATATGATTGGATCTCGCAGGAGAACGAACTTGTGCCATGCAACAATAGGCTCTTATCATGCTAATGGTATGGATGCACAGTATGAATCTGCAAGGCCGTGTACAGGGCTGCGGGAACTCAAACCCTCCCTCCTCCCCGTCTCCGATGAAGAGGGGACTACTCACGACTGATAAGCACAAAGTGATTCCTCAGGCGTGGGATAGCTCATTGTGTTAGTCACCGTCTCCCCCAGGCAATTGGGTAGATAGCGGAAATCCATTAACAGTAAATGTGTCCCTTGCCCCGGTAGAGTGAAGGTTTAACTTTGTTTTTTTTTTTTTAACACTGCTATGGTGGTTTATCTAGGCTTTTGCAGTAAAGAAAAGCTTGCCCTTGAACAGTATACCTGCTCTCTTGCTCTCTCCAGGTTGGGTACCCTGATGGGGTGGGAGTTTGGGGGGGGGGGGGGGGCGGGTTTGAGGGATTAAGGGAAAAGAAACATAAGTGTACCTGCACTTGTGTTGACCTGTTTGAATTGCATCAGTTCTCTCTTATCTGAGTGTATTTGTGCCATTTGCTTGGATTTCCCCAGAGATACTCAAAAATAGCAGTGAGTTTTGACGCTGGTCATTACTGATGGCAGAAGATTTCATGTTATACAGTATGTACTGTATAGCCTATATTCAGGGTAGAGGTCAGTACCATTTCAATTTAGTCAGTTCAGGATTAAATTTTAATTTGTTTAGTGAAATATCATGAGCTTATTTCTATTCATGAGTAGAAGTTCGGTTTTTTAAATCATATTTAAACTGAAATTGAATTGACACCAACCCTGATTACTTTATCAGTACAACTGAACTAACTCATTATGAGCTCAAGAAAGAGACTTTCCTAGTGAACTGAAGAGCCAGGGGTGTAGCATAAAATTCTGGTCCCTATACATAAGCAGTCTCTGTGGGCCCCCTTCCTCTCTTGATCCATGTCTCTCACGCATCGTTCCAGGCTTTTCGAGGGCCCTCCCCCCATTCGGGCCCTGGGTGACGCCCCTGTGAAGAGCAGATGTGTGTGTATGCACCGTCTAAAACTGGACTTTACTACCCTAGTCTTGCTGTATTTGTATAATGAGAAGAACTCGGATGAAAAAAAAAACCTGTGGGTAATTTGCGAGGTGCGCAGTGCTGTTCACCAAAGGTGGACTAAAGCACAGGCGTTTGATTGCGTCACCGTTTTCATCGCTTCTTGGCCAGAACGTGACGTTGAAGCATTAGCCAAGATCCGCGTTTGCCATAAGTAGACTACCTAAGTTTAAGGAGAGACACCGAAATATATAAGGGAGAGACACTGAGATATATAAGGGAGAGTCACCAAAGTGTATTTTTGTGAATTTGGATGACGGAAGGAGATAGTTATCAGTGAGTGTGCAATCCTATTTTAAGGAAACCTAATGCCGCCGCAATTGAGACTATAATTAAGTGGTGTTGTATAACAGTCGGGAACTCTGCTGGTAACTCCGGTTGCCGGTTGGATTCGCAGGTTCGGCATGCTGTCGTATGCTTGGGTAAGGTGCTTAACCATAACTGCTTCAGTAAATTTAAAATTCGTTAGAATGTTAGCCTTCTACGTCACCTCGGGAAACAGCCTTTGCTCAATGTAGAGTAGTTATGAATGAATGCGTGTAGAGTGGTTGGACTTTTAATTACTTTCATTTTTTTGGAGAAGTGAACAAGATCTTTTAAAGCTGATGTATAAAGGCTTGTTGTGTCCGTCCAAGTGTGGTCACATGATTCATTTTCTCTTGCATCTGCCCAAATTCATCTTGCATCTTTTCGAAGATGTGCATGAACGGAGCAACATATAATCATTTTTCCTACAAGCATTTGGCAGAATTATTGCAATAGAACATCTCAGAGAGAGAGAGAGAGAGAGAGAGAGAGTATAAGATACGTATTATGTTCCTATCATTTGTGCTGTTATTGTTGTTGCTGCTTGTCTTCTTTTTTCTTTTTGAGTATATATTCTTACTGTAGTTGATTGCTGTTGTCACTGCGATTTGGCAATATGTATTTTTAAATATGTCGTGCCAAAAAAGCATTTGAATTTGAATTTGATTTTGAGAGAGAGAGAGAGAGAGAGAGAGAGAGAGAGAGAGAGAGAGAGAGAAGAGAGAGAGAGAGAGGAGCGCTAGAGAGAGAAAGAGAGAGAACAGAGAGAGAGAGGAGAGAAGAGAGAGAGACTATTGGTGGGAGAGACGGGAGAGAGATTTGGTGAGGACGAGAGAGGAGAAGACTATTTCAGTTGAAATAAAATAAACGGACAACTTCACCCTTCCCCCTCACGGGTTCCGGGCAAAAACAATAAACTAAAACAACAAGCGCTAAAATAACAAAGACGGAAGAAAGTAAAACAGATTTCGAAAACTATTTCAGTTCGCAGTTCTGTAGCTGAATCAACCGCAACTCAAATAAAGAAACTCGCTCTCGGTGTTAGCTCCCAATCTCGGCCACGAACAGGTGAGAGTGTGCTCTCTCCACCAGCCGGCGCAGCCGAGACCAATCCGCCTCTGGCTGACCGAGTGCCTTCACATGAATCCGTGAGATTGGAGTCTATTATCGCTTGCCTCCAATGTTTAGTGAACATATTTCTCTATAATCTTTATTGCCTTTGTGTGTGTGCACGCCCTGTGAATTGATTTAAAAATGTATATTCATTATTTATTTAACCAGGAAAACCTGGTTAATGACAGCAAAATGGCAACATCTTTTTCCTTGTGTCTGAGCAGCTTGATTGACTGTCTACCTGTTCCTGTTTCAGTGAGCTAAACAGACCCGCAGAGGGCAGCATAGGGCCGCTGTTCAAAATGCGTGTTCCGCACCCAAGAAAACATCAAAAGAGCGAGAATCTAAAATACAAAAACAAGAATACAAACATGAGCACCTTGGCCATTTCAGGGAGGAAGATAAACAGTGCATATATTTAGACAATGCTGATATCCACAATACTTGTCCACTGAATATTACAAACAGTTTGTAATCCATTTGTAAAGGCGAATCCTTAAGAATCTGCGGCTAAATTATCCGGATCAAGGGTGCGTCAGTAGTGTCACATTTGCAATTCCATCCCAGAACTTTGCTGGTCACACGTTGATCAGGATGATGTTTTATGGTTTGTATGTTTGCAGCTCTGTATAACTGTGTGCCAGGAGCCGAAGCGCATCAGCACCAGAGCTTGCAGCTCCGCTGTGAAGACGCTCTGCAGAAGCAATCGTCTCCGTCCTGAAGGGAGATGCTATTTATAGCTCATCAGTTAAACGGATCCATCCTGTAACCTTTTGAGCAGAGTGCAAACCCGGATCCTCCAGTTTGGGCGTGGAGGTCCCGGAAAACAGCAAAACAACGGACGGGCGTTTTTCTGGGAGCGTGTTGAATCAGGCCCAATTAATCCATAAACCGTTCCCAGACAATTTGTCTCGGGGGTTCTTGTTTGGGCAAATCCTTTTCAACAGTGCCAACCATCATTCTAACAAATTGAAAATAATTTATTTATTGATGCACATATTTATTTATTTATTATTTACAGAATTTCATTAGGAAAACAATTTGCATTATTTACTTGCGTTGCAGACAGCGCTACCCGGAGCGGTTGGCATATAATGCATCGGCCAATTATACAGCTGTGCTGCTGAAGCCATTCGCTCCAGGCTAATGTGTCAGGCTGCACAGAGAGTCAGTCCATGTGTATTAACCCTCCTGTTATGTTGCGGGTCAAATTGACCCTTTTTAAAGTTTGAAAATCTAGGAAAAATACTTTAAAAAAATTTTTCAGTATGAAACTTCTTCTACTGGCCTTAATTAGTGTAATCAACATTTGAAATGAAAATGGTTCATTTAATGTATTTGCAAACCCCCCCTGCATGTTTATATCACAGAGATACTGTTCGGGTCAATTTGACCCGGCAGTGAAAGTGGAGGCTAAAAGGGGTCAGAAGTGTCAAATTTAGACCATTTCTTGCTTTGCAGATGTGAGACGTAAGGTATTTCCTATTCCCTCCCACCATATTTCACTCCAATCACACACACACACACACACACACACACACACACCCGCATGCACACACGCACACACAGACACACACATACACGTTTGTATTGCTATACTTGTGAGGACTTACTATTGACTTACATTCATTCCGTGACCTCTAACCCTAACCCTAACCCCAACCAATACATGCCTAACCCTATTCCTAACCCTAAAACAGCCTCTTGAACTTGTGGGGACCAGCAAAAGGTCCCCACCTTGCGTAATTTTCCTCATCCTTCTATTCTTGTGGGGACATTTGGTTCTCACAAAGATAGTAATACATGCTGACACACACACACACACACACACACACACACATTTCACCCCAATCTAACACACACAAATACACACATACATACAAACACTCTTTCTCCTTATTATCCATTATCCCTACCTCACCTGTAAAGTGCGAGAAAGTGCAGATATGCCGAACTGTTGGTGATCAAATATAGGGCCCCTCAATTGTCCAAGTTTGCCTCCACAGACACCACAGCCCTAGTGTCTCATGAGCACTCTCCATAAAAATGCCGAAATCAGCACCAGAGAGGACCAGAAACCAAGCATGATCCTAGATTACAATGCCACCAAAGGGGGGGTGGAACAACTTGGACAAAGTAACGAGGTCCTACAGCACCAAGCGAATGACTGCGTGCTGGCCTTTAGGCATCTTTTATAACATAATTCATGTATCGGCCTACAATGCGTTCATCATCTTGATGGAGATTTTTCCCGAGTGGAACGTGTCAAAGCTGTACAAGAGGCGCATCTTCCACGCGGAGCTGGGGAAGGCACTCGTGGTACCGCATATACAACGGAGGCAGCACAAGGACCCCAGTCACTGCAGCCACAGTAAGGGAGATCCAGGAGAGGGCTGCACCTAGTACACCAGTGCCTGGGGTAAGTAAGTGAGTGTGTGGTGTGTGTGTGTGTATGTGTGTGCGAGTGCATGCGTGCATGTCAGGGGATCGGGATCAGCAAAAAGACATAGTAATCATCTCCCTCATCTTTCTAGGTTGCTGCTGGGGGAAGAAGGAAGTGGAAGAGGTGCCAGGTCTGCATGACGTCAAGATGAGCACGACATGTGTGACGTGCAAAATTCATTTGCACAAAGCACAACGTGACGACATGTCACTCGTGTGCTGTGTAGACACACAAATACACACACACACACACATACACACGCCTCGTTCATATTGCTCATCTCTTGTTCATTTTTGTTCATTTCTTCATTTCTAAACATTCTAAACATTACATAAATAAAGTTTACTTTCAATAAAACCCTTATGACTCATTTGGCTTGATTTTAGTGTTCAATTTGATCCTGAACAGAAGAAGTGTCTCATCTTTATTTAGCAACATCACCCCATGAAAAAAAATGTTTAAAAATGTAAAACAAATTTTAAAAAATTAAATGTTATGTAAAACTAGTGTATTTAATATCTAGGTTTTTCTAATATACAGAAAAAAGAGTTTGAACATGTATTTTTTATGAAAAAACGAGTGAATTATCCTAATGAAACCATGATCTGTGAGAGGTGAATAAACACAATTGCACTAGATTTTGATTGAATTGTTAGCACTGAGGTACCCAAACAATGTTCATTAGGATTTTTTGGTTTCTGACAACTTTTGGATGTTTAAACATGCACCGGGTCACATTGACCCGGGAACATTATTGCTGTACCTAAAAAATGAACAGAACAGGAGGGTTAAACTTCCAGCTGCCTTGTCCAAAGTCTCAAGGTCCCTTTGTAGATCTCCTTGATCTCCAACCCTCGCTGCTGCCCAGACATGGACCACTTTGTATGTGTAAGTACAATGCTGATTAAAAAAAATTTTTTTTAAATAATAATTCATCGAAAGTAATATAAAAGTGAAATTAAAAAGGTGACACAAATCAATGGTAGTGTCTGGGTGACCTTGCTTGCCAACTAGCACGGTTCTGCCTTCTCTATTCTGGAATTGCTGTTCCTCTGGCCGATGTTGAATATTCAGTTATTTACTTAATTCCTTAGGTTTCATTTTGAGCCCAGGGCTCCGAGGCAGCACAGAAGGTGGAGCAGCTGTGGGTCCAGGGTTCGAATCTGACAGTTGAGTGCCCTTAACTGTGTGCACAGTAATGGATCTGGGCCCTGTCTCAGGTGAGGCCCACATTTTGCCTTCTGGGTTTGACACTCTTTTAAGTGACAGAAGTGGTTTGTCCAAGGAGCGCAGATCCATGCAGTCATCCCCACAGCCCCCCACAGTTAACCGATGTGTCATTTTGCGGCATCTTATACTGAGCACTAAACAACTAGCAAGAACCGATTATAATGTGCATAATATACATGGAATATATGGAATATAAGGACAGGTAATTGTAAGATATTAGGGAACAGCTGAGCAGCTTTTCAGACAGGAAATCAGTGATTACCTTCCCATACGTTTCCACATATGAGAAAGTCCTTTCTGCTTTCATGCTCTTCCACTGAGGCCACCAGTTTCAGGGACTGAAGAAGCATGTTTTTATATCTTCAGTGCAGTCGTCTTTTGACCTCTGGAATCCTTGCGGAGGATGTGTGGACTCTGGGTTAAGAGTTTAAGCCTGCTTCTATCATGTCCATCCTGTGTCTGCGCAGAGACTTGGCGATTATAGGTAGAGGAGGAGTGCAGCTGTGAAAGACAGCGGGAAAGGCTTGACATCAAAGCAGGGTATGGTGGCCTTTCAGGGTCAAAGTTATTCCATGCCATCATCTCAGTTTATGTAGCTTTTGGTGGCTCGCACCAAGACCCTTTAAAGCAAAATAAATCGGGTGAACAGATTGGGTGCCACAAGACCTACTGGGAAACGTAGTCCAGAACTGATTTAAATCTGATGTCATATATCCATCATCAGAACTGCAAACACATTGATCATTTTGCATTCTAACCAGTGTAGATCTGGACATTTATACAGTATGAGTAAAAGTAAAGGCACCATGTGAAAAAAAAACATATTTGGGACAAAATTATGCTTGATATTAGGGATTACCTTCTTGCCTTTTAACCCCATAGTTTGTTCTGGCTCAGCTCAGTAAATCAGTCTCAGGTGAGAAAAGTCCATCCATCCATTATCTATACCCATTTATCCTGGGCAGGGTCGCGGGGGGTGCTGGAGCCTATCCCAGCAGCCAAGGGGCGAGAGGCAGGAATACACCCTGGACAGGCTGCCAATCTATTGCAGGGCACACACACCATTCATTCACACACTAATACCTATGGGAAATTTAGAGTCTCCTAGTGGCCTACCTGCATGTCTTTGGAATGTGGGAGGAAACCGGAATACCCGGAGGAAACCCACGCGGATACGGGGAGAACATGCAAACTCCACGCAGAAAGGCCCCAGGCCAAGGTTTGAACCCACAACATTCTTGCTGTGAGGTTCGAACATTCAGTACATTCTTGACAGTGCTACCCCCTGCGCCACCGTGCCGCCCCATGAGAAAAGTCTCACATTCTTATTACAGTATCTGTGCACATGCATGCAAAAGAAAACATGAAGTATGCTGAAACTTGGGCTGTCATTACTTTAACCGGAATTCCATCTTTGTGACGATGGGGTTTTTCGAAATGTTTATGCCATTTTTTCAGTTTTGTTTTACATAAGTGTTGCCTATACAAAGCAGTGGTGTGTGTATTTTCAGTTATACGGCGAACCTCAGCAGTAATGTCGCCTGCTTCACTTGTAGCCTCTGCCTTGGCTAACCGGCTGCTTCACTTGTAGCCTCTGTCTTGGCTAACCGGCTGCTTCAGTTGTAGCCTCTGCCATGGCTAACCAGCTGCTTCAGTTGTAGCCTCTGCCATGGCTAACCGGCTGCTTCAGTTGTAGCCTCTGTCTTGGCTAACCGGCTGCTTCACTTGTAGCCTCTGCCTTGGCTAACCGGCTGCTTCAGCTGTAGCTTCTGCCTTGGCTAACCCCCCCCCCCCCCCGCTAGAGGAGGGTTCAAGGAGTGGGGAGCGAGTGACGATCCTCAGAGCGAGCTAATGCTTCCAGAACTGAAGGGAGACTATTCATGTTTTTTGTTATGTTGCTGTGTTGCTTTATTAAAAAATCAATAAAAGGCTGTTTTTTAAGAGGCGGTGCGAGTGTATGCTAAAGCAGTAACCTACTGAGGGTGATAGTGACAGTTTTAAATGTCGTGCAGTTAGTAGGATCTTTGCCAAAAAATGGCTCCAAAAAGGCAAAGAGGGTGGGAGGTCTGCCCACTGGTTCTATATGCTTTTGCATAGAAAACAATAACAAGAAGACTGTGGTCTGATTTGGCTGCAGCGGTAATTGCTTAGGACTTGTTTTACCCCCCACCCGCCCCTCTGGATGATAATACTGTTCGCTGCGGTGATTTGGTTCATGATTATCCGTTAACCCAGATTTCATAATCGTGAAAGCCCCATTTGGAACAGTGGAGCAGGGTAGAATAATTTTAGGTACAGGACGATTTGTGAGCAGATTACTCAGTCTGGCCGTGAGACCTAATTACCATAGGTGAAATTAGGCAAGTTGTGTATGTGACCCAGCAGACTCTCTCAGAAATATGCAATTTTGCTTTCCCAAAAGGGCACATATTTATATATTTTTATTTATTTATCCAAACATTTGGCACATTGCATTTGAAGAGGAGAAAAGGAGCATAAGAAATTGCGCCATTCTCAAAGTACCCAAACCGGCTCTGAGCCCGAAAAGCTTCCACACGAGTCTTTACTTCAGCGCACAAGTCTTCGGTCTTCGCTGCACACTATGAGTCTTAGTTCTGCACGAGTCTTAGTTTAGCACAAGCCTTAGTTCCCCATGAGTCTTAGTTCATCAAGAGTCTTAGTTCTGCACAAGTCTTAGTTCATCACGAGTCTTAGTTCCGCACGAGTCTTAGTTCAGCACGAGTCTTAGTTCTGCACAAGTCTTAGTTCATCACGAGTCTTAGTTCCGCACGAGTCTTAGTTCAGCACGAGTCTTAGTTCTGCACAAGTCTTAGTTCAGCTCGAGTCTTATTTCCCCATGAGTCTTAGTTTCGCACCAGTCTTAGTTCATCACGAGTCTTAGTTCCGCACGAGTCTTAGTTCATCACGAGTCTTAGTTCCGCACGAGTCTTAGTTCCGCACGAGTCTTAGTTCCACACAAGCCTTCCCTCCGGCACATGAGGCTTTGCTCCTGATGAGTCTTCCCTTTGTTGCCGTGCGCTGTGGGGGAGCGGCAGGTTCTCCTCCGCCAGAGGAGTGCGTTCTCCTGCTCCCATTCTCTCTCACGATGCATTCAAATCATTCCCCTGCCACCCCTCACGTTTCTTTTCTTCTTTCATGTCCCCTTTTTGATTCTTTAAGAGAGTCTTCTCTGGCCGACCTTGTGCTGAAGGAGCCTTTGCGCTTAAGTGTGTGGATGCTGCAAAATAAATTTAAAAAAATGGCATCAGTGTAATTCTTAGGACAGAAATGAGCGTAGATAAAAGGCTGCTGTTAACGAATGAAAAATGGCGGGGCTCTCATTACCAAAAGGCGTTATTAAATGAAATCACTTCTGTTCTGTTCCTTCTTCCCCCCATGGCCCAATCCCAAATGCACACACTCCAGACCTCCGTCTAAGACTCATCTCATCTGCTCCTCATCTTGCACCTGTTGTCCTGTGTGAGCTGCGGTGTTCTCTGGCAAACAGCCAGTCGCGGGGGGGCTGGTAAGACCTGCGCTGGGCGGTCCCATGTGCACATTGACACAGGAGCAGCAGTGCTGCGGTCGGGTTTGAGAAATGAATTGTGCTTTCATTCCCTCTTTTTGCTCTCTAACTCACTTTTTGACTTTTCTTTCTCTTTTTTGTCTCTCCTTCTCTTCATATGAAAGTAGTCGTTTGTCTCTGTCTCGGTTGACCTTGTTTTTCCTTTCTCTCCTGTCATCTGTGCTCTTTTTCGCTGTCTAATACTTTCCTTTCTTTCTCTCGTTTCCTCTCTTCACCTCTCACACCTCCTCTCATAATGGAAATGATGACTAGTGATGGCAAAGAGGGACTTCAGCAACTCTGTATCGGGTGGAGCAGCAGTGAACTACCAATGACAGGTGAAGTTATATATATATATATATGTAGTTATATATAACTTTACACCCACACATATTCCAGGCAAGCATACAATATACACATTTTGTGTCATGTCCCATTACTGTGAATATTATCAAGAACTGCTCAAGGTGACTCACAATAATTCATAGCAACACAGATCACTTCATAATTTTCATAGTGTCATACAATCTGTATGCCCAAAGGAGATTGTGGTAGAAATGTAGCTCTCGTGCAATACAGTGGGCTCTTATCCAGTAGCATTAAAATTCAATAATTCAATAAAATACTTGATTCTCCTTGATGATCATTGCAAATGTGGAGGTACATGCTTAGAGTGTAATAATGAACTAAAATAACGAAGTAGCAGATGGTCATAAATGAATTCTCCCTGTCTGGGTCAATACTGAATAAGAATCAGACTTGGGAACACCCAAATGCAGTGAAAATCATAATTGGAGGCTATAGGAGAGTGAAAAAGATCAGAACCTAATTTAAACTATAAACCATCCAGGCCAAAAGAGTTATATGCCATGTGTGTTCTGGTGATTACACTTACCTTTTCTGTCTTTGAGAAATATAATTGATATTGAGTTTCACAGCACTGGGTCTCTATTTGGATCCAAAAAGATTCTTCTGATTTCACTTATCACGTTCTGAATTTGGACTAATAATGCCTCATAAAAAAGTACACAGTTGGACAAAGCCAGATCGCCACTAGAGTCAGATTTTGGTAAAGTTGCTAACCTTATTCACGGCTTCTTATTTCATCATATGGCAAGACAGATAGATTTGTTTATCAGTTAGAAGCCTGAAGAAGAGAGGTGATGTAGAAGCATCTGAGAGAGGTAATTCAGTCGAGGAAGACGCTCATTCTGATTTATATTCATTCTTCCTATCAAGGGGGCTGGGTGAGAAGACCAGACTTGTAATTTGTTTTTAATCTAGTTATGCTGCAGCAAATAATTCTCCTAAAAATAGATCATCAAATTGCAGTTCTGAAAAATCCCCAGATATATAAAACATTTTGGAGTATGTTGAAAAGGACAGAGGGGATGTAGTTTTGAAAAGTGAAAGGTTGAGAGGGCAGGCAATTGTTTTCTTAAAATCGATGCGTACCTTGATCATTTTCCAAACTGAGAAATCCCATCTATGATAGATGGTAATGATTTCTTTGTGGAAGTTATATAACAGTATGCCATGAGCATGCAGCAATATCTTATGATTATGGCCACCAGCCTTCTATCCCATAATGGTGCTATTAGTTCTATTAGTTCTGATTATGGCTTTACCTCTAAAACAAAAGGTAGAAGGAAGAAGGGGCAAATGCTTAATAAAATCTGGGCCCATACAAACTTTCATAAGACAGAGAAGAAAAAGTTCCATTCCATTCTATTAAATGCTCTTTCAGCATCTAATCAAACTTACTAAGTAGAAGTCTATTGAATATTTGCAAGGTCTGTTACATTGACATGGCATTGTCTGAAGGATATTGATCTCTAGTAAAGCCTGCTTGCTCAGTTTAATTAGTTCTGAGAGAGGAGGGCTATTTGTTTTGTTATATATTATAATCAACGTTCAATAATCTTGCAGGGTGAAAAGACGAGCAGCTCTCTGTATCCTTGTGTTTTAAAATAATAAACTCGAATACGTGCAGTGTTCTTGGAGCCAGGGACAGTCTTCGAGCACAGGCATGAATGCTGGGCTACGCTTGGGCCCAGAATGCTTTGCTGAACTCCCGAGAGAGGCCGTCAGGGGGGCGCTCTGCTAGCTGGCAGAGAATGAACAGTTTCCCAAAAATCTTCTCAGGAGAAAAACGTGAATTCAGACTTAAACTGAGTCTGGCAATTCAGGGAGAGAAATATCCCTGAGAGGAGAATTCAAGTCCGAGACGTAATAATGCCTCTCTGAGGTATACCAAGACCAGCGGTTATCAGGGGAGACTTTATTTATTCTCTGAGGATCAAAGGCGACGTCCACATAAAGATAATAGTGCACTGTCAGGACTTGAATAAAATTTGAATTGTGAATTCAGAGTACAATTTATATACCTGCCACACCCAGTCTCTTTGAAATTTAGCATGTTCTTTAGTATAAAGGTGTGATTCTTGAAGGAGAGCAATCCCCAAACCTTCCTTTTTAAATGCAGACCATATAATCTATCTATCTATCTATCTATCTATATGTCTATCTATCTATCTATCTATATATATATATATATATATATATATATATATATATATAAATATATAGTTTTTTATATTTTTCAATTTTTATTATTTTTGTTTTGCTTAATCATTCACCCAAACAAATAAACAAGTCACCCTGGCAAATTCCCCAGCAGTTTGGCGATACCATGACGTCTGATATAAATTCTATGGCCATAGCTAGGGTTGCCAGGTTTAGAATTTGTCAAAACATGACAACATGCACAGCAGGAGGCGTTATAGTGAACGAGGGGGGTTCTGTCGGACTGGGCAGTCACTGACGCGTGTATTCATTAGAAACTACCTCCGAATTTCTTCAGTTACATTGACTGGACAATGTGATGTCACATTATCCAGTCAGGACCACAAACCAGACCTGTACAAATTATTTGAATGTAGAAAAAAAAACGTCTGGCAACCTTAACCACACACCACACCAGCACTGCTTAAAAAGTGCAGCCCGGCAGGATAGCATCACACCCAGCTCAACCCAACGAGTGGAAGGACATTAATAAGAGCCTATACTTAGGTCTTCTTTAAATGTGTCATCATGTTGGGCAATTAAACCCATCCCAACGAAAGCAAAACATAAGGGCCATTTTCCAGACAGTTTTTTTTGACACCTCTCAAATCCATCAGTGCACACAGCTCAGCATTTCGAGAACTTCCACAATAAGTGTCTAAAGAGAACCATTCAGAAAAAATAAATGCGTCACATGCTTGTCCTAATTACTACCAGAGATTAGCAATGTGAAATAATAGGACAGCAGTGATTGTTCATTTGCATAACACATCACTCGTGTGATTACCAGAACGGTCACAGCAAACAAGGCATGTATGCAGCAGATAAGGCAAATACAGAGTGAACAAGGTGAAAACAGAGGAAACAAGGTAATTACAGAGCAAAGCCTGCAGAAATGTTTCATGACACCATTTTTTTATTTATTGCTTTTTTGGTAAAAGTGAAATAATTTGTATACCACTGATAGGCCAGCATTCATACAGGCCCGCAACGCTCATAAACTTTTGTCAACGGGCAAAACATGATGGATCGCTCCGCTGAAATTCAAACCGTGCTGCGCCAGCTAATTAACACAATGCGGTGGATTCCATTTTACTGCGCTGCTTCAGACTGTTCACGGCTCGTCCATTTTGGCGCGGATAAAATACGCTCGCCGAAACGAAGAGTGGGAGAACGAGAGAAAATCAATCTTAATAAAAAGGCTACATCACTGCTTCAGGGAGTTTGGCAGGTACTCGCATGTTATTCCACACGTGAAGGGGAAGGTACAGCAGACGTGCCGAAAGGGCTCCTAAAGCTTCTTCTGCACACACACTGTACGACAATCCTGAAAATCTGTCTAAACACTATCGTGCTCTCACTTCTGACAGCGAAGTTGTTTTCAGGTTGAGTTCTATTAGCAGAGCAGGGGGGCTTTGGTGGAAATGAGTTGAGGGTAAATTGTACACTGATATGGAGGAGTAGGTGTGTATCCGAACCCAAGTACCCCATTCAGAAATGGACACATTGGAAAGTGTGGCTCGCTCTGCTGCCATGTGAGATCCGTCTAAATTCAGTGAGCTTCGAAGGAGTGGCATAATGAAAAGAAAACAGTGGCAATTTCTTACACACAATGAAACTTGTGATTTTATGCATTTCTTAACAAACTGCCAGATGTGTTTATTAATTAACAATGTTAGAAGCAGTTTAATTTCTGCTGGATTGTCAGAAGCTTACTGCTCACCTTTCAGTGTTCCCTCTCTGGTGCTGTGCCTTTTGTATTTTAATTGTCTTTTTGGAGAACCACCCCAAGCTTGCTTTGGACTCAGAGTTCACCTCATGTACCCGTGTACCGCGTTTCCCGGGTCAGAGCCTCCAGTTTTCTCCAGTGTGGGACACACAGGGCCCGCGTTCTTCCTGACTGGCGCTGCACCTGGTGGCATGGCCGAGCGGGCGAGAGCCGCCGCGTCCGCGCTTTGCCCAACGCAAACAGCCCCGCGCCACGCCGCTCGCCACTAATCAATCCGCCCCGTTAATTTAACGAGACCGCCGTGTCCTCCGCGTGTCCCGCCTGACCGGCCTGAGTAATGAAGGACCAATGAGGGGCGATTACTCCAGAGTCACATGACCAGAGTAATGAGGGACCAGCGAGGGGCGATTACTCCAGAGTCACATGACCAGAGTAATGAGGGACCAGCGAGGGGCGATTACTCCAGAGTCACATGACCAGAGTCACATAACCAAAGCAGAGTAATGGGGGACCAGTGAGGGGCGATTACTCCAGAGTCACATGACCAGAGTAATGAGGGACCAGCGAGGGGCGATTACTCCAGAGTCACATGACCAGAGTAATGGGGGACCAGCGAGGGGCGATTACTCCAGAGTCACATGACCAGAGTAATGGGGGACCAGCGAGGGGCGATTACTCCAGAGTCACATGACCAGAGTAATGGGGGACCAGCGAGGGGCAATTACTCCAGAGTCACATGACCAGAGTAATGGGGGACCAGCGAGGGGCGATTACACCAGAGTCACATGACCAGAGTCACATAACCAAAGCAGAGTAATGGGGGACCAGCGAAGAGCAATTACGTCAGAGTCACATGACCAGAGTCACATGACCAGAGCAGAGTAATGAGGGACCAGTGAGGGGCGATTACACCAGAGTCACATGACCAGAGTAATGGGGGACCAGCGAGGGGCGATTACTCCAGAGTCACATGACCAGAGTAATGGGGGACCAGCGAGGGGAGATTACACCAGAGTCACATGACCAGAGTCACATAACCAAAGCAGAGTAATGGGGGACCAGCGAAGAGCAATTACGTCAGAGTCACATGACCAGAGTCACATGACCAGAGCAGAGTAATGAGGCGATTACACCAGAGTCACATGAGCAGAGGGGGGGGGGGGGGGGGGGGGGGGGGGGGGGGGCGGGTACGCACGATCGCTCTCTGATTTAACGTGTTTTAATCATCCTCAAATTGCCTGTCTGCTTTCTCCCGCTCCCTGCCCTCAATGATGTCCCATTTTATCAGCTAAGCTTTATGCCAATAATACATCATTAGCAGGGTATGATGAGGGAGGAAGAGAGAGGGAGAGCGAGAGAGAAAGAGCGAGAGAGAGAGACCTTGTGCATGTAAGGTTGTGTGTCTGTGTGCATCTGTATCTGTGCGTGTATATTTGTGTGTGTGTGTGGAGGGAGGGTGTCTTTTTTGTCTTTTTTCACAAAAGCAGTTAATTAATACCATAAATACTTAGTTTTCTATAAGGGTTTATAATAAATAAAAATATTATATCCTGCACAGTTTACAGTGTCAACAAAAATAGTTAATTAAGAAATTGGTAAAATATAAAACCATAAATATTTACAATAAATTCCAGTAAAAAAAATCACCTGATGTACTTCTGTGGAGGCAAAAATGTAAGATATGTGTATAATTATGGAATTTTAGATTGATGTGTTATTGGAATCCAAAAGGGTTGCATGAAATATAAGAGGCAAGTAACCCAAATTAGGCTTTCAGTGTTCAGCGTGAGCTGAGTTAGTAAAGGTAGCTGTAACTGGGGTGTCCTGGTGGCTGAGACAGGGACCTGCTGGTGGCTCTGGGATGTGCTGGGGGCTGTGACTGGGACCTGCTAGCGGCGGTGACTGGGACCTGCTAGCGGCTGTGACTGGGACATGCTGGCGGCTGACTGAGATGGGCTGGTGGCTGTGACTGGGACATGCTAGCGGCTGTGACTAGGGGCATGCTGGGGGTCTGGGCGAGCTGGTGGATGTGACTGGGATGTGCTGGCGGCTGTGACTGGGACATGCTGGCGGCTGTGACTGAGATGGGCTGGTGGCTGTGACTGAGATGTGCTGGGGGCTGTGACTGGGACGTGCTGGCGGCTGTGACTGGGACATGCTAGCGGCTGTGATAGGGGCATGCTGGGGGCTCTGGGGCGAGCTGGTGGCTGTGACTGTGGTGTGCTGGGGGCTCTGGGGCGAGCTGGTGGCTGTGACTGTGGTGTGCTGGGGGCTCTGGGGCGAGCTGGTGGCTGTGACTGGTGTGCTGGGGGCTCTGGGGCGAGCTGGTGGCTGTGACTGTGGTGTGCTGGGGGCTCTGGGGCGAGCTGGTGGCTGTGACTGTGGTGTGCTGGTGGCTGTGACTGAGATGGGCTGGGGGCTGTGACTGGGACATGCTGGCGGCTGTGACTGGGACATGCTAGCGGCTGTGATAGGGGCATGCTGGGGGCTCTGGGGCGAGCTGGTGGCTGTGACTGTGGTGTGCTGGGGGCTCTGGGGCGAGCTGGTGGCTGTGACTGTGGTGTGCTGGTGGCTGTGACTGAGATGGGCTGTCTGTTTGCAGACCAGGGCCATTTCTCACGGTTGTATAACTACTGGCAGAGGGGGGGAAGGAGTGTGCATTTCAATCGGGTTAAACAGGATAATAAGTCTCTTACTCTTGTTATTGAAGAAGCTGACCTCGCTTCGTAAGTAAACAGCCTTGTCCTTTTCAATATATTGAATGCAGGAGGAGGTTGTTTACCACACAGTTGCACTTTTCCCACAAATCCTCCACTTTTTACCTATATTTTCTCTCTTTTTTTTGATCCTGTTGCTGTTCAATTTCTGCTATCTCATAATCTCATAAGGTTTACGAGCAGTTTGTCCATAATTAGCCATCGCACACCCACGTTGCACTGATAATTGGGATGGGTGTTTTTGGTTTGTGTTCCAGGCTAGTATTCAGGTGCGTCTCTGTCTCATTATTTGGGCCTGAATATACGAAGCCTCAGGTAGGATTCAAGGTCGGGTATTCGGTAACTCTCCAGACCTGACCTCAATTTTTCTAATCACGATTAAAGGCTTGCAGCATAAATCAACTATTTTTAAAAAGAAACTGACAGGTGTACAATTTCATTTCCCACCCCCAGACTGTCAAAAGAGTGTGTGGCTCGGTTCCCCAGCTCCCTCCGAGGAGCACGTCTGGAATGTTCCACGGGACACCGGGGTTTCAGTGATGTGCTCTGCTCCTGAGCACAACTGAACACTGCAGATAACGCAGGCCCCATCCCTCAACACACGACACTTCATTACTGCTTACTGTGCTTACTGTGTCATCAACGCTATTTAGAATCTATTTCATGTTTGTAAATATTTAATAAGCATCCATCATTTCCCATGCATAGTTTACATCTAGATGCCAAGCTCAGTCAAAGAGATATATGACCAGTGCCAATGTCTGCTTCCTTTACTGAGGGTTATTCATGTGTCAGCTGTCTCGATCGCATACTAATAAGAAATAATGTCTTCATAAGTTTTCAGTCTCACATAGACAGTTGTGACCATGCCTAGAGTCTGTTTCCAAATTGCAGTATTATCTCCTTAAAGTTGGGCATTTATTATACTGGAAACACCTCAAGACCCACCTTCAGACTGTGTCTTGATTCCTATCCCCACCCTGTATCACTCCTGCCTTTCATACTAAGTTAGGTTATGGTGCTTTTTTTGTTGTTCATTTAAATTGTTTATTGCTTTATATTTCTCTGAATTTGGTTTGTTATGGATGAAGTCTGTATGTATTTATTATTCGTGCTTTGGGTCTTTGGGCTGTGATAGTTAACTTGCATTGGTGCTTTAGCTATCTTTACTCACTGGTCTGGTGCCAGGTTTGTCACTATTTCGCAGATAAATCAGATTAATGTACTTGTGTTTCTCTTTTATTGTATGTTGCTCTGGATAAGAGCGTCTGATGAATATAATGTGATGTACTGCCGTTCCTGTAATGAGAGATAAAGTTCAAGAAGAAACTGGAATGTTCACCCTTACTAATCTTACCCTTAATTGCTAGCTGGGAAGAGCTTTGTAAAAGGATGACTTTTAAAAAATATAAGCTGTGTCAGCTGCTCTTGAAATTAAAAATATAACTGTATGGCACTCCTCCACACCACCATTAGAAGCTCCAAGCAAACACCGGAGATAATCTCTGCTGCAGCTGTGGTGATCCTAACAATTTTATTAGAAATAAAGAAAGAAAAGCCTACACTTACTACCAGCAGTAAAACTCTTGTTTTTCTAATGGTACTATCACTAATTTAACATTACTGTGCGAAAATGGAAATAAGCATTTTGCAATGGCTTTCTTTCCCATCGTACAGTGCTGTATGCTGTCAGGCTTCAGTGTTGTAATGAACGCCACACACTGTTTAGTAGCACATTTCGCAATATTTCGGGAGGGCGAAATACGGTAGCCGTTGTACTTAGCGGATAGCTAGCTGGAGGCGTTTCGTGTGGTATGTTAATGATACGGGTAGCTCTTGTGAAGACCTCAGCTGCCATACGTACAATAGTGGACCACAGTTGGATGTCGGATAGCTCCACGCCAAATTCTTATTTTATTTCTGCAAAAATATTTTTCTGGAAAATGCTGCTGAAAAACAAACAAAAAATAAAAACCCCTCACAGATTCACATTTGCAGCAACAGCCCAGTGTGTAGGAGGCTCATGATGCCAACACAACAGAACTCCATTACCCAGACATCCGCCAGGCCCTGACATTTCCTGTTTTGTTCTGCTTAGGCACCCTCCTGCGAGACCACGCCCACCCACTCTGTCCCACTCCACAGAACTAGTGGGAGAGTCCACCTGCTGAACGTGCAATTTTTGAGGGAAGAGTGACCTGTTGAGGGAGGCTGACCACCGCGAAGGTCCTGACTGCCGCGACGGTCTTGGCAGCTAAACTCAGCAGGGCCCCCAGGTCCTCTACGCTTTGCTTCAACGACCCTGGAGTCGTTCTCCCCCCTCCCAGAAAACTGTCCTGACTGTAGTCACGGAGGCCTTGGTCCTCTGCTCTAGTCTGGAGCTGAAGTAAGTGCTGCTTGTCCGTCTCGTAATGCAGATGGCACCCTCCTCCCCCCACCCCCCCACCCCGGTGTACTGTAACTCAGTCACCCCCCCCCCCCCCCCACCCCCTTTTTTATGTATGAGGGGAACTTGTGAGGCGGGGACGCGAGCGGGAGCGGAGCGCGGGCGACTTGGCGCGTCCGTCTCCCCCGGCGACGCGGCCCTGTTTGCGCACGTCCGTCGTGCCCACGTCCGCACAGTTAATGACGTCGCGCGGCGGCGAGCGGAGGAACGGCGCTAGCCCGACGAACGGCGGGACGCGGACGCTAATGGGGCTGATTAGCCGGAGAGCGCGCTGCGTGAGCCTGCAAGTCCCTTATTCGATTAGCCTCCTAACGCGGGCTAGCGGACGTGAGCGCCACCGCGTCCCGCCGCCGCCGCGGCTTCCTCACAGGCCCTGTATTAATGAGCAGCTCCTCCGGGGGGCGACGTCCCGTCCACCGCATGGAACAGGGAGGTGTGCAGATTCACTGGTCATCTCTTCATCCTGTTCATTCGTGGCTTGTCTCTTTGTTACCTGTTGCTCCAGGTAACACAAAGTGTGTGTGTGTGTATGTGTGTGCGTTGTTTTCCCTGGTTACTCCGTACAACGTCTTTAGGTTTATGAAAAAAAGTGCTTTATGAATAAAATGTGTGATTATTATTAATAATTCCCCTGCTGAATGCATGTTTTACCCCCCTTTTGTCGAACCTCCTTTGGCCTCTAATAACAGGCCTGATGCTTGTGGTCCTGATCAAATCATCTGTCTCTGAGGGGATTTTAACTAGTGACATGACGGCGGGATGTGGGGCGGTTGGGGAATGGGGTGGTGGTGGTGGGGGGGAGGGGGGTTGGGCACAGGGGGCTGGTAACAAGTAAAAATAGCCAGCCCCCCGGCAGCTTTTCTGCACTGGGGGACCCTTACCCGTGTCTGTCTTGGCGGAAGGTGTTTTCCTGGGGAGCGGACAGAGCGGGGGACTTTTCCTCATGATTTACTGGCTGGGTTCCGACACCGGCAGGCCCCCTGTCACCCTGGCCGGTGATTTGGCAGAGAGAGAGTAAATAATTGTGACCACAGCGTGTATCCGATAGGCAGTTGTCTGAACACGGACTGGAACACTGTGTGTCCTTCCAACTGCACTGTGGGGCCTGGACTTAAACAGGCTAACGCTTGGAATCAACTTACAAATAAAGTACTCAGGCTTTCTGTCTTCAGTGCAAACAACTACCAGTAGTAGTGCTACAATTGCTACTGGTACCACCACTACTGCTACTGGTACTACTACTACTGCTACCGGAACTACGACTACTACTGCTACTGGTACTACTACAACTGCTACTGGTACTACTGCTACTGGTACTACTACTACTACTACTTCTACAACTAATACTACTATTACTACTAATAATACTACTATCAATACTAATATTACAACCAATACTACTACTATTATTACTACTACTACTGCTACTACTACTATATTCCAACTACTACTGGTAATACTACTACTAGTGCTACTACTAATACTAATACTGCTTCTACTACTACTAACACTGCTGCAGCTATCACTTTTAACACTACTATCACTTTTAACACTACTACTTTTAACACTACTGTTAATACTAATACTACTACTTCTACAACTAACACTACGACTACTGGGCGGTAGTGTAGTATAACGGGATCAGAAGCTGGTCTTGTAACCTAAAGGTTGCAGGTTCGATTTCTTGAGCAAGGAACTTAATCTGCATTGCTTCAGTAAATATCCACCTGTATGAATGGATGCAATGTCAATGCTAAATAAAAAGTTGTGTAAGTTGCTCTGGATAAGGGCGTCTGCTAAATGGCGGTAATGTACTGCTAATGCAACTAATACTACTATTTTTCATACATTCTGTTTTAAGCAGCTTCCAAATAAATTAATAAAGCCACATGGATATACAATATAACAATGTAACACAGTTGTTAAAATAATGCAGTGTGTTTAAATCACAGCAGATTGTAGGTCTGATTGAAGAACTGGCCCAACTGTGTCTGTGATGGTGAAAGGCGAGTGCTTGCATTTAATTGTGAAAGTTGAAAGGTAACTGGTGAATGCACACAGACCATGGTTTTAAATCCTCCTGATGCCTGTGGCTAGGATGGGCTGTACTCACTAAATGCCAAGGCTAATCCTAATACATTTGTTTACTGCTTTGTTGAACACATTATTTGGATGGGAAGTCACCTTTGTTTGGTGTAATTGGTGTAAATCAATTTCCCTTTGATCTTTCGGACTCCCTCCGAGATTGTAACTGTTCTTTCCTAATCAATAATGAGCCAGCTTCTATAATGGACCAGCTTCACAATTATACATATATATATACAATGTGTACCTTTGTGAAGAATGCAATCAAAGCGCTGATATGCCTGTCACTTTTGAGGGAGTAGTTTTTGGCAGGATTTGGACATTTTTTCAGCATCTTTCAGGTGTTTAACTAGAGAGGAGATGACTGCCATCCCAGGGGCAGATCAGAGACTCTTGTACTGTATTTTGGGTCCAGTGGAGGTGCTGGGAGGGGTCTGTTATGATAGGTGACTGACTGTTACCTTCAAATGGTCATATATACCAGCCAGATATCATGTCTGTTCTGCAACCCTGGGATGCTTGGCTCCTCCCCTTTCTGAGCCACTATTTCCTGGTTGAGTCTGTAGTCTGTTCTGGCTTCTCGGTAGCGGAATTACATCAGCAGTCATGACAGAAGACCCGTTTAGTGTAAAATAACCTGTTGCATACTGGTCATTAGGGTAATTTAGTTCTTGTTTTCATAACTTAGTTTAATATTCAGGAGGGTAGTTGACAAGTAGTCATCAAGTCTGCATTTGGAACTGTACTCCCCCCTCCAGGGAATTTCTGTCCACCGAACCCTGGTCTTGGTACTTGTGTTAAGACTTGTAGGGCTTAATTGTAGCAAATGCCCTCAACTATGGAAATATTTTGTAAAAACCACACAAAAGATTTCAGTTATTTTTAAAAACCGAAGCCTTCGATAAAAATTTTGAACAATGAAAATCGCCATTATTTTAGACGCGCATTACACTTTGGGTAAATGATGAAAATGGTTGCACTGAAGGTTAACTCAGTTGTTTTGTCCAGCAGTTGCGGTTATTAATAGTGAAAAATATCCATACAATGGCACAAAATCTGTGTGTGATGTGATACACGGGATATCTGTAAATAGGATGGATTCAATAGCTAAACATCTTAGTGTATCAGCACGTATTATCATTAGGGATTATGCATTTAAAGGAGGTACTATTACCGGCTTAAGCTCATGTGGATGCGGATCAATAATGACATTACATCATTTAAATTAATGTGGATAACTTACACATTTCAGGTTCACCAAACACGATGGTTTGATCCGTGTGGTCTAGTGACTTTGAACTGCTGCTGCTGGTAAGTGGAGCTCTTTACAACAGACAACTTTTCAGTCTCTGTGTTGGCATAGGTGAGCATTGCTCCACAGACACCATCTCTAATGCCCTACTCTCGTCTCCTCTGGCCCCTGTAGGGGACACGCCGCTACTTCTCATAGTGGGCCACCAAACTGTAGAAGATATACATCTGTATCCTCACAGGTGGCACCAGCATGAGATAATCAGTCTCCTAAATTAAATACAAATTTTAAACGACAAGATTGGAACCAGGACACGCAGCCCGATCCTTGTCGCAGGCCGCTTGCCTTGTGGGACTCGCTCTGCAGGATACGTTGGTCACACGTGGCTCTCCTGGTTCTTCTTCGACCAGCGCTAATTGTGTAGCACCTCATTCCTCTCGCAGCCGGTAGCCGAGAGTATACGTGCCTTGCTCGGTTGCAGGCCTTGTGAACTCTTCCTGGCGTGTGGACGGGTGGTGTGTCCAGGGAGAGGAAAATGGAACAGAGAGCGTGAAACAAAGGCTACCTCCATTTTATTGAAGGTTGCGCGTTTCGCATTTACAGTAAGCCAATACTGTAACTGGAAGGCTGTGGTAGAAGGCGGGGTTAAATGCGTCACCCTTTGAGGTGGACATATGGGCTTTGTAGTTTTGTGTCTTTTGTAGTCCATGGTACCTACACCCTCGATCTTCATCGTTTTGATTTATTTGATGAGGGCTGTCCTCGGTGCTTTCCTGCTGAGTAATGTCCCGCTCTGGCTTAAATTAAAAAGGCTGAACAGAAGACATTTTCAATGCCGTTCAATGGACTGAGAGACCCATGCAACCATTTGACATCACTACCCAGAGTGCATTGCGACGGTAATAACAACGACGACCTACAAGTCGAAGTATTAATTTTTTTTTAAATAACTCAAATCTTTCATGAGATTTTTATTCCATATTTATATAATTGAAGGAATTTACATAATATTAAGGCCTACAAGCCTTAAAAGCCCGGGTTCCCTTTAATGATGTAGGCTGCTCTGGATAAGAGTATCTGCTAAGTTTCTTTGAAGTAAAGCTATGTCCAGAATATTGCTGCAATCGAGAAAGAGATTCGGGAAATGCAGACGGCGGAGTGCAAAAATTCTAAACTAAGGAAATGGACGAGTGTGCTATGGTTGGCACGCTGTGTTGGGGAGCGAGATAGAGCTGAGTAGACGTGCAGTGCGGCTAGTCGGAGAGAGGAATCGGTCAGAGTAAGACAGGGCTGCCCCTCTCCCGTTGCTGTAATACACCAGCCCCTTAAGCAAGAAGCAGGCTTGACATGGGCAAGCAAAGCAAGCGACCGTGAAACGCTCCAGGAGCACAACGGCTTCAGCAAATGAAGGCAATTTGTCTGCAAAGCGGTTCCGAGTGCAGCTGACTCGGGAGCAGATGTGATATGACAACAGCTTTGGCGCGGCAGCGCGGGCATGCGGCCTCACGGAAAGCAGTGCCTTTTGGGAGAATTTCAGGGTTCTGCGTTAGGCGCGCCGAACAAACACGCTCAGGGTGTGGCAGAAACAGGCCCAGCAGAGGAATACGCACGGAGCAGTGCCTTTAAGGGAACGCCAATGCAAAAATCACACACTGCAGCCAGTGCTACACCCAACCACGCGGCTGCATTATTTTCCTCCTCTACTGCGTCTTCACACAACCAGGAATGTCAACCGACATCAGTTTTGACCAAAAAAGAACTGATATAACTGATATTTCCTCTTAAAAATCCTAGGCCTATAAATTCTAAAGAAAACTCTTAACTAAAGAACAACTGTTTCTTCTAAAAATAACAGAGTAGGGATGCACAACATTGTGGGTTAATTCTCAGTGATCTTCCTGCAGTTAAAAATGTACAGTGCGGGGTGTAGCTTTGCCCAATTTGGGGTATTCCCTTTACAGAAAAACAGTAGCAGAGGGGGAGGGGGGTGTATCACAAGTGTCCACGTTACAAGATAATGGTATGCTCAGACTGCCATTGTGCACATTTAGACTCCTAGTTAAAAACTAATATCCCATACACTCTGCCAGAAACTGAGCTTTTTGTGTTAAGTGGTGCAATTTCCTCTGTGTCCGGCAGCTCCTGATTAGAACCTGTGTCACTCTCGTCTCTCCCAACTGGATAATCTCCCCGTAGGGAATATCCATTGGACCCCAGGGCTCATCATCATCCCTCTTATCATTGTGTGACTTCCTAAACAAAAAAAACACAGCAGGTTTAAACTGCCATACCAGGCTGGCGTGAGCTTTGGGGCTCCCTAGATGTTCAATCAGAGCTTGGAGTGAAGTTCGGAGCTCTCTAGATGCCCAATCATAAGGTTAAGCAAGACCAGTGTGGAATCCCCTTCACCTCTGCAAGCTCCATGTGCAAACCTTACGGTGGTCTCGAGCTGCCATAAAACCTCTGTCTTTATGAACTTTTCTAAAGACTTCATTATTAGGGATGTAAGAGCAACTGGACTGAAGTGGTTAAGCACCTTAGCTGCAGGGACTGTTATGGAGAACTTTTGGGTACCTTCCATAGCTTACGGAACTGCATGGAAGTAAGAAAGATGAAATATAGAGCAGAGCTGCACTGTTGCTCGTCTGTAGTTCCTGGCCTCATATGACATCACAGCCTAGACTCTTCCAAACATTAATGAGCTGGAAGAGCCTTTTGACCCGCGGTCAGTCTGTAGCGATGGACAAGCCTTGGTCTTTTCTTTCCAGCCATTGATTTCAGATGTAAAATCGTTTTAGTCAAATCCGAGATAATGATGCGTTTAATTAATTGAGTTCATGGACTGATTGTTTGTCTGAATTGAAGCCCCTAAGACTGAACCCCTCTCATAAGACTCTGTCATTGTTTTCATCTCTTGCCAAGCAGCCCTTAAATTCTTACTGCTCAGCTTTGCTTCAGTCCGTTCCTTATACCTCAGCTCAGCATTTTAAATTCCTGACCTCACCTTTATATCACCTTTCATAAAATCTTTTTTTTTTTTGCACAGAAGGCTTTTGAAGATCCATGGCTATTATTTGGGGATATTATTTTGTGGTGATGATACTGTCTAATCCAAAGGAAACATAATCACATCCAGTGCAACATCAGTGAGTGCATCTGTACAGTCAGTGGCCTCCTGAAGGACTGACTGGTCTGTGCAGTCAAAGCAGCCCTGTAGAGCCTCCTCAAAGCAGATTCATAGATGGGAAGACGGTGAACTGTGATTGGCCAGAGGATCCAAGCGGAGGTCCCCCTACAGGCTTAAACCACCTTTCAATGGAACCATAGAAAATGTTATGGTGGTGAGTACGACAAGTGACGATGAGCCACAACGCTTCCACGATCATCAAATATGCGGATGTCACTGTGCTCATGTCTATGCTCTCTGGCTCAAACTTAGACCATGGTCCTGCTCTGCAGGAATTTGTGGAGTGGGGTGACCACGCCTTCTTGGACATGAACATCTCAAAACCTGACTTCTCCAAGCAGCAACCTGTTTATGGAGAGACACGCATCCATGGGTGGACTGTTAACAAAGTGGAGAAGTATAAATACTTAGTTACCATCTTTGACGAGAAGCTAAAATTTGAGGACAACACGCAGAAAATACTGAAAAAAGTATTGAAAAATATGGAAAGTCAGCAATGCATCTACTTCCTCAGGAAACTGAAATCTTTTTCCGTGAGCACATCCACCCTATCTACCTTTTACAGTTGTTTTATTCAGAGCATTATTTCATTCTCATTCATCTGCTGGTTTCAGTCCTGAAGACTAAAAATAATCTTCAAAGCATTGTATCCACCTGCTCTAAAACCATTAGTCTCCCTCTCAGGTCACTGGCTGCCTTTCACAAACAACAGACCCTAAAAAATCCCCCACCATCCTTAGGGATTCCTTCTCATGCACTCCACCCAGCCTTTGATCTTTTGCCCCTGGGTCGACGGTACCGCTGCCCCCGGTGCCGGACCGTCAGGCGGAGAGTAACGGTTGTGCCTGAGGGCATCGGGGCTGATTCCTGATCACCTCTCCCCTGCACTCTCTGAGCCTGAAATGGCACAGATGAATTTGTACATGCGCGTGTGTTTTTACACGTACATAAATACTCCATACATTTTTATTGCACTTTCTAAAAAATTCCTTTTCTACTTTTATATTTTAATTTTTGTTGTATGAGACATCAGGTTATTGTGTATATTATGTCTCGTCTGTTTTTGATGTTGATTGATAATATGCCCAGCAACTTATTGCCCCTCAGGCATAAATAAAGTTTATTGAATTGAGTTGAATCAACTTATTCATAAACGCTGCTTGACAATTTATTTAAAGTATAATGATTAAAATCCCCTAAAGAATGTTTGGGACAACTGGGGAGATTGTTTGTAGGTTCTAAATCACTTTTTTAGAAATTGTGTCACCGGCAAGTTTTGGTCCGATTTGGGTTGGACACATACACACTGACAAATATTTGTAGGAATTCCCTTGGGACGTAGAATGGGCTTAGGAAGGTGCTTAGCTTATTAGCATTGCAAGGGTATTCACATGCACTTTTATTTATCAATGTAGCTCTATGTTATTTATGCTTAAACTGAAATAAATTTCTAGAGACATAGTCCCTGTTATTGAAAAGTTTGGACAGTGCGGAGCTACAGCTATACTGGTTAGAAAGTATGATGCCTTTGACAAGAATGAAGCACGGCAGCTGCTTAGACAGCGCCCTTGTGCAGGGGGGTAGCTGTTGGCTGGCTCCAGCTCTGTGGCACCACCAGTGGGTCTGCCGTTCATCAAAGACCTGTCAAATGTGACTACATTGGAGAAAGTTAATAATTTAACAGCCAACAGACCTGTAGCCCGAAGGGAAATTCCAGCAGCTCTGAAAGAAGCAGAGTTTTTTTTATTTATGTATCTCAAGTGACTGTTTACCTTTGATATTTTTCATTGGAAGGCTCCATGGATGTTATGGATATTCGCTTGTGTTTGGACATGGTGTGGGAAGAAACAGGCCCCGGCCTGGGCCAGAAGCCCCGGGGCCACTCTCCTCACACTGTTGAGTACTTCTTCAAAATTATACACAATCCACAGAGTCTGATGCAACTGGGTTTATTGCAGGTGAATCAAAGATTGCATGCAAGAACCCGGGCTGATCTGCGCAGACCAATACAAACAATAATCAATCACTTCCACAGTCACTCAACGCAATGACGGGACCCCCAATCATTCCCCAAACACTCTGAATTCCCCTGGGGCTTCCTGCTTCCTTTTATCCACTTGGGTTAGCTCCTCCTGTTGTGGAGCTTGGTACTTCCCACCTGTTCACTTTGGTTTCCTAGGTTCTTTCCTTTACACCATTATTTCTTATCTTTCAAACACCATTATTTCCAAGCCCCCCTTCCTTTCTGTAATAAAAAAATATCATTCCCTTCTCCTATCTAAGTTCTCCTCCCCTTCTTGGCACAAGACATGTATTCACCTTATCTAACTCCTGCTGGATTTTTATCATTCACAACATGTTTGTATGAAAGGTCTAGATTGCATGCAGGAAGCTGTGCTTATATTGTATAAGGACTTCTACAACCGTGTTTACATTATGTGCAAACCTCTACAGATTGTTAATACTTTGACCGGGATGTGGCCGTTGTTAGTTCTACATGCACTTCTTCTGTTAATAATATGATCCATCATGGCGGTGATGGCTGTGAACCTAAATGCGCTTCTTTTCCACAGCGGCCCCTGGTTCACAGTAAATGGCTCGTGGGCAACAGGTGCTGGCGGTTATTCACTTCAGAGCGACGGACACAGTAATGAGGGAGGCCAGCCGAGGGACCTCTTCTCCTCCATGGCAGTTTTACGCTCCCCCGGTTGCCTCTCTTTCTCTTCATCTACATTTTATGTGGCCATCAGATTGACTTATGGCCGATCTGGCGGGGCAGGAGGGCTTTCTGCTCCTGTTCCCACCTGACTGATCTGGCAGCCTACCCCGGCCTGACGACAGCAAGTACCAGTCTGGAAAAAAAAAAAAATAATGATTTTTTAAAAAAAATACAAAAAAGAAAGTGCAGCGCAAATGACATTCTCCTGAAGTAAGAAAGTGCCTCTCAGAACTCGCCAGTGTGATGTGAAATATTATGATACTGATGAAAGCATAAATCCTTGTTGTCCACTCAGTAAGTACGTAAAAAAAACATGCACCAATAGCCTGTTACCATGACGATAAATCCACAGATGCATTCCAGAGCTATGTTTGTTTACCTTTTTTAAAAATGCCCCATATTTTCTCCCAATTATTAGTGTTCATGCTCATTGCTATTGCCCCTCTGCAGCATTAAGTTCCGGCTCACTCTTCCCTCTCTCATACACTCCCCTCTGTTCCCACTCTTTCCGCCCTCTCTTTCTCCCATCTTCTCTTCCTTCTCCTCCCTCACCCTCTCAGCTTTTTGCCGTTGTTCCCCACAGTGCAGCCTATGTGATGCTCAAACGGCTGCTGGTTCCAGACATGCCCACACACTTTAATACCTCCTGCAGCAGCAGAAGATCCTGGGCTTCTCTGGTCCCACTGCAACAACACGCTACGCAGGAGCGTAACACTCACACTGGCCTTACACACGACAGCTTACAGACAGCGAAAGTCTGACGCATTCTTCACGTTTAACTACAGGTCGTCCTAAATCATTTTTAGTCCTTGGGTTGCACACATCTTAAGATTCTTTTGGATATTTTGGATATGTTTTTTTTTTTTTTATCATAGCCCTTCTCTGGTGTGCTGATGTCAGACTAGGACAGCACACCTATTGGCTATTGGCAGAGCAGGATCACAAACTTTTTGAGGCAAAACTAGAGACTTAAGATAATGTTAATATTATGTTTGATTTTATCAAAATGCTCAAGACAAGAAAAAGACTGCCACAAACTGAGTTGGAGCTGTCTTAAGACAATCTCATGCTAATCGTGAGTCATGATGAGAGCACGCACCGACTGAGGTAAGGTTGGCAAGATTTTACTGCAACTCCTAAGACTGTGAAATCGCTCAAAATACTGTCAGGTATGGCAGCTAGCTGCTAACCGAGGCCCTCGTTTCTTCAGTCCTCATTTTAAAAGCACGTAGCCATGGTTTCCATCCAGTCTCTCTCCTGCTCTCTAAACTAGCACTGTCACAAATACGCGTAATAATGTAATGTCACTGCTGCTAGTGCTGCTTCCTGTCCCTGGCCATGCCCATTCCATACTAATCCCCCCCCGGTGGGGACACGGTTGACTTCCATTTTCTTTTTTTCTTTTTCAGTCCTTCCGCTGTGTGGTTTTCGGCAAGCAGCGTGGTTCTGACCGAGTACCGGTCAGAGAGATCAAACGCTGCCACGCGTATGGAAGTCGAGTGACTTGGGCCACAAAGGCAAGCCAGCCCTATGATTCAATTTAAAGATATGGTAATTCCAGCAGGAGGCGCGTGTCACAGTCAGCACCGTGTAATGGCTGCACCATCTCTGAAGAGAAGCAAGAACCACAAGAGCTGTGTGGAATCCTGGAGCATACACTGCATTGAAAACAGTCACTATTTTACCACCCTATGACCCCATTAACAAATAAAATAAGAATTTGAATTAATTTAAGGGTTATAGGCTCTGGGTTGAAAAATAATTAATCCACTAATTGAAATTAAACCTATGGAAAACATTTATGTGGCTAAAGTAATTGATAAGTATTTTTCCAAGCATACCTTTGAAGTCTAACAAATGACAGAAAGTGTGATCATGTTGCCGGTCCTTTTCTCAAACTATTTTTAGATTTAATGTAGCCTGGTCAATGGCAGTAGGGTGGCAAGCAGTGCGATGCCCGGCAGACAAAATAATGAGCTCCAGGTGAGTCTGTTTGACCAGCTTCCCCAGCAGCCTCGTCTGCAGGTGGGTGAGCGGGTGGCGAAGGGGTGAGAGACGGGGAGAGAAAACAGAACACAGCTTTGTGAATTATACAGGCCTGGATGCCTTCGGGGATGCCAAAGATATGTCTTATATATATATATATATATATATGTTTTTTTTTTTTTTTACTTCAAGTGAATACTAAACCTGGATCTGTGTCTGCTTGCATTTCCAAGGCCACACTACTACAGACTTTCTTTACATTATGCAGTGCATACTTAATGCTGTTATTTCTGATCCCAGAGCTGTTATGAACCCTGATGCCCCTCTGGAGGCTGCATAGTAAATGAACGAGCTCTGCACGTCCGCCTCAGACGGCTAAGGGCTAGCTGACCGTCAGCGCGGCTGAGGAATGTAAAAATAAAAAATAAAAGCTTCCGCTCCAGAGATGCTTGCCCGAATCGATTCTCAGCGCTGCCCTGCTACGTGACTGCGATCCACTAATGAAGGATCAGACCCAGGCCTGCGCCAGCTTCGTCCCAGCCTGAGCTGGAGAAGTCCCTGGAGCCGCGTCTCTGTGTAACCTGGAAGTGAAAGGGTTCATCTCCACCGCTGCATGATGGGAGAAGTGAGCAGAAACAGACTGAGAGGGGTGAAGTGGCCAATAGGTCACCTGACATGTGAAAGAGATTGTTATTGTAAAAAAAAGAAAAGAAATTCAAGGCATTCACATGAGGTGGCAGTTAAATGACCTTTATTTGAAGAAGGGCTAAAACATATTCAATTTTGGCTTCCCATTTTGACTTTGTGGAGTTACTATTTTCTTTTAATGTCTTGGTAATATAATTTTCATGCCAACTATACAAGCTGTATTTTGTCATGTTATGGTAGTAAGGCATTTAAATTGAAATTAAACTGAGAATTTAAATGTACTGAAATTGAATAGAGAGATAGAGCTGAGATTGAAATAGACAGAGAGAGCAAGATCAAAGAGCGAGATGAAGAGAACGTGAGAGTAGGAGAGCGTGAGAGTGAAAGTGAGAGATTTTCAATTTTAACCATGCTTCACTTCCACTTTCAACACACCAATGACATAAATAAGAACAAAGGTGCAGTAAAAAAAAAACAATATCATATGAAAAATGAAATCTATCTCCAAGAGAATGGACAATAGCGAGATCCTGCCAGGTTCATCACAGTAATACAACTAGTTACTGCAGTGATCTCGTGCAGCACCCTCCCCTGTAGATACCCGACCCTCTTGGCTAAAGCTGGTTTGTAAAGTGCCCTCCATGCCGGTTTCTATATCATAATATCCTGAAATGCAATATGCCATCATGTATGTACACACAGAAACAAACTCACACGAACTCACGCACTCACACACTCACATGCAAGCATGCAGGCACACACACACACACACACAAATGCGGACGCACGCACACACATGTACATGCACATACACGCACACACACACACACACACACACACGTACATGCACATACACACATGCACACACACACAGACGCACACACACATGCTGACGCACGCACACACGTACATGCACATACACGCACACACACACACAGACACACACACACACACACTACATACAAGCCATATTTATGAGAGAGCTCTGGCGAAAGACCTGCCAAAGAAATCTGTTAATTAGTTTGGAGTAAACCAATATATAATAATTGTAACAAATTGTGCTGCATCTCTGGAGACAAAGCATTACAACTTCAATATTTAATAACCTGCCCGGTGCATGAATTCCAGAGGAACCTTTCCCCCCTCATACTCTCCACTACAGTTGCAGTGTGAGCATCATACAGGTGCAGTTTAACTCTACAGTTAAACCAGCCTCTGATACACCCAGCCATTTCAGTCTCTCCACCCTCATACACTCTACTTCAGTTAAACCAGCCTCCAAAACACTCAGCCATTTCAGTCTCTCCACCCTCATACCCTCTACTGCAGTTAAACCAGCCTCCGATACACCCAGCCATTTCAGTCTCTCCACCCTCATACACTCTACTTCAGTTAAACCAGCCTCCAAAACACTCAGCCATTTCAGTCTCTCCACCCTCATACCCTCTACTGCAGTTAAACCAGCCTCCGATACACCCAGCCATTTCAGTCTCTCCACCCTCATACACTCTACTTCAGTTAAACCAGCCTCCGATACACCCAGCCATTTCAGTCTCTCCACCCTCATACACTCTACTTCAGTTAAACCAGCCTCCGATACACCCAGCCATTTCAGTTTCTCCACCCTCCTACGCTCTACTGCTGTTAAACCAGCCTCCGATACACTCAACCATTTCAGAACATGATGTAATGGACAGAATGGAAAACAACCAAAATGAGAATGAACTGAAACGATGACGGAATAAACAAATTTCACTGACTAAAAAGCCCTTTGGCCTTGTGAATGGGTCTCATTAAGTAACAAAAGTTAAATAGGCGAGTTACGTGTTTTGAGTAGAGAATGATGTTAGTGTCTTTTTCCAGTGCTTGCAGTCCAATGCAGGAATATTCTTCTGGTAGCCCAGAGGCCAAATGCAGCCCATAATAGTCTTACTTTTAGACTTACTTTGGCTTCTTAATCACTGAAAAAATGTATTGTTCAGGTGCTTCAACAATGTCAGCTTACCTCCTACTCCTGACAGAAAAACAATAGCATATTTTAAGAACATGAATGCTCTGTTTACAATACGTTATGTGCAATACAGCTTATTCATACAAGTGTGAAATATTAAAACCCATACCATTTAAAAAATAATCTGGACCCCAGTAAGAAGTAGCTGAACTGCCCTTGGCTGATATATAACGAGAGTAAAATAAAGCTTTCGTTAACTGACCACACGCTGAATATTTTTGCATTTCCCCCCATAGCTGCTACATAACAGGGTCCCAGCTAACACAAAACATTCTCACAATGTTGCTGCAACGTAGTGGCAATGTTATAGCATTGGCAAAACTTTCCAGTAACAGTGTGAGAACATGCAGTGTTAGCTGGGATATGAGTTGGGATATCAGTGCAAGGTAAACGAGCGGAACTGGTGATTATGGGGTGTCTCTAAATCTGACGATGGAAGAGTTGATTAGGAGCTGCACTTCAGAATCAAGGCCCCACAGATTTGCAATTAATTGCGAACGGCCCTCACTAGACTGGCCAAATTAACAGCCATTGATTTGCCCTCATTGGTTTGTCCATGTCTGTCACTAATGGCAACGGGGAATTTTCGAGATGGCGTTTTTAAAACGGAATTAGTTCCAATCATTAACGCAATCCTTTGGGGACGTAGGAGAAATCGAGGGAGAAAAGTCAATTAGCAGTCTGCAATGCTGAAGTAAGGTTGCCAGATTTATTATTATTTTTTAAACGCTTATTGGTCTTGATCCAATATGTACAGTACAGGAAACATGAAACGGAGTGCTGTAAGTGTACTATACCTTTCTCCTTTTTTGCAACTGAATGGCTGGCTGTCCTTGACTTCTGCTTCTATTTCTGTCATTTTCACTGAAAAGCAGCAGATCAAACAATGCCCAGCTTCCAGCTGATGGATGGAAGTTCACAAAGCACCTGTACCAGGCACTGTATGCCCACAGAATGCTTTTTGGACGTTCTTTGATAAGTGTCAGGTAGGCAGTGCTGTATATAGTATAGCCCGTAGGATAAGGTACTGGGTTTGTAGGTTGAAATCTCAGGTGTGATACTGTCATTTTACTTTAGAGCAATGTACCTAACTTTAATTGTTTCATTAAACATCCAGCCAGACAACATGTACAGCAAGATGCATCTAGTAATGTCATATATACAAAACGGTTTGTTGTGCACATGTAGACACAACTTAGACTGGCTAGGAAATATTATAATTCTGATATTTATATCCAAATGTATAAATCATTGCTCCATGCTCTATTTTTTTCCACAAACTCAACAGGCAAATTCAATTTTTTGTGTCACTGAGTTTGAGTTTGGATTTGATGTGGCTGACCACATCCTGTCACATGACAGGAACTCTTTTGCTCAGATACAGGTCATATGGAATGAGCAGCCAGGGAGAGGTCTGTAGACAGCTAGCTGACAGAAGCCGTTTGATTAATGACAGTTATTCCACTACAGACAATGACATTACGGCTATGTTCTGCTTACATCCGAAACACTCGCAGATGACTTTGATGAATGGTTTCCGGTGACAGACGTCAGAGTGCTATCTGAATCCTGGGACAGAAGCTATGTTAACCATGCTGCTATTGCTAAAGAATGATTCTCCTTGACCAGCAACGGACCCCTGCTGCTGTTTACATTCACAGCTTGTGCCACATGTTTCTTTTTTTATAAGTAATTTCTGTTGATTAATGAGCCCCTCTGTTTTCTCCCTAGATTTCAAACCCATTCATATTTGTCCTGATCATGTAATCCTAATCTGAATTTGACCAAATTGATCTAATCGCAAATTTTTAAGGCTCTTTCACAATTCACTGTGACTTCATACACGGGCCAGGATTCAGTCGACGTTTTGCTCAACTTTGTCTCACAATTTAATTTAAGATATCTTTTTTTTTTGTTCATAACCATTCAGTTCAGCCGAGGAAGCAGAAGATGGAATGCCCTGACACTGAAAGAAAGTAGCACTTGTTTGGCATTCGGAGATCAGAAGACGTGTCGACAGAATACAGAGCGTCTCTGTTCCTTCGGATTGTAGCGCCTGCAGAGAGGCATCACTCACCGAAGACGCTCGGCAGCCCGTCTCAGGAGGGGCAAAATGGAAGGCGAGGAGGACTGTTTCCACCACAGAGCTCTCCTCAGCCACTAGATGGAGTCTTGTGAAAAGAATGAAAAGAGTGGGATCTCAGTCTGCAGACTCCACGGCCCACTGGCACTAGTATTGCACTGTGTCTGTATGATGCTCACACTGCACCTGTATGACACTCACACTGTGTCTGTATGATGCTCACACTGTGTCTGTATGATGCTCACACTGCACCTGTATGATGCTCACACTGCGTCTGTATGATGCTCACACTGTGTCTGTACGATGCTCACACTGTGTCTGTATGATGCTCACACTGCACCTGTATGATGCTCACACTGCACCTGTATGATGATCACACTACATCTGTATGATGCTCACACTGCACCTGTATGACACTCACACTGCATCTGTATGATGCTCACACTGTGCTTGTCCTAGCCATCACACCTGGGAGGCAGTGACTGTTGGGCTGCCTTTAAGTCTGCCATAGATCCATATCCGTGAATAAAGAATGATGAATGATGTATTTCGGCCATCGTTTTCCTCACGCACAATGACAGAAAGGCCTTGGTCGTATACATAACTTGTACATTAGTGTCACAATGCTTCCTGAAGCTGTACCCGGATAGCATCTGGGGAATCTGGGTCGGATTTCGGGCGAGTCTGGGCCAAAGTCAGCCGCACTGGGCTGGGATCTCTGAAAATCCGGCCCGGAGTCGCTCGCTATCTGTAGGGAATCAGAATGCACCAGGCTCTCAACCAGAGATCCTTTGGCTAAACCCTGCTCTGCTCAATCTTGGACAGTGCTGCCTCTCTAACACTGCTTATGGCAGTGTGTTACATGGCCTGGACTACGTACTGTATCCTTATCGTCGCTGTTATGCTTTCACTTTTTTGCAATTAACAATGGAGAAGAGTCTGTGAAGTGAATGGAAGTAAATATAATATTGTCAGCAGGTGAGAGGCAGTGAGAGGAGCTCACAAGAGAATCAGTGTTTAGAGCTCAAATAAGGATGAAGCAAGTGAGAAATTCATTCAGTAAAGACTAAAGGGTCAACAATTTGTTGACAGTGGAACAGAGAATTGAAAATGATCCCATCTTGGTCCTGTGTGGATGCCCCAAGCATTAATTAATCTGTTATTCATGAACATTAATCTTTTAATTGAACAGCGTTTGAGTCACAACTGCTCGCCTGTCTTCTCCAGTGTGTTATTTACTGAGGTACTATTTTAAGCCATTCTGCCACGAGCCCCTCACCTTTTAAGGTGCTCGTGGAATAGCTTTTCAAGTTTTTCATGATAATTTAGTCCCTGTGGGAAATGGCCATAATGAACCAGTGTGTGATGGCCTGTTTGCAAATGGCACTGTCTAAAATAAATACTGTTTGATTGATGTATTGATTGATTCAGTGTGTGTCAAAGAGCAGACCATGAATATGTAAAATAGTGGCCCTTTTTTCTCAATCTCTTCCTTCATCCATCTTGAGAGAGGCTGAAGTGTCTCTCCTGCTGGGATGTTTGTTGACCGTGCCAAAAGCGAATATGAATATTGAAGAGTGATGTCTGGCCTAAGCCGGGTGTGTTTAGAGGCCAGCAGGAATTTAACCCGACAGGCCTTTCAATCGAGGTACAAATCATATCAAAATGCCCAGCAGGGATTTATGCTCATGAATTCAAGTGAATCGTATCACTTTTTCTGTTGACAACAGGCTAATTTCTCCTTTGACTTTTCTACCTCCCTTTAGGGCTTTCTGATAAAATGAAAACAAGAAAATCAACTGCTGTAGCATAGACAGAAATGCAAAATGTCAGACTGTTCTGAAAGCAGCTTTCTGATGCTCATTTTTGAGTAGTTTTAAAACAAAGTGTAGTAACTGAACAAAAAAAAGAAATTGAGTGGGGAGTGTTAGAGATGGTATGAGCATTACTGAAAACAACCACCATGAACACAGAGAAGCTGACACCCGGTTTGTACAAAAGCTAATTTTTATTTACAGACAGGAAAAAGGTTAAAACAAAACACCAGGAGCACAGCCCAGCTACAAGGCCTGTGTGCTCCCCAGCAGGGGCAAAGCAAAGTGTGCAATCAGAGAGAGAGAGAGCACTGGGGCTCGTTCTGACGAGGTCCTAACATAACATAACATAACATAACATAACATAACATAACATAACATAACATAACATAACATAACATAACATAACATAACATAACATAACATAACATAACATAACATAACATAACATAACATAACATAACATAACGACGAGAACAGGCCATTTAGCCCAATAATTCCCTCCATTTCCCTGACTAAATTAGTGCTCTGATTAACCTTGAGACTAGACAGTATCAAGCCTACACTGCACAACTACACAACACTGCATCAAGCCTAGTCTTGAAAATCCCCAGAGTTTTTGCCTCTACTTCATGATTTGGCAGGCTATTCTACCCATTGACTACTCTCTGCTTGAAAAAATTATTCCTAATGTCAGTATGGAATTTACCCTTTGCAAATTTCCATTTATGTCCCCTCGTTCTAACAGAACTCAACCTGAAGAATCTCTTGTAGTTCACTTTGTTGATCCCCTTTATGAATTTAAAAGCCTCCGAGTCTCATTTTACTAAGCTTGAAGAGGTTAAGCATCTTAAGTCATTCCTCATAGCTTTTATCTTTCACACCAGGAATCAATTTGGTTGCTCTTCTTTGAACCTTTTCCAGAGCCTCTATATCTTTCTTATAGTACGGTCCTCAGAACTGCACACAATACTCCAAACTGTGGTCTAAAAAATGTATTGTATAAAATAAGTATAACATCCTTGGATTTATACTCAATACTTTTGGCTATATATCCCAGCATCCTGTTGGCCTCTTTTTTTTACTGCTACAGCACAGTACCTAGAACCTGAAAGGCTTTGATGAACCATTACTCCCAAGTCTTTTTCAAACTGAGCACAGTCCAATTTTGTTCCTCCCATAAAGTAATCCTGCCTAATGTTTTTATTTCCCACACGCAGAACTTTACATTTGGCTATATTAAATTCCATTTGCCAGGTTCCCACTTCTGGATTTATTTATTTTATATAGGGAAAGCATCACCTCAGAGCTCTGTGCATAGTCTCCCACAGGTGAGCGCAGTACCCTAAAAACAGACCGGTCCATACAGATGGAGGCAATCAGTGCCCCCATTTGGGGCAGAGGGACGTAACAATTACACAAAAGTAAATGATTCATTAAAAATTTAAGCTGTGCTGTAACACAATTCTAATATCCTATTAGAGAAATGGCAAGGGTCGTCTTTCACACTAGATGATTCACACATTTCCATTGACTCCATTGAATAATTTTGATAATCAAAACATTTTATATAATTTTTAAACAAGAACTATTCTAAATTTGCATAGTTTGTGGTTCTGCACTAATGGACGTTTGTGACAGACTGGCCGACTGAACACCTTACAAAATGACCAGGTACAGAAAGTAGAAGTCCTCCCCAGTATTTTTTCCAAGCACCTGGACTTGCTAATTAGCAAAATTCTTCAGCCAGGAGGTAGAATTAATTCATGAATGGAAGATACACAGAACAGTACTTTTGCTTTCTCACCCGTGGACTTTCTACCTCTGGAAATGACTTCCAGTGAAAATGGTTGTTTATTTACAAAATGCCATAAATACCAGTCAGAACGTTTTGGTCATCTATCCTTAGATATCTTCAGCAACAATTATAAGGTAAAGACAAAACATTTTTTTTACTTGGGTCATAAGAAATATTAAATAAAATACTTAGAGAGGTTAGACAGTAGCCTGTTGGTCCAAAAGGGCAAGGTTTTACCATTCACTGTATTTTTAATGAGCTGTAAAGAAGATTACTTTCCAACATTACACTTCACCCTAACCCTAAACCTAACCCTTCATTATATAAAAACATTCTGTGACGTAATCAGCCCTAATCTCCATGCATCGTAAGTGCCGAGTGTTTAATGATTTAGTGGCACAAAAGAATGGAATGAATCAAATAAGTCACGACACTGTCTCTACATCCCACACTTACTGGCATTATGGATTAAGCATTGCCATTGTACAACTCATTTCTGATACAAATGATTCAAAGCACTTGACTAATCCCTTAAAAATATAAAGATAACATAATTTACAAGGGTGTTACATTATTACAATATCGCAAAGTGGGAATTTGTATATTTGCCAATATATTGTGGAAGTTGCAAAATATGGATGATATATTTATTTCAAATATATTCCACCCCCATATGGGATATCAGAAATCAGTGGCAGAAAGTATGATGGCATGATGGTGAGTCATTTTCTTCAATGTGGATTTAAGCAGTTTTAGACTAAGAAGTAGCTAATGATTCTCAGAAGAGGTCATCATTTATGTACCTTAATCGTCAGTTAAATTCAGATCAGGACAGATAAGGACTGCTTTACAGAAAATAGGCCCAAGTTCACCATTTCTTCTTCGCCTTTACAAAGGAATGGCCATGTTTCTAACAGCTTGTCAAAACCAAAAATAAAAGCTTGTCAAAGTGCATTTGTGAAGAGAAAATGCTAAATTATTCAAATGTCAGAGTCAAGTGTCACTGGAAATAAATGATCACTTTTATGATTGTCTGAAGCCTTTAATGTTGTTGTCTTTTTTTCCAGTGTTATATTTCTTCTGTCAAGGCATTGCTCTCTGTGTCAAACTGTCACATGCAGGGTGACACCTCTGGGAGGGACAGAATCACTGGACACAGGGAGATGTGGAAATTCTGCTTTTCACCAGCATTTTGTTTGCTGTTAGAGAGAGGGCATGTTCAGTAAACAAACAAGCAAAGAAATAAAGGAGAATCTTCTCCATTCCCAATTACAAAGTAAAAATAAACCAGCGTTTCAGCTCGTTCTCTCACTGCGTGTATCCCAGTCTCTCCACCATGCCCCCACCACCATGGAAAGAAGCCCACCTTTAAGCCCTGGGCTGATTCACCAAGGCGTGTGTGTCTCCCCCCCCCCGCCCCGCCACACAAACATGTCCATTTTGTACAATATTTCAGTCACAGAAAATTATTCTAACCTATAAAAATGTATCATAGTAACAGAATACCGATTCTTTGACAGTTTAAGCATTTGGAGCTCTTTCTGAATCGAACCTCCAATCAGAGATGTCACGGTGCATTGAACGACCTGATGAAGGACAAACGTTCCATGGCACTGTAAATGGCTGAAGATGGCTTTCAGTTCTAGACTGAGAGAAGGAACAAAGGCCTTCAGATTCGCTCAGACACTGACATCTATATGCCTGAGTGCCTGGGCAATTATTGCACTTTCTAAAAGCATGTTTGCTGGTGCTGTGTTCTCATTAGACACTGTCACATTACTGTCTCCATGTCATCAACTTTTTATTGAGCAATAAAGAAAATGGCAGTGGCCAAGGACTAAATTCCCCTAATTGCCAACATTTACTCTGGCTATCTAGTAATGTAGCCACTCAAATAGAAGACATTTTTCCTCAATGAGAAACATAATTAAGGGTCCTGTGGGTAGACTGGAATAGACATTGTTTGACTTCAGTGGTGCATATTCACTCTTTTTCCACTGCCACGTCGTATAGTACGGTATCGTGCAATACCATGCCATACAGAACCAGTACCATGCCGAACAGTACCGGACTGTACAGCGCCATGCCATACAGAACCAGTACCATGCCGAACAGTACCGGACTGTACAGCGCCATGCCATACAGAACCAGTACCGTGCCGAACAGTACCGGACTGTACAGCGCCATGCCATACAGAACCAGTACCGTGCCGAACAGTACCGGACTGTACAGCGCCATGCCATACAGAACCAGTACCGTGCCGAACAGTACCGGACTGTGCCATGCCATACAGAACCAGTACCGTGCCGAACAGTACCGGACTGTACAGTACCATGCCATACAGAACCAGTACCGTGCCGAACAGTACCGGACTGTACAGTACCATGCCATACAGAACCAGTACCGTGCCGAACAGTACCGGACTGTACAGTACCATGCCATACAGAACCAGTACCGTGCCGAACAGTACCGGACTGTACAGTACCATGCCATACAGAACCAGTACCGTGCCGAACAGTACCGGACTGTACAGTAGCATGCCATACAGAACCAGTACCGTGCCGAACAGTACCGGACTGTACAGTAGCATGCCATACAGTACCATACCGGACTGTACAGTACCATGCCATACAGAACCAGTACCGTGCCGAACAGTACCGGACTGTACAGTACCATGCCATACAGAACCAGTACCGTGCCGAACAGTACCGGACTGTACAGTACCATGCCATACAGAACCAGTACCGTGCCGAACAGTACCGGACTTTACAGTACCACGCCCTGGAACTGTGATCATGTTTCCATTGCTAGCAGAAGCATGTTGTAAATATTTCTCGAAACTAAATTTTGCTACTCTTCCAGAGAGTACCAAAAAAATACCAGGAGCTATCAGTGGAGCTAACAATCCTTGCTGATTGGTCAGACGCAAACTTCCTGTGATTTCGAGCAAACCACCTGCCATTTTAAATACCCAGTAGCTACAAATTAGAAGACAAAATGAATGTAGGACAGCCTTACCAAACAGAGCTACAAATACAACCTGACTGGATCACCAATAGCTTAAGAAAGCTTTTACTTACAGTACATATTCTTATGATATGGCCAATAATGTTAGGGATGTCATAAAAATGAACTATATAAGAAGGAGCTGAATTGGTGGGTCTGTCTCTGGGTATCTGGTGCTTTAAAGCACAACATTAACATTTTGCTTTGAGGATATACAAGAGAACTTGTTTTGTGCAAGGTATGTGGTCTGGAAAACACAGAAATCTTTTATTCAGACATTAAATATTATTTCAGCTTCAAGTTAAAACGCGTTTGCGATAGCTCCCGGTATGGATGGTTCCTAATCGGTTTTTGTTCGGTGGAAAAGGGGCTTTTGCTACAACAAGACAGAATGTCCAGGCCATTATTCATGCCAAGCAATTTAACAGCTTGAGTGAATGTGTCTTAATGAAACTGAATAAAAGCAACAGCATAGTTGTGGTTTCCATGTTTATTAATGAGCAGATATGTTCAGAAGTGCAGCCAAATGAAAATTGTTCTGTGATCACTGCAATACACAGCCTGCTTCGGAGGGGATTTTTTATTCATTGCCAAATAAACAGGCCTCCACAATACAATCACTGAAATATAGTTACCAAGACCAGTTCTATCATAACAGGATTTGAAGCATATCCTTGAATATTGCCATTATGGCTGATATATGACATCTCCATTGAAATGTGTTCGGAGCCCTGGGTCCCTGTAATGCAATTGCATCACATTATCCCAATGATGAGATCATACATACTGCATGGATCCATATTTTCATATTAATGGATGAATTTTTTTTGGGTTCGGAACAACTGGAAGTGTTTCGTGCGATGAAGCCTCGCCGCAGTGGATGAATAACAGGGCTAGCCTTTCGGCCCAGAGAGCTGGAGCGCACGTAGGTTCACGTTCCTCCACTCCTCCCCGACTCCCCATCGCCAGAGTTCACCGCCTGCCGCCGAAAGTACAGCTCTGTAGACGAGCGTCAACAGCCAACGACACCGGCAGCTTCATTCCAAGCGGCCTTTGTCAAAATGCTCCTTTGTGAATAGTAAAGATGGTTAGCCACAACAATACATGATCCTCTCAGTCAGCCCTCTGCGCTGGAAGTGTGTATTTCCACCATGGACGTGTAGGTGTGTTAACAGGCAGAGTTTGATAACTGAAGTGGCTGCATAATTAGGCAGTGGTGTGACACTGGATTAGTGGAAGCTGTCCTGATTGTACTGTTTAATTACAGTGTCCACTGCACCATTTTTTTGTTGTCTGGAACTGAACTGTTGTCAGATGTGAGATTTGTCAGCAACATATGGCAAAATGCTGCCTCACACTCAAAATATGAGCATAAAAATGTGTTGATTTAATAGAAGTTAAATTTTATTCACAACATCTTGTTGTGAATGGTATTGAGATTGGAGACTTTTGCCAATTAAAAATACAACAAAATAAAACAACCTGACATGAAACGTGCCACAATGTTAAGTTCAGCAAACCAAGCTTTAGTTAGGACTCTCCTTTTTGTTATTAATGAAAGCATGCACATAACGCTGTTTTGTAAATAAATAAAATAAAAATAAAAATTATTTTGGAAATTTAAATAACAAAAACACGAATAAATAAATAATAATAATGCAACGAAAGATTAAAAAATAATAATCTGTAGACACATGTACACATAACCATACTGTATAATAAATCAATTCATAAATATAGATGCACATCCACACACATGCTCAAACCCACACCTAAACCCACACGTGGACTTAAATGCGCACACCCAGCTAGCTCACAATGTAGTGGCAGTGTTATTGACAAAACATTTCAGTAACATGGTGGAGACATTTTTTGTTAGCTGGGCACATAGACGAGTCTCAGAGACTTGTAACAATGATACATTCTTCTGTAAACATTTTCCTGGCATGGTCCTAAAGCAAAGAACAGACAGTGCTCCCTAAAATATTGTTAACTATTATTTTATTGCATCCATATATGAAGGGACAATATGCACAAATGTTTCAGTCTAAGCCTTCCTCGGTGTGCTGAATTTTTTTTAGTTTGGCACATTCAGCTCACTGAGGAAGGTTTAGGCTGAAACATTTGTGCATATTGTGCCTGCATATATGGATGCAATAAAACAGTAGTTACAATATTTTAGTGAGTGCTGTCTGTTTCTCTCTTTCATTTATAGTTTGTGTAATTCAGCACCCAATCATCAGTTAATACGCTTGAGTGAGCATATTTATTCTTTTGATCATCCCAAGGAGAAGAATCTTGGCTTTGAGTCTCAGTGAGCATGTATGAGCACACACTGTCGTGCCATGACTCACGAGCATCTGAGCTGTGCTGTCCATTTCCAAGAAGCTTCCAGAACGGCATCCAGAGATGCTCTCTGCTGCCAGGAACAGGAATGTAGGCTAATTCAGTAGCATCTGCACAGTTTCTCTTATACCACTAAACCCAAATGATTAAAGAAAAGAAGAAAAGTCTGAATAAATTCAAATAGCCAGAGGGCACAGAGAACTGTGCCGTAGACCAATTGACTGAGGATGTATTCATTAGCATATATATTCAGTGGCACAAAGCAGGGCACGTTCATGCATTTGAACGTAGTCTTCCAAAGAACTGACTGAAACCAAATCACGTAATTGCAGAAATGGAGGTCGTTAGCAATGTCAGAGGAGGCCAATTAAAACGTGAGAATTTATATCCCAGCCAAAACCCCACAAGTGCCGTAAGTTGCTGAGCGCTGATGAATTTTCGGGCGTGAAGACCTCATAGTTAAAGCAATGCTTTTAAAAAATTAACTGTTTATTTCGCAACAGGAAGTTAAGAGTCTATTGATTGGATCATTCTCATGTTTACTCAAGTTTCTGCCCATTTAATCTCAGAGGCTATGGCACAGATATCAACAGACGTTCCAAAACTTGTTAGTTCACATGGAAAAAAAATTATTCTGGACATGTTTGAAAACCATCTCATTGGCCGATGCCTTCATGATCTAAAATCATCTTAAGAGTTCAGGTCAAGGTATCACAGTGTCAGAGCACAGTAAGAGAGAACTGAACTCCACAAAGTTAGCTGCACTCAAAGCCACTCACACTCTAAGAAACTGCTCACCACCATAGATCATAGGCGCTTCCATTTTAAAAATCCATCCATCCATTCTCTAACCGCTTAGTCCTGGTCAGGGTCGCGGTGGCAAAAGGGCAAGCACAGCAGCCCAGACGTCCCTCTCCTCAGTGACTTGACATGACAGTATGCAAGTACCACTGTTTAGAAATAGTTCCTCACTCCCATTTCCTGGAAGCACTAATCAAAATACCCTCCTGGTTTACATGTAATTAAAGTGCTGCATAGACGTCCTGTGGCTGTATCTGGGCTCGAACAGCAGTCATTATGGCTGTTGTTTTACAGATTATTGTTTTACAGATTATGGATTTCTGGCTGAGGACTACTTATCCATCCATCCATCCATCCATTCTCTAACCGCTTAGTCCAAAGTCAGGGTTGCAGTGGCAAAGGGGCAAGCAGAGCAGGCCAGACATGCCTCACCCCAGCGACTTCCGCCAACTCATCCCAGTGGATCCCCAGGTGCTCCCAGGCCAGCCTTTGGATATAATCCCTCCAGCGTGTCCTAGGTCTACCCCTGGGTCTCCTCCCTGGTGGCCGAGCCTGGAACACCTCCAGAGGGAGATGCCCAGGAGGCATGCTTATCAGATGCCCGAACCACCTCAACTGATTCCTTTCAATGCGGAGGGGCAGCGGTTCTACTTTGAGGTCCTCCCGGATAGCTGAGCTTCTCACCCTATCAAGGAGAGTAAGCCCTGCCACCCTACGGAGAAATCCCATTTTGGCTGCTTGTATTCACCCGTGGCTCGTGACCATAGTTGAGTGTAGGGACGAAGACCGAATGGTAAATCGAGAGCTTTGCCTTTCGGCTCAGTTCCTTCTTCACCACCACCAACCTATACAATGCCTGCATTACTGCAGCCGCTGCACTTAGATGGCCGTCAATCTCCAAATTCCTTTATCCCTCACTTGTGAATAAGACCCCAAGATAATTTAACTCCTCCACCTGGTGCAGTTGCTCCTTCCTTACCTCCCAAACCATCTTTTTCCGGGAGAGGACCACGGCCACAAACTTGGAGGCGCTGATCCTCATCCCAACTGCATCACACTCTGCAAACCGTATGAGGCTACAAAAAACAACGTCATCTGCAAACAGCTGAGATTCCACTCCTATGTCCCCAAACTGGACACAGTCCATACCTTTACTGTGCCTTGAGATCCAATTGAGGACCTCTTCAATCCAACAGACACACCCTCCTTTTTGAAGGCTGAGCTGGAGCAATCTGAGGGACCAGAGTCCACCTTTGTGGCAGAACTCAGTGAGGTGGTTGGAGAGCTCCTCAGTGGCAGAGCACCAGGGGTGGATGAGATTCGTCCGGAAATGTTGATGGCTCTGGATGTTGGTGGTGTGTCTTGGTTGACATGAATCCTCAATGTCGCGTGGAAGTCAGGAACAGTGCCTTTGGACTAGCAGGCCAGGGTGGTGGCCCCCATTTTTAAGAAGGGGGACCAGAGGGTATGTTCCAACTATCAGGGATCCACACTCCACTGCCTCCCGATAGTTGAACCTCAGATTCAGGAGGAACAATGCATGTTTCATCCAGGTCGCGGAACAACAGATTAGCTTTTTTCTCTCTCACAGATATTTGAGGGGGTATAGTAGTTTGCCTATCCAGTCTACATGTGTTTTGTGGATTTGAAGAAGGCATATGACCGTGTGCGCTAGGGGGAACCTTGTGGGAGGTGCTGCGGGAGTGTAAGGTGCCGGGGTCGCTGTTGCGTGCCATTTGATCTCTGTATACTCGGAGCAAAAGCTGTGTTCGCATTCTCGGCATTAAGTCAAGCCTGTTCCATTTTAAAATGACTTTTTAATTAAATTAATATATCCATTTTCAAAAATTATTTCCATATATGTAGCTACGTAACAGTTTATGTGTGTGAATGAAATATAATTATTCCTCATAAGTGATTGAAAGTGACTAAATTTTGTTCATGAATTAAACACGCTTAATGTTTCACTGATAAATCAGTGTCTTCATATTTACACATATCCATGTTCATTTCAACTACAGCAGAACGCTAGCTAGCTGCAGTGTGTGACATACATCTGTGTGAATTACAGTCACATCTGTAGGAATCCCATAAAAGTGCCAAACTCTTAGAGCTCAGACCTGGAGCTCTTGATGAGATATTCACCGTACAGGAAGCCGAAAGGGCCAGAAAGGACCAACCTGACTGGCCTCAGCTAATGAACTGAATGAACTGAACTCAACTGACTGAACAAAACCATTTGCATAATTAGACACACTAAAATCAATGTCTTATGCTTCAATACATAGAATGTAAAAGGGTGTTCCCCAAAGTTCCATTCTCGGGGGTATTCTTTTTTCTGTTTATAATGATAATATCTGCAAATTGTTTCAGCATTGTAAGTATCATTTATATGCAGACGACCATTATGTTTGCAATAGCTCCATCTACTGATGTTGCAATGTCTTTGCTGCAGGTCGATTTTGTATTCCAGCATCAAGCTTGTGTTTATCGTATTCTCAATGCTGGCAAAACACCCGTATGCTGTTTTCAAAGTCATGCAAACATTCTGTCACCCTATCAGATATGTAGTGCTTAGATTATGGCCTTAGAAAGGGAAACTGTGAATTTGATACAATATTATATTGTTTTTCAGAATGTGGCCTGCACAAGCATCAAAGCAAATGTGACTAGGGCAATTTAAAATCCTCTGAAACCCTAATCTAGGCAGCCGATCTATGGGTCTCACCTCCTGCAGAGTTTGTCTCAGAAGAGATAAACCAGAAGACACAGGACACCATATCGCAGGTCAGAAACCCTGCATGGCAACAGATAACGCTGCAGCACACACTGCACACACTCCCCTTCCCCCCTCTGTGTATCCGGGGAACCTCTGGCAGCTGTGCAGACAGAAATGGAGTGCTCCGTGGTCCCTGTCTGCATCCACACCCATAAAGGCTGCTGCACCACCCCCAATGGGGGAACCTCTGTCAGCTGCGGAGGCAGAAGCGGTGGACTCTGTGGAATGTCACAGGAGACAGAGCCCTCGCACTTTGTGCACAATAAGGCAGGAACACTGTGGGCAATGGATCGCCTCTCATTTCACAACTGCAGCAATAATGGGACCCCCCATTTCCTTGCCCATAGTGGGAACCCCCACTTCCTTGCCAGCCCTGATACCCAGACAATGGAAAAGGAAAAGACTGATACTATGGTGTCACAACAGCAGCAAATACAGAAGAGTGTATTGAAGAGACTGTTGATGTCTCCACACCACACCTTACCATTGTGGGAATTATGTCTGTGTCCATATATAGGTAGGCCAGCAGGTCACAATGGGACTACTCAATTCAGACAGGGACTAAATGTTTTAAAGATGTACCACTTAGTTTTTGTTAACTGCATCTCAGGAATGTAAATGTGTAGTTGTCTTATAGCCATGCCCTAATGGTTATACTGTGTCATTTTTATGTGGTGATGGGAAATAGGCTTTTAGCAGGTGCATTCACCTATTTTTCCAAGAGAGGGAATGTCAGATATGTAGTGCTTAGATTAAGACCTTATGATTATGGTTATTGTAGGATATGTAGTGTTTAGATTTTGGCCTTAGAGAGGGCATCAGTGAATAAGAATGTAGCATCAAAGCAAATGTGATTAAGCAATATAAAATCCACTGATACCCTAATCTAGGCAGACAATCTATGGGTCTCACTCCCTCCGAAGAGACACACCAGATGACACAGGACACCATATCGGGGGTCGGAGACCCTACATGCCTAACATTTCCCTTTCCCATGTCCTCTTTAAGTTTGAATGCAATCTTTAGGTAGGCCAGTCCTTGTCATAAATTAGTCTGACCCCCCCCTTCCCTTCTATCCTACACCTTAACTCAGCATCACCCAATCAGGGCAAAACATCCTCAAGACATGCAGGGTAAGGTATTTAAGATTGCCACAGGAAAAAGGTTGTTGTGTTGCGTTGGTGTCGGAGCCTGAAGAAGTTTTCCTCTTTTTATTTTGGTGGTGGTTCCTTGGTTGTGTGCTTTTAGCTGGTTTCCTTGTGGCGCTTATACTGGAAGTGGGTGATACTTTGGTAAGGTCTGGCCGATCCGTTTCTCTCTCTCTCTCTCTCTCTCTCTCTCTCTCTCTCTCTCTCTCTCTCTCTCTCTCTCTCTTATCCGTCTCTCTCTCTATTTTCTGGTATTTCTAGATTAGTTGTGTAATGTTTTGCTGTATGTCTTCTATTGTGTAATGTAGAAGTAGTGTGCCTGCATTCAATAAAGAATGTATGTTTTCAATTCATTATAACTGACTGCTTCTTATTGAATTCAATTATTTAATCTTAAAACCTGGTATAGAGCTTGTTTTGACTCGTTGGTTGATTCCACCAGTGCACTGTAGACTGGCCTATCAATGAATTTGGCGATTTAATTGATAATTCTCATTTTAAATAATAATTATTAAATTAAATCACATGAAATATATTTAACATGTAGGTTAAGTGAGGGGTTCTAGCAGGCAATATCACTTGGTTCAGTATTGAGAGTGCTGAACACCTTAACAAGGACATTGATTGTTGGAACCGCTGGATTCAGAAGATAAACATATTTTTAATTAATCCTTGCTTGTCCCACAACCCTGTATACATTTTCATCAGATCTTTCTGTAATTGAATGTGTTCTAGAAAACAAGCACTTTGGCATATGGATTGCTAGGAAACTGGCCTTTAAAAAGCATATGCATGAGCTGATAAAGAAACTGAAATGTACGGTAGCCTTCTTTTACAGGAACAAATCTTGTCTATCTCGTAGCGCTAGAACAGATTTTGCAGTCCACTTTCATTCCCATTCTAGACTACGGTGACATTATTTACATCAGTGCTGCCCCCACCACACTTAAAAATGAGATCCCATATAGCTCTGCACTATCAGGATTATACCTGGAGACAGTTTCAGCACCCATCACATTAGACTATAGTGTCGGCTGGTCCTCAGTAAGGTCCATACACCTTAATATTTGTCCTACGACGCCCTTTTAAACCAGCTCCCATCTTATACTGTCACGCAGCTGACTTTTAGACAGTTAAACCACAACACCAGGTCCCTAGATTACATCACTCTACTTTTGTTCTGTGGTTTCTTTGTTTTGTTCTATTCCTTCTTCTTGTACCATTTCTTATTTTTAGTGTTGTTGTTTTACTGCCGCTTGTCATTGTGTTTTAGTTATTTTCCGTACTGCACAGGGCACACTTGTGAAAGAGACTTTGGTCTCAAGTGCATCCTCTATATAAATAAAGGGTTGATGATTCAAAATGATGCTCAGTTGGTGTTATGGGGCCCAATGTGTGCCAAGCAAACATTCCCCGCACCATTACACCAGTGCCACCAGCCTGCACTGTTGACACAAGGCAGGATGGATCCATGGATTCATGCTATTTACACAAAATTCTGCCGCTCCATCTGCATGTCGAAGTAGAAATCGAGATTCATCAGACCAGGCAATGTTTTTCCGATCTTCAGTCGTTCAGTTTTGATCATCACATGCCCACTGTAGCCTCAGGTTCCTGTTTTTATTTGACAGAGTGCAACCCGGCGTGGTCTTCTGCTGCTGCAGCCCATCCTCTTTAGGTTCAATGCATTGTGTGTTCAGAGATGCCCTTCTGCACACTGCTGTTGTAAATAGTGGTTATTTAAACATTTGTGCCTTCTGCAAACAAGCAGGTGTACATAATAGAGTAGGCACTGAGTGTAGGTAATGTGAAGAGATCAAGTATATGATAGGGCTCCTAGAAAATATTAGTTACATCAAAAATATCAGGCCATTCTGTAGTTATATAGTGGGAGCTTCTGCCTGCCTTTTGTATTGAAGTTGTTCTGAGAAACACACTGACTTGTTTGCATCGTTTTGGAGCTCAAGGCTTAGTCATTTCCTTATTGTGAGTTACGAAAAAATAACTAAAAGACTGTTTTTGAAGAGCAAAAAACTTTCATTTATTCAAAACTAAAACTCAAGTCAACATTAGGGGCACGTACTAATTGAACACTGGTCAATATCTTAGAAGACTATCAACCTTTTGCTGCAGTAACATATACACAGGCCCTGGTCATTATTATTCTGAACACCATAAAAGGTAGGAGAGCCTAATTATTTTCAGTTACTTTGCTATATTAGCCCCTCCACACACTGTGTACCATCTGGAGATATATGCATTGTGTAATAAAATTGCATGACCTTTTAACCTTTTAAGTAAATGTGTAAACAAATTTCCAGTATGCATTTGATCCAGGTATGGCCCTCGTTAATTTTCTGGTAAAACGCCAGCAAAGGACAGGTTGTTTGGGTACTTTATCTGAATTTTTCGCCTCTAAATGATGGCACCCTCAACAACAGCACGCAGACATCTTGGCTTTCTATTAGAATCTGCCTTACTTTCAATTGCTTCCCGATGACAAGGCAACTGTGCCTGTGCATGTAAAGGACATTGAGTTGTGGACATGGTTCATCTTAGTTTTAGGCCATAGTGGCTCTTATTGTTATTTTTTTTTAAGAAGGTGAGATCTACCGTGCTTTTCTGGGTAGACAGAAATTTTGAAGATGCCTGAGAGGAATGGGAGTTTGCATTTGGGTTTATTTATATGGTCTATGAAACACTTCAGACATTTGGTGAAACAACCAGGTGTGCATCTGTCTGGCTGGTGCAGAGAAGGGCACTTTCGGAATATGAATTCCCAGCTGAGGGCCTGGCTGCTGGTAACGGCTCCTGCTCTGTAAATCAGCTAAGGTGCTTAAAAGGGAAAAAAAAAGAGGCAAATCACACCTGGCCTGTGCTTAAGGTAGATTGCCCCCCCCCTCTTATTGACACTGAAATGGCTTTTTGGTGGCGTGATTTCCCCTAAAGTGAAGCCGGTAGAAGCTGCAATGGGACATTATGATGATAACACCCTTAAGTCCCACAGAATGGGGTAGAAATGTGCGATTTAAGCGCTGATATCGCTCTGTGCGATTGGTATCATTTCCTGTTTGCGGTGCGGTGGAACAGTGACTGACATGCCCCCAGAAACCCCTCATATAAATGGAAACGAGGAAGCAGATATGAGCATAAACTACGCCAGTGTTTTTACAGAGTGACATTTCCCTCTCTCAGCCTTCCAATTGACTCTGCAGCAAGCCCAGAACGAATACAAATTTCTCTTAAAAAAGGGGCGACTAAGACTGAAATAGTCCACGAAAACACAGCATCGACGTCACTAAATCACAGTGGCTGTGTTCCTCTGGGGGAAAAAGGGTTTCTGGACTCTCTGAGCTTGGGCATGTGGCCGTCAGTGGAGCCTGCTGGGTAAGTGGGTCAGCTTGATAAATCATAGGGAACAGGGCAAAGCAGCTCACCTTGAGCTCGCCCAGACTGCAAATTAATTTCTGATTGTAATTTGCTTCCTTGGGCGGATGGGAAGGTAATGCAGAAGGTGCCAGGATGTAAAACAACGGGAGCCTATCCAGGTCGGGATGGGCGAACAAAACAAAGGCTATCAATATGGGAAGCGTCGGCATATAAAGGAACAAAGAAAAACCCGTAATATTGCCCTGAACACTTTTTAATATGCTGCAGCACTCCTGCCTCAATGTTAAGGATCCATAAGTCTCTGCAAATCCGATTAGTTATTAATACATTACGCACAATAGCTGGCTGTGTCTCATAATTACTTTGTCTCCGCTGGTGTTTAAATATTCAGCGCCGTCTTGCCTGCATTCATTGTTCTTGACGGCTTGCCTCAGACTCCTCGGCTGGTCTCTGGCTGCACTGCCGATCGACTCCGGCTCCTCTGCGCAAAACGCCCTCTGAACTCCGCAAGCCAGCCGGCCCTCACGCCCTCCGGCCTTCAGATGCTGCCATGCTACGTGCCAACCTCCCCCATGCCCCCCCCCCCCACATGCTCAAAAACAGCCCAGGGCCACGAGCGAGCAGCGGATCGATTGTTTTACTAATTACCCAGGAGCAGCCAAAGTCTGGAACATGCCGGAACCCTCACAGAATCTCCGCAGGGCCCCACAGGCGTGAGATGGCCAGCCAGCTACGCACACCTTTGAGAGAATATCTGGCTCATAAAAACAGAAAGGGGTTCATGACTCCTGGCTCATTTCTGACCGAGTGCACGGAGGCTGCGGAATGGTTAAAAACCTGCCGTGTTTGTTGCTGTCACTCCAAGGGAGGTGATTGTTAAAAAACGACGGGACTGAGGGCAGCCTGAGGTCTGGGCGATTGGCAAAACGTAATCCAATCGAGTTTGGCTCAAAACCTCGCTCCAGTGACTCATTTTAATGATTAATCCAGAGACGGAAAGGCCCAAAACCAGGAAGTGAAGGGCGCTATGTCTTAATAAACGTTTGTGGCTAGTTTGAGATATTAACCCATTGTCAAGCTCTTTTTTTTATCCTGGCTCCATACTGCCCAGTCTGACTGGATGAGGCGTCCACTGAGGATGCCCATCTCTTTTTCACAGAGCCTACAGGGGTTGAACGGTCTGTGCCTGTCATCATATGTTAATACAATCGTATGTCAAACTTGGTTTGTAAATCCAGATAAATGTAGAGGTCCTCTCTACCGGCTTCATTCATATTGGTAATTCATACAAAAATATGGCACTGCAATAAGTGAAATGTTCTGGTAGTTCTGTAATGGTGTGGGGCATATTTTCCATGCATGATTTTAACATTATTCCCTTAGAAGGAAAGGTCAATGTCAATCACTATTTAATGGTGTTCATCTGTACCACATATAAAAGCTTTTTCCTTCCTGCAGAGAGCGGTTTTTCAGTGAGGTAATTACCCTATCCACAGAGCATGAGTAGCTTTTAACAGTCTGAGGAGCACTGATGTGATCTGTGTGTCATTATGGCCATCTCAGTCAGCATATCTGAGCCCAGCGGAGCATTATGGGATATTCTGGAACAATGCCTGAGTTTTCCATCAATGAAACGTATGCTTCTCACTGTAGAGTGGTGTCCTAGTCCTCCTGTAGAATTCCAGATGCTGGCCGACTCTATGCCATAGCACATTCTGGTCACCCTGCAGCTAAGCAAGGTGGCCCTCTGCCCAACTTTGCCCATTTAGGGGGCACCTTATTTAAAGCTTTATAACGCCAGATGTGAGCATCACAGAGACTTTATAAAATGGCTTAAATGAAGCAGGACATTTGTACCATTTACAAAACTAACTTAGATTAGTTTATATTCATAATTTAGGAAGAAATAAAGTGCCACAAAGGCAATTGTCTAGGCAAAAAATCTAAAATGAATTTGCTCTTTTTACAGTTAATAATGTAATACTGAGAGATCCCACATATAAAACAGGTTAGACTATACATGTCCTAGATCAAAAACTTCTTGACCACAAGTTCTAAGGGTGGATATGCAGAACTACTAAAGTTACATGAACCAAAAAGTAAGCAGTGTACACAGTGTCTCCAAATCACTCCAAAACGTCTAAATTATGCATTGCTGTAAATCACAACATAATCATGTATTTCACTACAAATCATCTGTTTTGACTCAGGAAACTCACTGTTGCATCATTTTCAAGTGGGAATTACAGATTTTTTGTCAGTGCAGTGGTCTAAAATAACTAGGGGTCCAGAAACAAACCCAAAATCTCTCCAAAAATGAATAAAATGCTTTTTTGTTTATTATAAAGTGTATAAATGTGCCCCTTATGAAGCACTGATATCAGATTTAAAAATTAAAAAATAATGCTAAAATAGTATCACACAATGTGGTACAGTACCTAAATGTTTAATCATTAACTGTTGTACGTTTTTCTGTACTGTACAGTATGTTATTATTTATTGTATGGGGATGAGACGACATTAAAACAATATTCAATTGTCCACCACGTTTAGGCAGTGTTCCAGCTCACATCACATCCGGTGCATTAAACACAAACCCTGTTGAACTACCAACTGAGCTATCAACAAACGCTTATGTTACAGTGTGAAATATCCTCATTATTAAATACCACTAACCTATTTAAAGACACTCAATTTCAAAAATAACATTTAACCGAAATATTTTGAGCAGTAACACTTACATAACGACGAAGAAATGTTATCTGCGTTCAGTAGATAGAGACAGGGACAATGCTACCAATTCTCCTCTTGACTTTGTCCAGAAAACACTTTCAGTCCATCTGCAAACATATGCCTTAGCCATGCTCAGAAGTTCTCAAGAATAATAATATTTTCCAAGAAATGACAAAACTGATCAATAATGTTTCGTCAGGTACAGTGTCTTACTGCTACCACAGAGTAAATGCGTAATGTGGCGATAATTATTCACAACTTTCAGTTACGCTGGGCTACAAAATGTTATTCCAAAATTAAAATGAGGCATATTACACATTGTTAGAAAGCTTATATGGTCACTTACTGGATAAATTAACTATCAGTCAGGCCAGGTTGTACTAAAACACCGCAAACAACATGTGTGGTATTACGCACAGCTATTTTGTAAGGTACCCAGGTGTCACAAATGAACGTATATTTCACAAACGGATTGTTGAAGACAATAAATGACCACTGAACCTTGAAAGGAACATCTTTACATGTAAAACCAAAGGTAAGATTTTATATTTATTCCATATTTAGTCACAGATATTGATAGTAGAATGGCATAATATAATTCTACTATAATTCCTATATACTGTAATTTATTTCAGTGTTCAGTAAGCAGCGTTTCTCATGGCTGTACTGGCATACCTTCAGCTATGATGGAATATGATTTTTAAGTGGTGAAAGAATATTTTTATGAATGACCAGATAGACACTATTGCCCAATATGTCATGGGTGAGGGGTGTAGATGAGACTACAGGGTGGGGGTGCTTGGTAAATGGAGGACAGGCGGGCAATGGTGGCGATTAGAAACTTTGTCTTCGACATAGTTGTCCTGAATCATCTAGTAATAAAGCTAGAACACAGAGTTTGTGTTTTAAACTCATAGTTTGGTTGCAGGAGCACTGAACGTCTGAGTTGAACAATCTCATGACGCTGGCGTCATAGTCACTAGGGGTTTGCACCAACATGTTAAATATGTTAACTACTGTTACCTTTTAACTTCCCAGCAGGCATCTGTCAGGCAGCAGTTGGGTCGCTAACATTTTGCAAATCTGCTGGTGGCAAGAGCCTTCCCTGACCTCTGCCAGCCCTGAAGTGCTCGTCCTCCTCTCAACAGCCTCACCATGACCGTTCACTAGAGGACCACTGCACAGCCGATTCGGGAAATGCTGATGTAGCGACCAATGCTGTGATTGCAGACAGGTAAACTCAGCCCCCGGCTTTCCTGAGATAACAGTGAACACCAGTGGAGCACCGGCCTGTGAGGGAGTTCCCATAGGGAAGGATAACCATGGGGATAATTCAAGGCACTAAAATCTCCAACGCTTGATTTGGGATGTTTATCTCAAAGTAATAAGTGCAAAATTGAAATTGGGATGTTTTCTTTTTTCTCCTTTTTTATTGGCAAGAGTTAGCAGGATGTTCTGTGAGTGGGGGCATCCACAGGAAGTTAAATCAGTTCCTCGTGTTGGCAAAGCAGACAAAAGAGCAGTGGGTGGGGAGCAGTTATTGAATGGGAGAAAAGAGAAGAGCTGAGAAGCGAAGAAAGGAGAGGGGAGGGGAAGAAGAAGAGAAGAAAAAGAGGAGAGGAGAAGAAGAAGGGAAGAGAAGAGAATAGAAGAAGAGAGAAGAGAAGAAGAAGGGAAGAGAAGACCTGAGAAGAGGGGAGGGGAAGGAGAAGAGAAGAGAAGAAGAAGAGGAGAAGAAGGGACGAGAAGTGAAGAAGAGTAGGAAGAGAAGAGGAGAGAACATTCTGTGCATGAAAGCAGCCCATGGGCACTGGCCCAGCACTGTGAAGAATGCGAGCCTCACAGAAGGATGAGATTTCCACTTCAGAGAAAGGACAAACTCACACGCTCATACACTCACACACTCACACACTCACACACTCTCACACACTCATACACACATACACTCACTCACACACTCATACACACACACTCACTCACACACTCATACACACACACACTCACTCACACACTCATACACTCACACACTCACACACTCTCACACACACACACACACACTCTCACAAACTCATACACACACACACTCACACACTCTCACAAGCACATACACACACACACTCACACACAAACACACACACATACACACATACTCTCACACAAGCACACACACATACACACTCTCTCACAAGCACATACACACTCACACACTCTCACACAAGCACACACATACACACACAAAAGCAAACATACACATGAATACAAGCGTGAGCACATACTGTATGAACATACACACACAAACACAGTCATATACACATATCTTTTTGACATTCAGGCATCCTCAATTAAAGGTAGTGATCAAACTATAAAAAAGAATCTCCATGTTCTCAGTTTTCTTTAATGTGCAGCTGTTCCTTTGAGAGATGTGTTGAGGATTATTTTTCAGGAATTCAATTAAAAATACCATGTTATTGAATTTAGAAAGACTGTGGATGTAGAAGATCGAAAATAACAACAAAAGCAAAGAAAAGGACATTTTATTATCTAAGTAGAAAAGGTCAGGAATTGAACAATTGCAGCCAATTGAAAAACACAGACGTTTAAAAATCTATATGCTGTTCTGCTTTTTTTTTAGGAAGGGAGCTTAACAGCAGCATGGGTCTATTCTTAGCATGAAAGACACATTTTTCCCCCAAGCCATCCCTCGCCTTCTCTGGCCAAGGATAAATAAGACATGTTTCTATATTTAGATCTGACATCATATAAGTGTGACAGTCTACAGTTCCAGTATGGGGGCTGGATGGTATCTTAGCAACTGGTGCTAGGCAACCTTGTTGGTAAGCACCAGTCAGGACCGGGGAGGGCTGCTCATTTTCAGAAAGCTGAAATCCGGGCCTTTGCTTTCCCTCTTTAGAATAATGAGGACGTTGAAATCTTTGATTTGATATGCATATGCAAAATGTGGTTACTCCCTTCTTGTGGAGCCTCCATTTCAAAAGCGGATAAAATTGCAATGCATCATTCTGAGTGGATCTTCCCCCCGTCCTGCCAGAATGAATTAAGCACACTTAAATTATGACAGAACCGCGGCAATAAATCAAACTCTTCCGGCTTACTACCTTCCATCAGGGGTCCTGCTTCAGATGTTGATGTCAATTAAGAATTCATTGCTAATGAAACATTGCCCTCATGGCACGTAAATTAGTCCTTTTAAAATTTAATAACGGGACATATTCTGTTAGCGTGGTACACATGTCACAGATTGATCAGCCGAAATCGCAGCCTCCCGTCTGCCTGTTCCCTGTGACGTACGCGATCCCGCCGGGCTTGGCGTTGATGAATGGCGGGTGGCGAGGGTCCCGGGTCCTGGTCGCACTCCCATCGTCCTCCACTTCTCTGCTGCAGGTCACCCCGGGGTCACCTGGGACATGTTCTCACCATGTGACCTGCTGAAAATGTATTTGAGTAACATACGTTATTAGTAGCCTACTGCCTGCAGTATATAAACAATGGGGAGTGCTGGGCTGGCTCAGTTTCAGCACAATGTTACTGTTGGTGGTCTTCTTCTGGCCTCTGGTAAGATCTCGAGCATAACTTTCCCTGTTGAAGTCATGACTGCGCTCAAACCAAACCATGGAGGTTCTGGCCTGTACCTGCGGGGTTGCCACCGCTTCTGTATTTGCTGCAAAGTGTTTTAGCCCTTAGTCCTCAGTCGTTAATCATAATTATAGAGAGAGGGTTATAGACAGTGTGTCCCTTACGGTGTGTAAAGTGGCATGATAGGGAATTGAATTCCCGTTTGTGTGGGGCAGGGAGGGGGGTTTGAGAGACTTCCCCAAATCACTTCATTAATAAATACCCCTCCCACCCTCCCTGCCCTTGCCTGTGTGTTACGGTTCATGATGTCACAGAGGGCAGTACCCAACCCAAGCAGCGATGCTCGAGTTGACAAGAAACATGTACAATACTGCGGCTGGAGGTATAAATCATGTGTGCACAATGTTTATCAGCAGTCCTGACCTGTTCCTGTTTGCAGTGGAGCTGTACCAGCTGTGCTCCAGGGGCTGCAAGCGAAGCCTGCACCGTGAGTCGCCGAGGCCGATGATATCTGCTAATGAAATAAGCGCTGATAGCATTTATTAAGTTATTTGTTTGCTGTAACAGGATATACGGATTGTGTTGTCACTTTCTATACGCCTGAGCCATATTCTGCGGGGTGAATTCTTAATAAGGGATTGTAATGAATGACCAGGCAGATAAAATGGATCAGCGACTTTATTGTCTGAAGCATTCTTTATTCCCTGTCAGCGTCGAGGAGGCCTCGCGCTGAGCCCAGAAGCAGACGGCAGATGCAGTTTTACTTTTCCGAGATTAATGCCTCCATAACTCCCAAATTCATTTATACCAGTAGAGCAAAACACTAGAGCTTTTCAACACGCCCCCCCCCCCCCCCCCCCCCCCCCTCGATTTACTAACCACACTGGGCCCAATGTGTGATCATTTCCACGGGCGGAGTTCTAAATCTGCTCCTGGCCTTGGTTCTGTGTCTTCGCCTGCTGCGTTTATTTATTAATAAAGCATAGGCGGCGACTACATCGGGCAGCTGTTTTCTGGCTGGTCCTCCCTGCTTTGATAAATAAACCATGACCCCCGGTGTCAGGGAAAGGATTGATGAGCTGGGCTGCTGCTACCATCCACAGGCTTCAGACAGAAGCCTGAGGCCTTTACGCAATCACTGCACTGCTAGCCTTCATACAAACGCCAAGCTAATAACAGCTCATGTTATTTTCCTATAGCTGGAAGAGAACAGCGAACATCTCCATATCTCAAGCTAACATTTATTTCATTATTTTTAAGAGAGAAAAGGGACAAAGGGAATGTTTTGAAAACATACATAAAAGTACAAAAGGCAAACACGCTTTGAAATGCAGTGCACATACCCTGAAGATACAACGAGAAATAGGTTGTATATTCCCATTTTTGGGGGGAACACAGTGATACTGCAAACTTTTTTTATTTTTTATTTTTTTACTGTGGATTCATCTCATCTTTCACGGAATAAATCAACAGAACATTCTTACAAAACAAATATTGCCCCAAAATACAAACACTGAAAAGCTGACGTACGGGAACAAGAAAGTACAAAAAGACACATAAACACATTAAAACACATTCTGTTGATGTTGGAGAGATATATTATCATGGAACCGGAGTCCTGTGCACCGTTTGTAAACGTAGAAGGGGTATAAACAAGGGAACTCAGTCAAAGTCCAATTTCAGACCTGATCTCTGCTGATAGGAACAACAGGCCAGTATTCAACCAACATTTTGACCTTTGACTTACAAATAAATACAAGTGAAACATTGTTTTCCTTCACAAATAGAGTTGAGTAAATTCATATTGGCTGAACTGTTTGTGGAATGAAAACGAGACCCTTACATTTCAGGGTATGGTATGCCTTTTGTTATGTCCTTCTGCATTCAGTAGGGGGCGCTGGTCTGCACGGGTGTCATATTACTAACTGCAGATTCCCGCACATCTGTTTGGTGGCCCAGGTAAAGACCTCCTCAGGAGCTACCTGTATAAGGAGGTGGACTGGGGAAGTTCAGGGGCTCCCTCTCTCTCTCTCTCTCTCTCTCTCTCTCTCTCTCTCTCTCTCTCTCTCTCTCTCTCTCTCTCTCTCTCTCTCTCTCTTTCTTTCTCTCTCTCTCTGTTTTGTACTCACCCGCCTGGCTGTAGGGTCTTTGTATGCCCCCTGGTAGTTTTTGTAATAAAAGCCCTGTTCTTTTTCTCAGACCTGTCGTCGGCTTCATTATGTTCATGCGGCGGCTCAAACATAAAACATGGCCGCGACGCTTTTCTCTCAATACATGTCATTTCATGCGCAAATATGGAATTCTGGGATGTTCCCACAAAAATAAGGGGACGTTATGAAAATGAGCTTGATAAAATATTCTTATTCACAAATGTCAGTGCTAATTGTGAGGCACTATTATTAAAATAATAAGAACTCAAGGAAGCTGCCTTTAATTCAGCACAAAATCGGTTGCCTATTTCATGAGTTGCCACAATATCACCTATGACCTTTGGATCTGCCCCAAAAGACCTGCAAGTTATTCGCGGTTCACCCTCGAAACCTGACTTTCACTGATTAGCTGCGTGTCAAATTGAGCACCAAGCTGTTGCTTTCTCATAACTGTTATATACTGTGTATGAAATAATATTATAATACGAAGTGACTGAATTCAGAATCCGTTTGCCATGCAAAACGTGTCACAAAGCAAGCTTGGTGTACGAGCCAGATGAGTTTTATTGATCTCCCGTCAGACAGGGGCATGAGGCTAATTTGGAGTCCGTACGTTCTAGCTGGATTCGGAGATGAAAAATACTAGCCCGCTCCACTCAGACAGCGTTTTAAAGCCTGCTTTCCCTCTGAGAATACCTATCTGCACACCACAGCATTCACTGACGCAAGAGCCCTCAGGGGAAATGGAACCTGTATGGACTGTGATGGGTGTTGGATATTGTTTATGGGACATACTGTTCTGTTGAAAGTGGGGAGTCTGAATAACTCTTCTGGTTTTATGAGTTGATACATAATTTCTCGCATCGGGTACTGTGTCTGACTGTGTCTACGGTGCATTTTAAAAGTACCTGAAAATCATCTTCACAGTGGTTCATTACAGTGTTACAGCACTACGGCATTACATCATTATGACATTATAGTGTTACAGAATAACAGCATTATGACAATACTGCATTATGGCATTACAGTGTAGCAGCATTACTGCATTGCGGCAATACTGCATTATGGCATTACAGAATTATGGCATTACTGCATTACAGTGTTAAAACATGGCATTACAGTGTTATGACATTACAGAGGTATGGCATCACAGCATTACAGTGTTACGGTATCACAGAGTTAAAACATTATGACATTACAGCATGTTACGGAATTACAGCATTACAGTGCTTCAACATTACATCATTACAGTCTTACGGCATTACAACATTAAGCCATTACAGTGTTACTGCATTATGGCATTACAGTGTAGCAGCATTACTGCATTATGGCATTATGGCATTATGGCATTACTGCATTACTGCATTACAGCGTTAAAATATGGCATTGCAGTGTTACGACATTACAGCAGTATGACATTACTGCATTACAGTAACCTGATACTCCTAAACGCTGACCGCAGGTCATATCTTGTCAGCCATTTCTTCATTAACCAATATAGTAAATAATGGCTTGGCATTATGTCAATATTCAGCTATAGAACCAAACCAGAACTACCTACATTAGAATGACACTAACCTGTCATTCTTGAATACACTCTCTTATTTGAACCTCATGTAACAGAAACTCTAATCCATGCCTTTGCAACATCTTGGCTGGATTATTGTAACTCTATTCTCACTGGCATCCCAATCAGATCAATCCGCACTTCAGTTAGTCTGAAATGCTGCAGCATGAATACTAACCCACACAAAAACATTCAATACATCTCTCCAATCCTGTACAAACTTTATTGGCAACCAGTAAAATTCTGAATACAATTCAAAACCCTCCTGCTAACCTACAGTGCACTTCATGGTTTAGCTCCAGCCTATATCACTGATCTTCTCCTGGTCCACACACCCACTCCCTCGCTCTGCTCCTCCTCTGCAAGAATTCTGACTGTCCCCACATTTCGCCACTCCACTCTTGGTGATCGGGCTTTCTCCTGTGCAGCACCCAAACTCTTGGAACCTGGAACACACTCCCTCCCCACATCCGTAATGCTAAGAATCTCTCCACTTTTAAGAAACATTTAAAAACTCACCTCTTCACACTACCTTTCGCATGAACAGGACATAGCTATCCACTCCCTCATGGCACCTTTATTTATTTATTTATTTATTATTATTATTATTATTATTATTAGTAGTAGTAGTAGTAGTAGTAGTAGTAGCAGTATTATTGTTATTATTTTTAATTTTTTTTTATTTTTAAATACCATGTCCTGTATGTGCAGTGTCATTCTTCTACCCATTTTAATACCATATAAGGTGACCTTGAGTGTTCAGAAAGCAGCTTGATAATAAAATGTATTATTACATTAAATGCTAAACTAAACTCTAGCAAGGAACAAAACATCCCTACTGGTATCAAAGTCTGGTCAAATGCTACAACCTAATTTATATCAAATTCATAATATAATCTATATTTATAACAATATTTAGCAATATGGTGTATAAATATGCATGAGGAGTTAAGCTGATGCAGATGATATGAGCTGTGAATGAAAGAGGTGGTGCCCTGTCTCCCCTCTGGTTCCCTGCCCTGTGTGTGTGTGTGTGTGTGTGTGTGTGTGTGTGTGTGTGTGTGTGTGTGTGTGTGTGTGTGTGTGTGTGTGTGTGTGAGTGTGTGTGTGTGTGTGTGTGTGTGTGTGTGTGTGAGCGTGTGCGTGTGCGAGTGTGTGTGTGTATGTGTGAGCGTGAGAGTGTGTGTGTGCGAGTGCGAGTGTGTGAGTGTGTGTGTGTGAGCATGAGCGTGAGCGTGTGCGAGTGTGTGTGTGTGTATGTGTGTGTGTGTGTGTGCAGCCCAGGACTGAGGCATCATTAAAGCACTTTAAATGGGCCAACAGAGCACGGTACAACCTCAGCCATTTGAAGGCAAAATTACTTTTTTTGTCTGTTCAGATAGTATATCGGAGATCACAGAGGTTGTGTGTCATCATTTCAGTGCATGTCACCAATGCCTTGTTAGGCTATTGATCATCTGAGAAGGAATTCTTCTCATTCGAATATAGTAATGGTCCATATAGCTGTATTAACAACTTCTTCAAAATCCAGGCTTGTCGGAGTTCTTCACCTTGACGCTCAACTGCACTGATGATCCAGTGTTAAGGTGCCACAAACCATATCTGAACTGCACACAGTCGTAGCCAAAATGTGTGATTGTTTTAGCAGGAAAAAAATAGCAGGTAAGGGTTATTCTCAATGTCATTTTTGTACTAAAGCAATCACACGAAGAAAGACAGAGTGCTTCTTCCTATTGAATACTTTCATACATAATTTTAGGTCCTGTAACATATCATTTGACTATTTTGTTCTAAAACAGCAGACATTAGACCTTACTTCAAAATCTGAAATACATGTTGAGATGCATGTAGAGTGCTGATGGATGATTGATCCATCAGTTACAGTCCAAGAAAAGACATTCTAGATTAAACTTGAAACTTAAAGTTACAATCTCGAGATCTCCGCTAGCGTTAGCTGTGCAAATAGCTATGTAATTTAGTAACGTTACATTGTCATCAAGTGTAATACGAAATCTACATCAAGTGTTAAATTAGCAATCAAACAAGAAGAATAAAATATTTCATGACCTCTCATGTTACAACTAAAAACTTTTTAGGGTTCCATAATCCCCCCCCCCCCCCCTTCTCAGACACCGAAAAAAAAACAGTACGCCGCTCACACACAAGTGAGTTGAAGAGCGAGCCTGTTGCGTTAGCTCCACCTACCCTCTCTGGCGGACCAACCACTGATGGGTGATGGAAAATGCGTCACTAACTGTGCGCTGCTTGTGATTTTGTCGCCACAGACACCCAGGAATGTCGCCCACAGTTCTTTTTAATCATAATAATAATAATAATAATAATAATAATATAATAATAATAATAATAAATAATATAATAATATATATAATAATAGGCTCAATCACCATGTGTTACCTAATTCAGCGATAGATTTAACAGACATTTATTTTAATGAAAATCTTTGAGATTATTACTTTAAAGCCTGATATACTCAAGTTCTGAAAACTTTGTTTTAATAAGTCAAAATGAAAAGCTTAAATAAAAGAAAGCCTACTGGAAATCCAGTTAATGGGTTGCAAAGTATGGCTGAACTCATCATTGTTTTACCAGGAAGGCCTAAAATTTGCATTGTACGTGCACTCTGTACACTTACATTCATCCGAAACTGGACAGTTGAATGAAACTGAAGTAAACCACGGTACTGTGATTCACTGTGATTGAAAGCAGTATGTGTTTCAGCAGGCATGAAATAGCATGAAAAGCTTAGGACTAAATATCGAGCGAACGCATGCCATTATTCTGGATTTTAATTAGTGCAATGCATTCATATTCAATAACGAAAAAGAGTTCACCCTTCCCTTGAAGAGTAAAATTCATACAGATGGAAGAGCAAGGATGCAATGTAGTCCCAGGCTGTGCTAACTGCCCTCCATGCCTGTCCTCAGTCATTTAGTCAATAGTTCATTTGTTTTTTTTAAAATGTTAAATGGATTATTGAAAAGATGTCAACAGCGCAGCATCAGGCTGTTCCGACAGACCTCACATACAAGAAAGGTTACATCTTCTCTATGTTTATGTATTGATTTATACACATAACATGTATTCATTTATACATACACTATGTATACATTTCGGTAACTTGCAAACATGGTATAAATTATAAGTCCCCAAACTGGAGGGAGGATTACAGCCGAACGTATTTTGTTTGTTGATTTTAACTCAGTACTTGTGCCAATACATATTCAGACATCATTGATATGATAATATGCCATGCACTACAACGCATGTACAGTAATTTCAACACAACTGAAACTAGAGAGGACATTAAATGGTTACGTAACTATTATGTAATTATAATATTATGGAAAGCTGCCCTTCTGGCATTCAGTAATAATGAGCAAGAATAAACTGTGAGTCATATATAGATGCATCCTTTTGTTTTTTCAGATGTACCCGATAGAATGTCATCCTCTTACTGCATGCCAAAATAGGAAGAAGCTTTGTAAATGGACTGCATTTATATAGCGCTTTTATCCAAAGCGCCTTACAGTTGATGCCTCGCATTCACCAGAGCAATTAGGGGTTGGGTGTCTTGCTCAGGGACACTTCCACATGCCCAAAGCGGGGGATCGAACCGGCAACCCTCCGACTGCCAGACAAGCGCACTTACCTCCTGAGCTAAGTTGCCTCCGCTTTGTCTACCAAGTCTTCTGCTGTCTAACATCTAGCCAATAGCACTGCTGCAACACGGAATGAATTGGTAAAGGCTGAGGTCATAATTGTCATTTGAACCGCGGAATATCTATGGAATTGGTGTCTCTGCACATTAGTACAATAATAAATGCACCAAGAAAAAAATCTTTAATGGACCAGCCAATAGCCACTGAATAAACAAGTCCAGTTCATAGCACTGAATGCCCTTTTGACTTTCAGTACCATAGAAGGAGACGGTGCACTGATTAAAGCAGATAGTGTCTCATTGGTTAAGTGACGGGTTGAGACAGCATGTTGCTTATCTTCTGAAGACCCTGTAATCAGGCTGAGGGCTGACAGCTATTGTGCAATGGCTAATAGGAAGAGGTAACAAAAAAAAAAAAAAAAAAAAAAACAGTGTACTAGTACATACAGGTACCTGCTTATGGAATTCTGAAATGGGTGATAATTTTTTTTTGTGTACTGTGAATAATAATTTTGGACTCCTCAATTATAATATTTACTAATCTCTTAATCTCTCTATCATTTAAATTGTGTGGGAAATTGAAATTATTTAGTTTTTTTGTTCATTGGACCACTTTCCCATTGTTTAACCTGTTGACTGTGTGTTAAAACCAAAACGGTCAAAGCAATATTTGTAGGAGTGAAAAATGTGCGGTGGGGGTCTACAGAAAGGACCCAGCCGAGGCATGGCAGAGACTTCCACCCCAGAGGGACGAGTTCCTGCTGTCGGTGCTCACTGTAGCGCATCCGGCAGTTTGGCCCCAACTGGCCCTTCACACCAGCTGTAAGTCCTCCCAGAGGGGAGAGAACAGCTCACCAGAACCGCCGCCCCGGCTCAGACCCGCGTCCTCTCAGAGGGGAGAGAACGGCTCGTCAGAACCACCGTCCGGCTCGGACCCGTGTCCTTCCAGAGGGGAGAGAACAGCTCACCAGAACCGCCGCCCCGGCTCGAACCTGTGTCCTCTCAGAGGGGAGAGAACCGCTCGTCAGAACCGCCGCCCCGGCTCGAACCTGCGTCCTCTCAGAGGGGAGAGAACAGCCCGTCAGAACCACCGCCCGCCCCGGCTCGGACCCGCGTCCTCTCAGAGGGGAGAGAACGGCTCACCAGAACCACCGCCCCGGCTCGGACCTGCGTCCTCTCAGAGGGGAGAGAACGGCTCGTCAGAACCACACCGCCCGCCCCGGCTCGGACCCGCGTCCCCTCAGAGGGGAGAGAACCGCCCATCAGAACCACCGCCCGGCTCGGACCCGCATCCTCTCAGAGGGGAGAGAACGGCTCACCAGAACCACCGCCCGCCCTGGCTCGGACCCGCGTCCTCTCAGAGGGGAGAGAACTGCCCATCAGAACCACCGCCCCGGCTCGGACCCGCGTCCTCTCAGAGGGGAGAGAGCCGCTCGTCAGAACCACCGCCCGGCTCGGACCCGCGTCCCCTCAGAGGGGAGAGAACCGCTCACCAGAACCACCGCTCCGGCTCGGACCCGCGTCCTCTCAGAGGGGAGAGAGCAGTTCCCCAGAACCACCGCCCGCCCCAGCTCGGACCCGCGTCCCCTCAGAGGGGAGAGAGCCGCTCGTCAGAACCACCGCCCCGGCTCGGACCCGTGTCCTCTCAGAGGGGAGAGAACCACTCTTCAGAACCTCCGCCTGGCTCAGACCCGCCGCGGATAATGCCATGGTGACGCCTCGCCACGCAGATCTCTTCCTCCCCTTCTGATGCGCCGAGTCGCGGAAAATTGGCTCCTGACCCATTTCCCCTGCTGTGCAGACAGCCCTCTGCCCGCTCCAATCATCTCTGTTTGTTTCACTGACATATGAGAAATGGCCCATTTCTCTGTGGGGAACAGGAGCTAATCTCAGACTAATGGCTGTCCGTGGGCACAGCGCGGCTCCCATTCCTCCTCTCCCTCCTCCTCCCCCTCCTCCTTGTCGTCATCGTTCTCCTGCTCCCTCCTTCACTGTCGCCGTCTGCCGCCGGGCCCCGCCGAGCGATTTGGGCTCTGATGAGGCGCCGCGCGGCTTTCCTGACCTCTGACCTCTGGCGGCCCTCTCGATCCCGTTTACCCCCTTCCTGTTATTTCACCACCAGGAGGTGCATTCACTCCCTCTGTTTCTGCCTCTCGGTCGGAGCCTCTGAAGCCGGTTACGGTAATGAAGGTTAAGTGTCGCTTGACAGAGCGGATCTGACCCGAAAGGAACGTTCGAGCTCCGTCTGAATCATTGGAAATCTGTTAAACCCCCTTTGGAAACGTGGGATGCACGGGGGCTACCTCAGTTCCTTGATGCTCAGTAGACATCCCGCTAGAACTTCAGGTGGACTCACCGCAAGACAAATTTGAGGGCTTATTCCTGACCCCGAAATGCAAAACTCCAATTGCCCCGCTATGACACGGGTTTCAAACAGGCATTACCGTGGTACGCTGACAGAAATATAAATAAACTGAGGAAGAATCCGGTGATAAATGCTCCTAACAAAATGATCATTTTAGCTCTCATAATCTATCCCAAGCAAAGGTTATATCTACATTTTTTGACACCTTGTTCCGTTTCTCAGATCATACTCAAGTCAACTCATTTGATTTGAATTTGTTTGCCTAGGGAAAATCTATTATTTAAATCAGTAGCAGTGGCCCGATAGAAAATTCAAGTAAAATGGATTCGGTCTACTGTGATACTTCATCATCAGCAAAAGGATGTTTTTAAAAAAAGTGGAATTTAATTGTTATTGCCCTAATAGTGTATCAGTAAACACCATAGGAAGCAATTTGTCTGTGGTATTTTAGCGATTGCTAGTCTCAGTAGCTATCAGGTCCAAAGTGAACATGCTTACGATTGATTTTATGTCAGGTGTCTGAAATAGCATTCGTAAAAAACTGTTGTAATTTTCTGAAGCACAGGAGAACACCAGTATATCTGCTTCTCGTGAGCATGTGAAGATTTCTGTTTTTGCGGTCAATACAAAACGAGGCCGTAATCCTATTTTGAACAAGACATATATGGGAAATTGCAGCTCGAGTCACCTTTGACTATTCTGTATTGAATGGGTAACAGCAGTAACGCAATTTGGTGAGGAGTTCTATTTTAACATGTATTGTTTGATCATTACATCGAGTACACTTTTATTAAACATCATATTACATCATTTTTCAATAAAAGTTAATATTCGCCATCCCATTGCCTAGATCATTCTGAATGTGATAGCAGCCTTTCATGCAGAAAACAAACGAAACAAAAAAAAAAAGTATTTTCCAGGCATCATTTTTCAGAGCGAACATACTTTAAATACTTGATAATAATATGCGTAGCTGGACCATTACAAAAGTAGGTAATAAAATTATGAACAGTGTCTCACACAATATTGGCCCTCTTATCAGGTCTGGGATTCGGATATCTATCTTTACAAGGCCAAAGTGTACCTGCAGAAAATATAGATTCAGAGTTACACATAGCAAAGTTACCCTGAGCAAAGCTACACATAGCAAAGTTACATTGAGCAAAGCTAAACATAGCAAAGTTACACTGAGCAAAGCAACACATAGCAAAGTTACACTGAATAAAGCTACACATAGCAATGTTACACTGAATAAAGCTACACATAGCAAAGTTACACTGAGCAAAGCTACACATAGCAAAGTTACACTGAATAAAGCTACACAGCAAAGTTGCACTGAATAAAGCTACATACAGCAACGTTACACTGAATAAAGCTACACATAGCAAGTTACACTGAGCAAAGCTACATATAGCAAAGTTACACTGAGCACAGCTACACATAGCAAAGTTAAACACATCAAAGTTACACATGGCAGGAAAATAATAAGAAAGCACATCAGGAGAGCTCCCAATTAATCCTTTGAAAATTGGCAGAAAATTAGAGGGCGATGTGTTTAAGCAGTGACTGAGGAAAGAAGATTACTCCATTTATAGTCGGGCTCTGATCTGCAGTCACGCCGCTGAAGTGCCACAGATTCAGTCCTGCAAGGGAAGATTAAGGCGGCCGTTTTAATCAAGAGATTTACATGTACGTGCCGTACAGACAAAGCAGCCTGACGTCTTTGATTGAGTGCCACGGAGAAGATCGCCACCCCTGCCCCACTCTCCCTCCTTCCCCTCCCCCTCCCCCTCCCTCCTCCCAGTCCCCCTCGTTTCCTGATTGGCGGAAACAAAATGGAAGAAGTTGCATTGTCTTGGGTCCCAGATGTGAACCCTGCACGCACCCAGTGATGTTTTCCAAATCACATCCACACCGAAAATAAATTAAACTGCTGAGTTTCACGGAATGGGTCAAGCATGCTAAATGCTTCCTCGAAAGTCATTTCTCTGCGTGTCCTGATGGCTCGATAAGGCCCTTGTCGGAAGCTTGCGCTTTATGTAGGTCATGGAGAATTCAGCGCGCTCTGACGGGAGCGTGGAACGCCTGTTCCAGAGCCCTCGATGGCCGTTGAGATTGTCGAGCGTGTCTGAACTGAGCACGCCCGTGGCGAGCTGAAGTAGCTCACGTTTCGTGGCTAAAAACAGACGCTGTATATCTCTTCCCCACCGCATTATTTCTCAAACGTGTATCATTCCAGGACCGGTGGGGCCCATTTGAGACTGTTAGGTCTCGCAGGACAGGGCTCTGAAGATGCTCTGTGCAATCAGCATAGTCACAGTCCATGCGCCAAACACAGGCTGCAGAAGGCTGCTTAAATTAAATCAGGCAACAAGCTCGTTAATGACTTCCACGTCGTTAATTAGACAGGCAACAGTGGAGAAAGCAGGCCAAGCTTGCTGTCCCAGAGGTCTGGCCAGAGCGAAGAGCACCGCAGTGAGACAGGGCTGAAACGGGGGCATTAAAAAAAACAACAAAAAAATGATCTCATTTGCCTTCCCACTGGCAGGAAAGAGCTGCATCGTATCAGACGTCTTAATAGCTTTTTTGTTCTTTCACCCACAGATGTCACTCAGACGGAATTTGTTTCCAGAGAGAGAGCGGGGGGGGGGGGGGGGGGGGGGTGGCGAGCAGGAAAGGAAAAGATGAAAGTGCCTCACCCTCTTTTGTCTGAAAGTCATTTACGAAGAAAGCAACTAGCGAGCTTTTTGTTGATGCTGACACACATGCAGCCGAAAAAATTGTTGAATACAATACTAAGCTATGTGTGTGCGGGAAGAAACTGGGAAGTGTGTGTGAGGGTGTGTGTGTGTGCATGTGCGTGCGTGTGTGCATGTGCGTGTGTGTGTGTGCATATACATGTGCGTGCTCATGAGTGTGAGTGCGTGTGTGCATCAGTGTGCTGCAGGGGGGATCCTACTGAGATGACGGTTTCCGGTGTAGGAGACATCCCAGTTTGGTGGGCCAGGATTGTAACCAGCTTCAGAAGCACTCACGCTAGTCATTATTTATTTAATAATATGGAGTGGGGGTCTCCGTGGCTCCCTGCTCCCGGGGCTCTGGCGGAACCCCCACGGGCGCGGTGCGCGATCGTCCCGCCCGCCTCTCACCGAATCGTGTCGCCGCGGCGCGTGATTGATCATCCTGCAGATGAGGTCGTCCATCACGCCGGCCGCGTACCTGACCGGCGCGCTCCCCGCCCACTTCGCGTCTCATCACGCGGGGGGGGGGGGGGGGGGGGGGTGAAGCGGCGGCGCTCGGGCTGTCCGCACGCTGGGGTCACTCGCAGGAATCGATCGTGGCTATTTTTAACCGCCTGCCAGCTGGCTGGTGTCACAAAGCAGCACGGTAGACTTGAGACACACACACGCACGTGCGCGCGCACTCAATAAAACGCACACACACACATACACACACACGCACATTCACACGCACACACACATTCATGAACTCAGGCACACACATGCACACGTACACACACACACACACATACGCATGCACATGCACGCACACGTGCACGCACACACACACGTATACAGACACACGCACACGCACACATACACACACGCGCACACACACACACACATTCATGAACTCATGCACACACATGCACGCACACGTACACACATATGCACGCACACACACACGTATACAGACACACGCACATGCAGGCCTGATGAAGCCGAACAGCTCAGCCTAGTGAGAGAAGTGGACCAGTGAATGAGTTGAAGGGTGTGTTATCATTGCGTTATTTAATAAAATGCATCAGAAATGCACCCTGAAGAGAGTTCCAGGCTTTCAGGTCCTTCAGGGCAAGAATAGACCTACAGTGGGGTATCTAAGAAGGTGCAGTAACGAAACGGTTCTCTTTCCACACTTACATTACTTTGTTTCTACTTTGTGTGCATTCTGCCTTAATTATATTTTGTCTTAGAGTCTTACTTATTGCATGTGAACACAATGACTGGAATATAATTCAAATAATTCATTTTGTTTTCCTGACACCTTGATGGTGAGCCAAACAAATAACCTGAGTTGGCAAAGGTGGGGATGATGCTGGCTTCCCTCCAATCTCCTGCTGTTCTGCCAAAGTGTCCCTTTGGCAGAACAGCCAAAGGGACAATTTGGTTTTCCCTTCCATCGGTGTAGCTGGACTTATCCTGGGTATGAAACCTGTGGCTAAGTGTCAAACTCCCCTTGCCAGTGTAATTCAGGGGAGTGCACAGAGCGTGTGGAACAAGGCAGATGAGCTAAGGGTGTACAGACACCGCTCCGCGTCCAGCGCCTCCAGCCTTATGTGCCGGACAGAGACCTGGCTCACAGAGGAGGAAGAGGGTGCTGCAGTTCACCTGGATGGCAACAGCCAATTCAGGCTGGACAGGAAGAAGGACTGAAGAAAAACCAAAGGTGAGTTGTCTGCATGTTTGTCAGTGAACAGTATTGCAGCCTTTCTCATAATATAGTGAATGTAACTCATTGTACACTATGTATTGAACTCAAATACATTAACTGTATATTAGCTGCAAAGGGAAATTCCGCCAATGAAACAGTTTACTGTTTACATTGCACCATTGAGCAGGCCCGGAGCTAATCGGCCTTGTTAGGCACACTCTGTGCATTCCCCTGTATTACAGCCAGGAGGGGAGACAAAATATAATTAAGACAGGTTGTACACACAGTAGAAACAAAAGAAATTTAATTGTGGAAACAGAACCATGGTGTAATAAGGAGCTGGCAGTGTTATAGCTGGCGGTATTATAGCTGGCGGTATTATAGCTGGTGGTATTATAGTTGGCGGTATTATAGCTGGCGGTATTATAGCTGGTGGTGTTATAGCGGGTGGTATTATAGCTGGTGGTGTTATAGCTGGTGGTATTATAGCTGGTGGTGTTATAGCTGGTGGTGTTATAGCTGGTGGTATTATAGCTGGTGGTATTATAGCTGGTGGTATTATAGCTGGTGGTATTCTTGGTGGTATTATAGTTGGCGGTATTATAGTTGGTGGTATTATAGCTGGTGGTATTATAGATGGCGGTATTATAGATGGCGGTATTATAGCTGGTGGTGTTATAGTTGGCGGTGTTATAGCTGGTGGTATTATAGCTGGCGGGATTATAGGGGACTTAGGAGTTACGAATCAGCATCTCCTGGGCCTTATTTTTGGGAACTTTAAGTGATGCCACTTGGCAGAAACCGCCTATTTTTGAGCAGCATGTGTCTTGCCCAACCCGTGGTGTTGCTTTACTAGATCAGTGCTATGGAATCATCTTCTTCCGGGCTGCCCAGTCACTGCCTAGATTCGGTAGTTCTGATCAGAACGTGAATCAACAGGGACCTCCTGCATGTACCAAACTAAACTTAGAAAAAACACCCTGAACAGAC
>CM045893.1:40506171-40571020 GCA_025169545.1 Anguilla japonica | reverse complement strand
GTATTATAGCTGGCGGTATTATAGCTGGTGGTATTATAGCTGGTGGTATTATAGCTGGCGGTATTATAGTGGGCGTATTATAGCTGGTGGTATTATAGCTGGCAGTATTATAGCTGGTGGTATTATAGCTGGTGGTATTATAGCTGGTGGTGTTATAGCTGGCCGTATTATAGCTGGTGGTATTATAGCTGCTGGTATTATAGCGGGCAGTATGGTGGTATTATAGCTTACCGCCTATTTTTGAGCAGCATGTGTCTTGCCCAACCCATGGTGTTGCTTTACTAGATCAGTGCTATGGAATCATCTTCTTCCGGGCTTTCCAGTCACTGCCTAGATTCGGTAGTTCTGATCAGAACGTGAATCAACAGGGACCTCCTGCATGTACCAAACTAAACTTAGAAAAAACACCCTGAACAGACCTGTGATCACAACGTGGTCCATGCAGGGTTTTGACCCACATGCTGGGGTGCCCTCACAGTCTCTGTGGTGAAGTGGGGCGATGGCCTCTGATCATGCCCCATACCTATACAGCACCGAGAGTTTGGCACTTTTCAGGGTTTCCCAAATAACCGCAACAACCACAGACTGTCAGCCCTTAAAAACATTCATTTCTGTACATTCTGACCCCATTTCAACAGACAGAATTCACAAACAACTTCACACGTCCACACAATAAAGCCCTAAACTATAGAGTTTTTTTCTCCTTCTTCTTCCTGCCTGATTACATCATCACTAATGCTACAAGCCCACAAATAATATGTCTCTCCATTGGACATTTAAATTGCAGCCAATAGAAACATCGGATGCACACACAAAATGACATAAATACTTGTTTAAAACGACAAATTATACATATAAACTATTTCTTTTGCATCTGTATAATCTTTGCAGGAAACTCATTTATATTTCTGAAATACAAATAAATACACCCAGTTCCACTTGCGGCAGTTTTACCGAGTTTAATGTTACAACAGACTGACTGTATAACAGTGCAGACGGCTGTCAAATTAAGCTCTGGTAGGTAACATTGCCGGTCGTATAGAAACTGGTGCAAGATAATAACTTTGAAATTAATAAGCACTAAAATAATAAAATACACCCATGCTTTAGAGAGTCCCACTTTTGGCATTTTCACCGAGTTTAATGTTAACAACTCATCGGATGCACACGCGAAATTACATATATAAAAGTGCACTTCTTTAAAACAGCAAAGTTTTACTACACCTAGAAGCCACTTCTCTAGTGGCCCACTGGGTAGCGAGTCTGCCACTTTTGCATGTGTAACAGACCAGGTTTGAATCTCCCCTCAGAATCATTACATTGCCTTGCTGGGTAACTAAATATAAAACATTTAAACTAACTAAACTTGCTCTTGCGTCTGTATAATCTTTTTGGGAAACTCATTTATATTTCCGTATTTATACAACTACTAGTAAAATATACCCACACTTCACACCACTCCACGTTCGGCATGTTGGCCGAGTTTAACGTTAGCCACCTTGCTAACCAGACGATGGACGGATCATACATCATTAGTACAGTAGCTCTTAGCTGAGCTAAGAAGGCTATATGGCTGCATGTAACTTGGCACAATTTTTGATATCGATACTTTTAATGGCAGGCCTAGGTTTGAATGGATGAATTATAGACAGTGCTTTGTACGCGAGAGTAACTTGGAATTTTTGTTCACTGAAAATGTGTTTTTCATCGGATTTTAATTAACGATGGGAGGATTCGTTAAACTCCTGAAAGCATTTTTGTGACATTTATGTCATAATTACGGACGATGAGGAAAGGGCCGTCTTTCATAAATTAAATGTGTGCAAAGAGCAGGAGGCTATGCGTGAAAAGACCTGTGGTGGAACGGGCGCACCTTTTCAGAAACTCTTGGGGCTATCTGAGCTGTGTCCCGGCTCTGTGGAAGAGGTCTATTACTGCACCTGCTCTGCAGAAACCTTGAGCAAGTGAAATTAATGACCTCTGCTCGGGTAGCACTTATGTCAACAGCCATGAAAAGTCTGGAGAAGATCTTAAATAGATTTCTTCCTCCTGTTAAAGACACTCCTGATGATTATCAATTTTCCTCTCTCCCTCAGTGAGGTGTAGGGGATGCGAGTCTCACGAATGTGATTTATGACCAGCTCAGGGCAGCAAATATTGTTGCTAAAATAGTTTATGTCGACTTTGGTCGTGCATTTAGCACAATACAAGCACATCTTATGGCCGAGAAGATTTTTATCCACACAATCTGCCCTTTGGATAAATGTTTTTTTTTTTTTGTAAAGAAGAACAGTCAGCAGGTTGAATTTAATTTGACTGTGTCCTCTATCATGTGCACTAATACAGGAGCACCCCTGGGACCAGGTCCACTCTTCACTCCCCTGTACATTATACACTAACTAACGCCATGAATCCGACACTTTATTAAATATGCAGATGATGTGGATATCACTGGGCTGTAAGCACAGCTTCAGCTGTCCATGGGTGGTTTTGCAAGAGAAACTGAGGACATTGGTTATTGATTTTGGGGGAAAACGAGGGCGCACGTCCCCTCCTCTCCCATTTAAGGGGTGACTGTCGAGAGCGGGCCTGAATGTAAGTGCCCCGGTGCTCAACTTGGCTCAAGAACAGGCACAAAGACAAAACTGAAAGTTGTGCTTTTTGAGGCAACTGGACTCCTTCAAGGTTGAGGACGTTTTAAAGGAGCGCTTGCGTTGAAAGCGTCTCGCCATGGAAACAGCGAGGTCTTCAGCCGAGCCGACAGACGCGCCGGCGGAGTCAGTGGCGTCCGGGGCGAGCGCAGGCAGGCCGGGCGGACCCCAGCCGCCCCATAAATCAGGTTTGCTCACCCCCACCCTTCCAATTACCGCCACAACCTTGCGACTAATTGTGTTAAAGGGGCAGGAAGCTCCTCCAAAATGGCTGTTCTATTTATGTCCTTCTCCTTAGACTGTTGTTTTCATTTCCGCGTTTGTTTATTGGCTGACCCTGTGCCTGTTTTCTGTTTTCTTCGGTCTTTTTTTAAAACCGTGGTCGTTTTGTTTATCCAGTTTTATTCTTTTTTTTTTTTGCCTGTTTGATTTCTTTATTCTGACAAGGGCCCGGGAAATCAGGGAAGGAAGGCCTTGCCTGTAAAGCAGACATGAGCCACATCATAATCTGGAATAAAAAGCTGTCTCAAACTAAAATAAGGATAGCATCAAAAAGAATAGCATTCCTTTAAATTTATTTTTCATTATGACGTTTTTTTTTTAAAGAGAGAGAGAGTGACAGAGTGAATGTCCAGGTCCAGGTGTATATTTGGTCTGCCACTAATCTGCACAAGTCAAACATCAGTGAAGATCTCCTTTCTCACCACCATCGTGGTGCCCCCTATCCCCCCAGCTCCCTGGCCCCTGTGCTGTCCTCTGACATCTTTATGGGCTCTTGTAAGAAATGTGGGGCACGCTAAGAAACATTTATCTACGTTTTTTATCGTGTGATTGTTTGAGAAACCTTTGACCTCTGTGGGTAAACGGAACGCAGGGGGTGGACCTCTGACAGATTTATGCAAAATCAGACTTACCTCCAAAGTGCATAAAATGATTTATCAGTGTCACCAGGCCAGGCCATGTTTGACTTATGCCCTAAAGATCCGCAAGCTGTCCCATACCAGCATCAAATGACCATGCATCTGGAACAGATCTAATAATGTTCAAGTCAATAATCACTTTTTTGTAACTAATTGAAAAACCTCACCCTCTGCCCCATCAATCCTGGGTCAGTCAATATGTTCATAACAATCAATATTTAATATGCCAGGATCCAATTATGGCCTCTCATCACATGTTGGTCTAATAACCTTTAAGTTGTGTTATATTTGGATCTGCGAATCCTGGGATTTTAGCATTTTTCTGTCAAAAGTAATTACTCCTATGGTCTAAGGCTCTGGTTGTGAAAGGGTCTGGTCCTAAATCCTTGTCACGATGGCATCCCCAGTCTGACCCCTCCCAGTGGCCTGTAGGAGAATGAGAGGAGGCCCAGACTGGGCGCCATCCCTCCGCTCACTGGACGGGCTCACGTTTCCCATCATGCACTTTCAGCCGTTAAACAAACGAACGAATTCCATGAGTCAGCGCCGCCCACGCTACGACTGCAAGGCCACGAGATGGAAGGGAACTCTTCGCCAAACACAAATACATCTTACGGCTTCTTGTGCTCTACATGAGCGCAGCTCGGTCAGACTGGGTCCATTTTCAGTCATGGCTCAACAGTCATGGAAACAAACATTCATGAACCAGAAAATGCAAATATTTCTGTAAGGTTAACTACAGTAATAAATATTAACATGGTGAGGCCACCCACTGCAAGGATAAGGGGGAATACCATGAATGGCTTAAAGCGCAGACTAATTTTATTTCACGTCTTCTCCAGTGCGGGTGATTCGCTTCTGTGTGGATTGATTGCAAATCCAACTCAACAAAATTTTTTACTCTGATTCTTGAAGGCAATTTCATTTAAGCCCCCCCAAAGAATGATTCTTTCTCTCATCCCAGTGGTTTGCATAATTGTAATCTCTGACAGAAATTGAACACATCCCCTACAGTCGGCAAAAATGGATGGCTAATATCCTGCTTTGAAGAGACAAAGAAAGCAATGTGTGAGATTATACGGACAGCTCGGAAGCAAGCCTTTGTGCTGGCCTACTTAATTAGGTGTCGCTAAATCTCACTGTATCAGCTAATCTGATCCGCTAAAACCGCCACTGCCATCGTCAGGGTAACACCTCCACCGCTCATTCCGCCTGCCAGCAGTCATTTTCATATCAAAAGCCATTTGTAATCTTTGGAACGTACGCTTATGACCTTCAAATCATACCAACTGAGTCTAATCAAAGGTCTTAGACTTGGAGTAATGGCTACAGAGCGCAATGGCTACATGACTCTACGACCCTGGAGGACCATTCCTCTCCAAAGCACTAGAGGGCGTTCTCCTGAATATGCAATTGCACTGTATTGCAAACCTCAAATTAAATAACACTTGTCACAAATTTGGTTTTCACTAATTGTAAATCACTGTGGATAAGAGCGTCAGCTAAATGCCTAAAATTTAACTGTAAATCCAATATGTCCGTTTTCTGTCAGCTACAGCATCTCAAGACTGACCTTGTTGCTTTGTTCTTTGTCGCGTGTGCGTGTGAGTGTGTGTGTGTGTGTATGTATGTGTGTGTGACGTGTGTGTGTGTGTGTGTGTGTGTGTGTGTGTGTATGTATGAGTGTATGTGTGTGAGAGGTGTATGCGTATGGATATGAGTGTATGTGTGTGTGTATGTATGAGTGTATGTGTGTGTGACATGTGTCTGTGTGTGTGTGTGTGTGTGAGGTGTGTGTGTGTGCGTGTGTGTGCATGTATGAGTGGATGTGTGTGACATATGTGTATGAGTGTATGTGTGCGTGTGTGTACGAGTGTATGTGTGGGTGTGTATGTATGAGTGTATGTGTGTGTGAGGTGTGTGTGTGTGTGGTTTGAGTGTGTGCAGAAACATTACTGGCCTTTTTAGATAATGCTTTTAAATTACAACATATTATGGCACAAAGGTGAGGCATGCTTTATGAAATAACTTCGATTTAACAAAATCTATGAAAGCAGGTCTACCGCAATAAATAGTCTGGTGGATGATGCATTTGTTGTGTATGACTGTCCTAGTATGAACGTCAGGAGGATGATCTCACGTAAGCAGAATTCTTTCATCGGGATAATGGGGCTTCAGAGGGGGCACCTGGATGACGTCAGTAAAAATATTCATATTTTTAGAGGATGTGTGCTGGGAGCACAGTTTTCAAACACTTCCTATTTTCTGCACATTTGAATCAGGATTTTCACAGGCCAGACAAAGATAGTGTTATTATCCCATTAAGTACATTTTGCTCTATTTTGGAACGCTGAGTAGTGAGACTGTATTATCCGCTTCTAATGGGCTTTCTAAATTAAGGTTTCATAATTAGTGAGTGCACGATACTTGTTACGCAATTTCACAAAGTACAGCCGGAGTATAGCGTCATCTCCCCGCTCACACAGAATGGGACATAAAACATTTATTCTAAACTGTACGTTACATACAGCTTTGTGTTTAATTGTCTGCATCTTTCCTTCAGTTAACAAGCACATTTTGCCTTTCCACCAGAATCATTCAGCAGTACACTACTCAGACATGTTTGTGGACGTGAAACCAGGGAGAGAGATATTTAATGAATGCGCTTTCCCATTGCAAAACATTACCTTACCCATCTGCATCCCTGTGATACGTACATCAACCATGCTAGAACTTGCTATGCAGATGTAAGGATGTTTACCTTTGGAAGAGCACCATAAAGTACATTCATATTCTCCAATTAGCCCTTTGCAAGCGCTAACACACTACGACTGCTACCAACCAGTGTTTAAAATATACATTTATATGCCCTCTTTTGTCCTTTTATAAGATGAATACCATAGTAAATGTGGGACATCCATTCAAATCCCTTAAACAAGGCACTTAAGATATGATATGTCGAAAGATTTTTCACACATATTCATTGTGGGGTTATGGAGGGGGAAGGATGTGCAAATTCAGTTTCTGGCTGGACTTGCCTTTTCAAGTGACCGTACAGTAAATGGGTGGTTAGTGCAACATAAATAAATGTAAGAAATTCAGTTTCCAGTTGTCCAGGGCTATTTCCTTACCGAAAAATATCTGAATGTATGTACTGTGGTTCACTAGCCTGGTAGCTGCAGGTGCTAATGGATGGACAGTGGAGGAAGGTATAGAACAGTCACAGGAGCCCAATCATATGGCACACTGTCTTGCAGTCAGGGCAGATGCAGATCAAAATGGTTTTTTCTTGTCTCAACCTTCTCTTGATTTAACCACAGACCCTTATGCCATCATCAATGTAAATAGATTGACAGTTCTTTTAGTAGAACTGTGCCAGAAAATCTACATTTATGCTGTGCACTAACATGTAATTATACGCCATAATACTGTTGCACACTGGATTTCAAATAGTAGGTGCAAATGCACAGGCGAGCTGTGCCAAAGGGCTAATGCTGTCCTGCTAATTCCTTTACTTTGCAACTCTCAGAATTTCAGACTCATAACAGCTTGTCATAGTACACACACCTTCCTTGTTTTCCATGATGTACATGATGCAAGAGGCGGAAACAGTGCACCCACTGACTGACTCGATGCCAGAATGGATCTTTCCCTGCCCATGAAAAATCCTGCTGCCATAAAGAAGCTGTCTGTCATCAGGAGGGCCTGCACACTGTTAAGGCAGCTCTGCTTAAAATAACGAGTAACCTGGCTGCCTTAACAGCTTGAGTTTGGCAAACGGCGGGTCTTCTTCGTGCAGCTCATACGTAGGAAGTACGAAGCAATGAAGTTTGTTGTTTGCCAGACTCAAGGTTTTTGCGACAAGCGATTAGTTTGCCAGATTAAGTGTACGTTTAAATTGAAAAGCGACGGCACTGAAATGGTGCTGGGTGACTCATGTGACGAGAGCACTCTACACCAGCTCATCTCCTTAGTGTAGGCCGAGGCCTTCATCTGACAATGCGTGAGCAGCACATCCAGTTGGGTACACTTCCGCTGGATATAAATGGGTCTGTGTAGCATTCTTTTTGGTATTTTGATCAAGAGTGATTCACAGATTTATTGACTCACAGATATATGCACTGACACCAATTTTTTGTTGTTTTTGTGTGTTGGGTGGGGCATGTCTGAAGACTGAGGCATAGATAGCTGAAATGTTAAGGTTTTATTTTAATATAATAATTTTAAAGCGTGTGTGTCAGGCCTTTACATGAATTTGGTAATTATAACTAGCCAGGTACATAAAATTATAATAGTAATATCATACAAGAGAAATATATATATATATATATATATATATATATATATATATATATATATATATATATATATATATAATACTCTCTCTGTCTGGTAAATCATGCAGGTAAACCCACCACTCTGGTGTGTAAAAAAAATGGAGCCCACTTTTTTTTAAAGGTAAAATCACCCTAATTTTGGGTTGAGGAAAATGAAGTCACGGATAGACACAATAGCTTGGTCCTCTAGACACTGTAGCATGTTAAGTTTGCGCACACAAGCAGCCAGCTCTCTGACTGAACTACAACGCAGCAGATATAACAAAACCCCGCATTTCGTTGGCAGCTAAAAAATTTGATTTAGATTTAGCTATCTCATTCCAACGTGGAGACGTTTACTTGCTGTCAACTCACCACCGAAAAAGAGAACGTCACTGAACGATGATAGCGTGGACAGAAAAACATTGACAGTTTGAACATTATCTGAACTTACATGGTATACGTTGAATTAGCCAACTCAACCTTCCATGGCATTAATGACAAAGTAAGTACCTTTGCTGACGGATGCAGCTGGAATATTAGAAACATTCTGGATCCTTTCTGAATCTAAAATTATATCTTGAATCTGATGTCTGATTTAGTTTAAAATGTCTACGTATATATAAACGCTTTGTAGATATACCTCTTGTTTTAGCCATGTTACTTAATATCTAAAACAATCTTTTAGAATAGCTAAGCTTAGCCTATAATAAATGATCTTTTCACTAAATATTTAAGTGTTCTGCTTCTAATGGTTATTTCAGTGGGTTTTGTTTTTTAAATTGAACTGATGATATTGTGCGATTGCATTATTTTGACCGGTAAAAAATGCACCTGGCCAGTAATGTTTGTCATCTACCCGACACCTTGGCAGGTAAGCCAAAAAGTTAATTTTGGACCCTGACAGTAACACATTGTTTGGTGAACAGTTTTACATAGTTTGGTTTCGATTTATGATCAATATTGTTTCCCTTTGAATTATTATATATGAAGGTTCACAATGCTCTGCTTTATTTTCTGTTTTTACATTGTTTCAATCCATAGAAAAATGCTGGCATAGAATTCACACATGGTGGTCTAATGCAGCAAATTTAACATTCAATGCCTCTTCAGAATTGCACAGAACTAAGAGATTCGTCATTAATTATATTTCCAGCACAGTGAATGAAGTATTGACATTTTTCTCTGTCGACCTGCAATATGAAACAGAGGGAAACAAACAATATACGCACAGTGTGTTATAATTAAAGTTAACAAGAAACAGAAGCCAGATCAAATTAACTGACCAGTAATGGAGACAACGCAGAAACACAGAACAAGTGGAAATGAGACAAAACTTATTGGGATGAGGGTGTATGCATGTTAATGGGACCATTACTCCAGACCCACAAGAAACTGAGCCACTGTTTATGGGGGATCTGCAGCAGTAGATGAAGAACTAAAAGTGTGAATCTCATTTTGAGATTTAAGCCTTGTAATCTAATGTGAGAGTCCAATGTTAACCAATGCGTTAATCATTGTCTCCGAGATCCACTGATTAACATCACCCCCAGACTTGCATTCAATAAGGAAATTGAATAGAGGCAGCCAGTCTTTAAGAATCATCCACAGGACCATGGTGATTTTTGTTGTGTAAGATGTGCAGGGAAATCTGATGCAACATCTCATTACATTTTGATACATCCAAAGATACATTTTAAGTGCATGTAAATCTAAATTGCACATTGGCCAAGCAAGAGAAAAATAGTCTCCTTCACCCATCTTCGATTGGTTCGGCAGTCTCACCAACAAACTATATTGCCAAAAAAATGTATTTATAAGGCAGGTCAAATCCCACCCTGACTTTTAGATGAGACCCTAAGACAGTAGCATGGAATTGCAAAAGAATTTCAGATGTTGAAATGCGTGAGGATTTCCATGGCAGTAGAAAGCACTATATATGATGGCCTTATTGAGCCAAACACAGACTGATGCACACTGATGCTCTCAGAAACAGCTGAACCAATGAGGCACCCGAGATCAGTCCGCCATTTTGAAGCCTCGGCTAATTCTTCTAATTCTTCTGTGGGAGCTCGCTCAGCATTGTGAGCGATGCTGCATTAATGTACACAATCACACTGGTACACAGGTACAACGCAGCCTATTACAAAGCTTCCAGGTGCTTTAGCACGTCATCTTAATGCTTTATTATTTTTCGGAAGAAAAACATTTTCAAGCAATGGTATTGTAAGAAAATCATTTTGTGGAGACGTGCTGTACACTGTATTAATAACTCTTAATTTGGTCTTGGTCAGAAGTCTGCAAACGGCTGTAAGACTAGGTCATTGTCTCTGTTGGACATCGGTGACGAGGAGAAAGGAAACAACACAAATCAGAAAAGGGGGAGTGGCCCAAATTAATGAGGGGTGGCCCTACATATATGAACATGTTAATAAAATTTATTTTACCATAAGTTAAAATCTAATTCAGGTATTTCAATAAATGCTGTTTGGCCATGCAATGTTTTATTGATATGGACAGGAAGAACACAGTTTGAAATGCAAAAGAAAGGCAGCACAACCTGACATCTTTTATTCATACAACTGCAAATGCATTTTATTAAGTGAGTCCCAATGGAAAACAAAACTGCATAAAGCTTTTCAGAAATACATTTTCATCCAAAGATGGTGATATTACAAGTGTTGTAGTGTTTCTAACATCGTAATTGATGAAAATACTAATTCCTCCTTCTGCTATCCATAAAAATATTCCATGTTATAAACTATATAAACCCATCCCAGAATGTATCAACCCTTCCTACAGTGTAGTAGACTAAAAATGCACAACCTTGCCATGGTTGAATGTATTATATGATGAACATAGCACACAGAAAACCCTAAGAATTAAGCCATTTTTACATGTAATGAAAGAAGGACAAGACTGCATTCGAGCAGAACCCCCCCCCTCCATCCCCTTATGAAAAGCTAAAGCAGGCTAAAGTGGTAAGGCTGGGTAAACATCCTTTTGCAGGACTGAGCTCCAGCACAGCCTTCAGTAAGAGTCACTTAATCTTCTTACCTGGTTTTACAACAGGCCCATAGGTGTGTGTGTGTGTGAGTGAGTGTATGTGTGTGTGGGGGGGTGAGTGTGTGTGGGGGGGGGGGGGTGAGTGAGTATGGGGGTGGTGTGAGTGTGTGTGTGTGAGGGGGGCGGGGGGGTGAGTGTGTGTGAGTGTGTGTGTGGGCGGTGTGTGTGTGCGTGTGAGAGCGGAAGAGTGTGTGTGTGCGTGAGTGTGTGTGTGAGAGAGCGAGCCTGTGTGAGTGTGGGTGTGTGTGCGTGTGTGTGTGTACAGTGCCATGAAAAATGATCTGCCCCCTTCCTGATTTCCTCTATTATTGTATATTTGTCACACTGAATGGTTTCTGATCTTTCAACATTATTAGACCGAAAAATCTTTAGCCAAAATATTGGACAAAGGGAACCTGAGTAGATACAAAACACATTAGACACATTTAACACATAATTTTTTGAAAATTATTTAATGAAAAAAATTATCAAACTTCATATCACCCATGGGAAAATGTAATTGCCCCCTTATTTACTCAATCGACCAGTTAACCAAATTTAATTAATAATTAGATTCAGCTGATTGAGCACAGCCAAGCATGATTGCAGCCAGCCCTGTTGAATCTAAACCTCGCTCATTACATTACATTACATTACAGGCATTTAGCAGACGCTCTTATCCAGAGCAACTTACACAACTTTTACATAGCATATAGTTCATAGCACATAGCTCATAGTGAGGTTTAGTCGCCACAAAGTTTCTATAAGTGCAATATTCTATGATCAAAGGAAATTCAAGAATAGATTAGGAAAAAAAAGTTGTTGAAATATATCAGTCTGAGTTTCAAAGCCATTTGGAGAACACTAGGAACAGTGGTAAATCTTCCCAGGAGTACGGAGGACTGAATGTGCCAAAATGAAATAAATAATTAAATAAATAAATGTGGCATTATATAAATAAATATATAAATAAATAAATACATTGGTAAATAATTAAATAAATACTTAATTTTATCTTGAAATAATTAAATAATTCACACCTCTTATTTTATTTCATAATAACGCTATATTTCCGAATGGCTTTTTTCAGTTCATAATGACACTTTTCCAAAGGACTTATTTCCGAATGGCGTTTTTATTTCCGAATGCCTCTTTTTAAAATGGTAAGACTTCCTGTCAATAAAAACCTGTGGGGCAGGACCTGCCCACTGATTGGATAATCTTTTGCTATTGATTACTTGGTCTTGTTCTGAACAGCGCCTGGTGGAATCCATAGAGCAGTGGGATGTTTCATTTTGCACTACATGGGTGAAAACACTGGAAAAAAATAATAAAAAAGTTGAGCAAAAGCTTGTATGCTGGACCAAAATAACCACACTTTCTATTATAGTCGCAAGGTAAAACTGGTTCGAGCTGATAGAAAGGCAACAGTAACTCAAATAACCACTCGTTACAACCAACAATACCTACAATAACACAAAAATATGAGTTTTACTTTTAATCTTGACTTTCCTTAAAATAGCCTCCTTTGGCTTTAATTACAATTAAACAAATTATCGGAAGTCTATCCAAAAGTCTATCTATTTTCCAAGTGGAAGGTGGAGGAATGGAAGGGAGGTGGAGGGGAAGTTAAATTTTTATTAGAAGCTCATGTATTGGCTTTGCCTCAGTGAATTTGCGATACATTGAAATGGAATGAGATATGGAGACGATGGAGAGAGAATGGGATATGGAGACAATGGAGAGAGAGAATGGGATATGGAGATAGAGAGAGAGAGAATGGGATATGGAGACAATGGAGAGAGAGAATGGGATATGGAGATAGAGAGAGAGAGAATGGGATATGGAGACAATGGAGAGAGAGAATGGGATATGGAGATAGAGAGAGAGAGAATGGGATATGGAGACAATGGAGAGAGAGAATGGGATATGGAGATAGAGAGAGAGAGAATGGGATATGGAGATGATGGAGAGAATGGGATATGGAGATGATGGAGAGAGAATGGGATACGGAGATGATGGAGAATATGGGATATGGAGACGATGGAGAGAATGGGATACGGAGATGATGGAGAGAATGGGATATGGAGACAATGGAGAGAATGAGATATGGAGATGATGGAGAGAGAATGGGATATGAAGATGATGGAGAAAGAATGGGATATGGAGATGATGGAGAGAATGGGATATGGAGAGGATGGAGAGAATGGGAAATGGAGATGATGGAGAGAATGGGATATGGAGACAATGGAGAGAATGAGATATGGAGATGATGGAGAGAATGAGATATGGAGATGATGGAGAGAATGGGATATGGAGATTATGGAGAATATGGGATATGGAGACGATGGAGAGAATGGGAAATGGAGAGAGAATGAGATATGGAGACGATGGAGAGAATGGGATATGGAGACGATGGAGAGAATGAGATATGGAGATGATGGAGAGAATGGGATATGGAGATGATGGAGAGAATGGGATATGGAGACGCTGGAGAGAATGGGATATGGAGACGATGGAGAGAATGGGATATGGACATAATGGAGAGAGAGAATGGGATATGGAGATGATGGAGAGAGAGAATAGGGTATGGAGGTGGTGGAGAGAGAGAATAGGGTATGGAGATGATGGAGAGAACGGGATATGGAGATGATGGAGAGAGAGAATAGGGTATGGAGATGGTGGAGAGAATGGGATATGGAGATAGAGAACAAAGGGACTCATTTTGCACAGCTAGGTACAGAACCCTTATGGCTCTGAGGTGAATGCAATATGCCCTTTGTGCACAAAGCAAGATTTATTCCACACAGAATGAGACTGAAGTATTATTTTCATGGGGCTGGACGTGCAGACTGTGTAACCTTGCAGATAAAGCAAAATGGATCCAAAGCTGCTGTTTATTCAATTCGCAATCCGGAATGTTCAGTCAGATTTAAAAGGCCTAGTCACTTAAGAGGATTAGGAAATTTATAGAATTTGCCTATAAATCTCTCCAAAAAAAGGTAACATTTCCTGGACTCCATTTTATACCTCTGGAGTTGTATTTATCTATATGGGAGCAGGTAGGACCATTGGTTTTAGGGTCAACAAATTCAGAAATTCAGAAAGGATCACTCCGTGGAGACAAACTGCTTTAATAAGTCTACTTATGGAAGACAAACACGCTCTGGAATGTTCCGGCTGCTGTCCGGCGTCTTTGCGCGCTGACAGGAAGCTGCTTGTAAAAGCACTCGTCTTCCAGAGTAAATCCTTCATCAGTGCGTTTTGCATCAGAGGGGATTCATTAAAAATGAAATGGCATCATATTATCTAAAAAGGCTTTTGCACATTATTAACAGTGCTGAGAATTTGCCCGAGGACTGCCTGGTGCTATCTCTTCGTGCCAAAAAAGGCTGTTGAGAAGTTAAAATGGGAATACCTCTGGCTGATGCTTGAAAGGTTGTTTTTGGTTCAGAGTTAATTAATCTGATAGAAAAATATTTTAGCTCCACAGCCTTGGTACTGGTAGCTATCGGTCACCTCCTTTTGTAGCAAAGGGGAACAGGCATGTGCTTTCTCACCCCTGTACTTTCCCCTCTGTCTGGTACCCTTGGCCCAGGCTGTTAGGGAAAGTGAGGAGACTCAGACAATGGGCCTCATTTACAAAACATGCGTATGCTCAAATGTGATTGTTAACTCTGTGCATTTACAACAACATCTCGACATTCATCCTTTTTTCTTATCTGTATTTGTTCATGGCTGTTCCCTTATGCTAATCACATGAACAGGATTGTGCATGAAATTTTCAAACGGTCAACTTTTATCATCTCATGCACCTGGGATATGCACGAAAACAAAGGTCATGGTGTCATGGATCTCTTTTTTTCATAGGAACATTAAGAACAAATGTAAGAATAATTTAAGAAAAGTTTTGTTAATTGAGGCCCAATGTCTTTTGTTCATCTCTGGCATTAATCCTCTCTTTCCAGTGTCCAGAGTCTTTGACTAATTTAAAGAAATGGCTGGCTATAAAATAAATTGGTTTGGTTTGCACTCTGTGGAACACTGAGTCCTAAAATGTTTGCATCTAAAAAACGTATAAAATATAAATGGTAATTTATAGTGGCGAGCTGTCCCTCAATCTATTTTGCTTTTTTATCCGAAGTCTGTTGGCATGTCCTCATAAAATCAATAGGAAAAAATTGATATGACCCCAGAATGCTGCGAATCGACATGAGCATTTAGGTTCTGCTGGAGTGAAACACAGCAGCATCAGTCTGAACTATGAGAGCATTATTGTTACTTCACTGGATGTTTGGGAAAAAAGCAGAAATTGTAAAGGGCAACCCAGCTAAATTCTGTAATGATGGATATGGGATGCCACCTCTGCAGTCAAGTGCACAGACTTTCCCATTTCTGTTTGGTCTTCAAAAGCCGTTTTCACATTGAGTAATATTTATGGCAGTTTGGCTGACATGTAAGAAATTACCTATAGAAATTATAGGGAGGAAGGAGCGTGGTAGTGTGGTGTCGGAATTGGTATGGTATAGAACATGGTAAAACGTGGAAGAAGGCTCTAAAAACCTCATCCTCACACCAGCTCATTCACTCTACATTCATTCACAGAGCATATGCTGCACCCTATAGATGCTGCAAACCTTCAAATCCTACTATTTCTCTCCAGGACAGTGGACAAGGGATGCCCTTTCTGTGGTGTTAGAGAGACAATATTCCGCTGTTTTAAAGACTGTACTAGACTCCATCCTCTTTTAAGCATGGTTAGTTCTTTGGTGGCTGCTCTTGGGGTAGTCTTTACCATTCAAGGGTTTATTTTTGGCATTCATTGTAGTAAGAAAACAAAAAAAAGTGTCCTGCATAGCTAATTTCTTGCTGGGAAAAAAAAAATGTAGAAAAGGGTAACGGTGAACATCATTGAGATGTACAAGTGTCTCATCAGATCAAGGGTGTCAGTAGACTTTGAGTACTACAGTAGGATGCAGGGTAGTGTGTTTTTCAGGATAGGTGGTGCCGTGGGGAGGCTGTGTGTAGGCTGGAGGGAGGAGAATTAGTATTTAACAGCATACTAAGATGATGGTGTAACCAATGCTTTATGTTAATTGTGCGTCCTATTGTTTTTCATTCTCCCTTTGTTTTCTATATATTTTTTTTTCTTAATTTTGGTTTGTTGTTGCCATTGGCTGTGTATTGTACAATAAAGGTTTGTTAAAACTCAAAAACTCTCTCTCTCTCTCTTTTCTGGTATCTCTAAATCAATTGTTTGTTTTGTTGTATGTATTCTGGTTTGTAATTTAGAAGTAGTGAGCCTGCATTCAATAAAGAATGTATGATATCAATTCATTAATCTAATTGACTGATTTATATTAAATTCAATTATTTAATCTTAAAACCTGGTATAGAGCTTGTTTTGACTTGTTGATTGATTCCACAAGTTTTCTGTAGACTGACTTATCAATGAATTTGGCGAATTAATTAATTGATAATTATCATTTTAAACATAATTATTAAATTAAATCACATAAAATATATTTTATATGTAGAGCATGCAATACCGCTTGTGTTCAGTATTCAGAGTGCCGGGCATTTTAACAAGGGCATTGACTGTTGGAACCGCTGGATTCAGAAAATAAACATTTTTAATTAATCCTTTCTCTTCCCACACCATCAAGGATCTGCTCAAAGCATGTGTTGATTCATCACAGTGAATGGCATCTCAAATGATTTTAAGTAACTCTTTTCAGGAAAATAATAGTAGAAGCAAAAAGTGGGTTCCAGATTGTGACACACTATTGCACTTACTGAGGGATGTTTTGCATTGTGAGTGTTTTGGAAAACAAGTAATCAGCTTTCTATGACTTGTTCACAATCTTATGCAATGTAGTGTTGTTTGTATTGTGCAATGTTTCTATGTAGTGTTTATTATTATGTTTCTTTCTTCTGTTAACAACTACAGTAGTTAATTCAATTTCATATTGGAATAATAAAAACAGTTTATGAATTTGCTAATGGTAAAGTCATTTTAAGTTTATCCGGTTTTACAAGTGAATAAATAATCATGTAACTAACACATTTGTTAATGTATTTGCTACAGACTAATGAAAAGTTAGGGCTTGATTAATGTATTTTTTTTTTTGCATCATTAATTCATGTTTACAATTACATTAGTTAATACCAATATGACCTTATTGTACAGTGTTACCATTTTTTCTGTGTAGTGTTGTTTCTATTGTATATCTTATGTGGGATGTTGTTTGTCATGTTATGTACGGGGCTCGGAATAGAGGGGTGCACGGATGTGTGGCTGAATTTGTGAACGTTTTTTGTTCAGTCGTGTTAATAGTTCAGAGGAAAAATCCCCAGACATTTTTCACACGCGCAGAACTGGTGTGCCGTCATTCTCTAAAAACTTTCTGAAGTTCTGTGCTGCGGCAGCCTTAGGTCAGCTTTGGGCCGGCTTTACTCTGTGAAACATTTGCGCAGATGGTCGCGTGTGAAAGAGTCGCGGCGTTACCGAACAGTCCGCAGTCTCTTCGGCATCACTGAACTGTGAAATCCTCGCCTCCACATCCCCTACCATTTCCCCTTCTCTCCCCTTCAAAGACACAATTTTACTTTTTCTTTGATGACACAAAGTAATGTCAGTATTTTGTGCTTGAAATCCACTTTCCTCATTTTCAGTCTTTTATACAGAATTTCTGTATTTACTTTGATTTCTGTGTGTCATGCTTTCCTTCACCTCTGTTCTGTCCATATCTGTGATCTCTGTAACACTTTGTCAGTCCTGATGAGATGAGAAGGGAAGCAAAAATGTTCACATTCAATTTAAAATTTAATTTAAAAATGTTTAAAGAGCATCTTTGCATTCCATATTGAGGTCAAAGAAGGTTTAGACAGTGTCAACTAGTACCACTTAATTTCCCTGTTTACCTTTAGTAATTGATCCATCAATTTAACCCTTTGAGGAGTAGGTCTTTTACAATGTTTTTTTTTTTCAAAATGTTACGTCTGTGTTCTAGAACTCTGTTGCTTTCAATTCCCAGTAGCGATTGTTACATCAGCATTAGCATGTTCAGGTAAGAACATTCTAATCACATAGTTCCGATCTTACATCTTAAAGGGTTAAAATAGCTAATTACCACAACCAGTACTGTTTCAGCAGCCACAAACCCATGTTTGTGGACCGTTGAAATTCAGACCGTTGGCTGAATTTCTATGATGTCACTGTTATTCACACATCCAGCCAAAAGGTTTTCCTCGACTGTGCATGTTGAGGCCAAAAGAGCTTGCTGCCCATTGAGTTCAATGTAGGAAACCGAGGTGATTTAACTACCAAAGAAAGCCATATCTGTCAATTTTATTGTGATCATAATTTTCCATATACTGTATGTTGCAGTTTGTGAAACAATGGTTGTTTTGGTCCAGAAGTTTTGGGAAAATATTTATTAAAATGTACCTTTTTTATGACATGCAGAATAACATATTTTCACAATCTGCCTTTCATATGAAAAGCGGATTGCCTTTCACACCGTTAATCGAGTTTCAAAATACCATCGAGGAGGTTTTATTTTGCCTTCAAAAGTCGGATATTCCCCATTCACTTTAATGGGAGTTCCAGTGTTTTGCCCTCAGCAAGTGCAGCACAGGCTTACTTCCGGGACTTCACATGCCTAGGTTAGCTTAAGCCGCGCTTTGCCTGTCCTGTTATATATACATGTCCATGATATAGAATAGTATGAAAGAGACAAATGATAAAGATCCTTTTGCTCAATTTTCCTTGGTAACATTGTCTTTTTTTTTTTTGCTTATATATTAGTTTGTGTTGTGACTAGATTTTGGGTAATGATATGTTACAAGATGGATTACACTGATTTAAACAGCTACAGGACTGCTGGGTGCCCTAATAAACACTGACAAGTAAACACCCTTTTACATGACCCTGAAAACCGCATTTCAGACACAATTAATGTTATTTATTCCATTTTTTCAGGGTTGGAATCTAACCTGTCCTCCTTGTTCCGTAATTCAGGACTGCTGGGGGTTCATTCTCTTCAGCATTTTTACTTCACAACCTCCTATCCCACAGGATCTGACCCTCTCCCCCTCAGTCCCCCTCCCCCTCACCCACTTTACCCCTCTCCCCCCTCTACCCCTCTGTCCCCCTACCCCTCACCCTCTCTGTCCCCCTCCCCCTCACCCACTTTACCCCTCTCCCCCCTCTACCCCTCTGTCCCCCTCCCCCTCACCTCCCCCTCTGTCCCCCTCCCCTTCCCCCCTCACCCCCCCTTCCCCCCGCCCCCTTTAGTCCCCCCCCCCCCTACCCCTCTGTCCCCCTCCCCCTCACCCCCCTCTGTCCCCCCCCCACCCCCTCCCCCGCTCCCCCTCACCCCCCTCTACCCGTCTGTCCCCCTCCCCCTCACCCCCCCCTCACCCCCTCTGTCCCTCTCCTCCCCTCTCTGTCCCCCTCACCCCCTCTCCTTCCACACCTCTTTTTGTTGTCAGATTTGATTTCTGGACACTAGCCCCCTCCCTCTGCCCCCCCCCCCCCCCACCCTATTCACCGCCATTAAGTGCTCAGCTGTCTGTCATCAGTCTGAATATTACTGCCATCGCCAAGCTGTCACCTTCCATTGCCCCTGATATCCATAACTCTTCTCTCATATCCTCCCAGATTAAACTGCCTCGGTAAGATTAGTCTCCCTCAGACTGTTCCCAATGTTTGTGGCAGAGGACAGACATGTTTAGAACCCAAAATGAACAAATGGGTTTAAAAATGATTTTCCTTTGTGGTGGAGTAGGCTTGCCTCCCCTTTTGTTCAATTGACAATTCCAGGAATTATGGGGCTGTTTTTTTAGAGAAATGAAACTGCATTTCAGCCCACTTTATCACAGAGGAAGTCTCTCCTACACTTTTTTCTGAGTGTGTTATGCCATGCAACTTCCATTACCAAAATGACTGCACTGTACTGCACGTTGTGTGCCACAGAAGTCATGCATACATTTATAATGGCTGTATATATAACCTATGATGGAGACCATGTATAACTTCTGAAAAAGGCTTTCAGTGGTTTGAGAGGTTTGAAAGTAAAAAGTACACTTCTTTACTTACAGTTGAGGCCAAAAGTTTACATACATCTAGGCTAAAGACATTCAAACTCACTGTCACATTCACTGACATTCAAAATTTTTCACAACTCCCCTCATTTCATATTACCATACACTTCCTGTGTTAAGTCAATTTCAAAATAATAGCTGAGACAGATTTATTTCAGTTTTATGTATTATATCAGATTTTCAGTGGGTCAAAAGTTTACATACACTCTGTTAGTATTTGGTGGCATTGCCTTATTGCTTAACTTGAATCAAATGCTTGGGGTAGCCTTCCACAAGCTTTTCACAATACTATGCCGGAATTTTTGCCCATTCCTCCTGACAGAACTGGTGTAACTCAGTCAGGTTTGTGGGTCTCCTTCCTCGAACACACTTTTTCAGTTCAGTCCACAGATTTTCTATGGGATTCAGGTCAGGGCTTTGTGATGGCCACTCCAATGCTTTCACTTTGTTGTCTTTAAGCCATTTTGTTCCAACTTTGGAGGTATGCTTAGGAGCATTGTCCTGCTGGAAGACCCAGTTGCAACCAAGTTTTAACTTTCTAGCTGATGTCTTGAGGTGTTGCTCCAGTATTTCTAGATAATCCTCGTTTCTCATGATGCCATCTATTTTCTGAAGTGCACCAGTCCCTTTTCCAGCAAAACACCCCCACAACATGATGCTGCCACCCCCTTGCTTCACAGTTGGGATGGTGTTCTTCGGATTAAAAGCCTCACCCTTCGGATTAAAAGCCTTTTCCTCAATACATAGCGCTGATCATTATGGCCAAACAGTTCCATGTTTGTTTCATCTGACCAGAGAACACTCCTCAGCATCAGGGCCGCCTCTCAGTGGATCTGCTCTGATTCGCCTGTGAGGAGGAAAAGCCTGACCCCGACCCCCGACCCCCGAACCCCAACGACTTCCTCAAACGGGTGTCTACAGCCGGGGGACGCCGTCGTGGCCACGCTCATCAACACACAGCGAGTCCACAGGGGAGAAGCTTTTCAACTGTCCTTAAAAAAGCGTGTATCAGGCTAGAAAGGAATGTGTCTGACTTCCTTGGTTTTACCTGTACTGTTCAAGAGAGAGAGAAGAAAGCAACATTCACAAAGTCCCAGTATAAGGCCAAGTTTAGTGAGGTTAGAAAGCTCATTATTGTTTTTAAAAGGTGCAAAGCACAATATAATGGAATAACCAGGCTTGGAGGACCTGGTCAGGGTTATGGAAGCACTTGTGAATAAGATGCATTCTTATTCATAGTTATTCATCAAAGAACTTCCCAGCTCTGCCCCCCCCCCCCCCCCCCCCCCCCCCCCCCCCCCCAAAAAAAAAAAAAACCTAACCTTAAACCTTATGGTAAAATGAGCATGTGCACTAATCCTTTTTTTTACCTTACAAATCTTTGCTTCATGTGTAGTCTATATTTCTGCAATTAACGTGACTTTCTATAACTAAGGTGCACTTAGATTCTGAGCAGGAAGGAAAGTGTAAAACTCTGGTGAATTATTGCATTTTACAAAGTGTTTAAAAATGTTCCTATAAAACACAGAGGTGGGAAATGGGAGTAAAACTCAAAAGAAAGACTCAAAGACAAGGTCAGTCCTGAGTCTGCACCAACTAATTACACACTGTTCAGGAAGTTACACTTCGGCAGGGATTTCTCTGTCTTTTTTCCCCAAGCCGTTCTCATTCCATTTTTAAAAAATGGACAATTTTGTGCCTCTGGGCTCCCACATAATAGTCAAGTGTCAGGATTTGATTGTGCGGGAAGGTAACAAATTAATCTGCAGTATTAAGACAGTTTATTTGTTTTTAAAATTGACATTAACCCACATTAATCGAACACTGTTAATCTGATAGAAATAACATTCTAATTTGGTGCTTATGTTTAACTGTTCATTTGGGTTATTGGAACTGTGTTTGAAATATCAAGAGCCGTTTACTTCCTTGAGAATGGGGACCTTAAACTCCAGTACTGTCTAGTGCAGTGTCTGCCGGTTTGGGGATTTTCAGCGCTTAAGAGAAGAGCCTAATTTAAGTACTTGGTTCACTAAAGGCAGTCCACATCCTTTTTTTCCACTTCAGATAAAAATGATGTTTGTTTCAGATACGAATTTAGCTAATGCCTTTGCTTGCTTGATATCTTGCCATATTTATTCTGTATAACTGAAAATGTAGCAGGTTAGCTAGGTTAGCTCATTTTAAAAACGATGTGAGCTAGCTAGCTAGCCAGATACAGCACCTTCACAGATTGAAACTCGAATCCATTGAAATACAAATCTCCCTCCCACCACATGTATAATGCATATGTACACATTTTTATCCAATGTTTTTAAAAAGGAAAAACTGCAGTTTTTTATGATATAACTTGGATGATGAACTGTGTTTAGCTTCTGCCAGAGTTGGTGCTTAGCTTTCAGGCCAAAGAGCTCAAATTTACTTTCCTCATGCCTAATACTTTTTTTTGTATATGATTACTGTAATGTTTAATTGTCAGGTTGCACTGACTCGGCCTTGAAACATCTCCAACTTGTACAGAATGCAGCTGCTAGGGTCCTTATTAGAACTGGGAATGGGAACATATCAGTCCAGTGCTTAAATCTCTTCACTGGCTGCCTGTCAAATCTAGGATTGACTTTAAGATCTTGTTGTTAACGTATAAAGCTCTAAACAGTTTAGCCCCTGACTTAGTGAGTTACTTATTCCTTACTCTCTTCCAAGGTTACTTCATTCACAAGATGCTGGTTATGTGAAAATTCCATGTGTATCTAAAATTACAATGGGTGGTAGAGCCTTCTCTCATAGAGTACGTAGTGGACACGCTAGTTAGCTTAGCCTCAAGTGTCATGCTGGCCTTTACAGAGCTGACAGCAGCTAGGTAGCTTAGCCTAAGAGTCAAGCTCACTTTCCTTGACCTGATTCTACAGGATTGCTCCAAATCTGTCCCTCGCTCCATGGTCATGGACTGCTTCAGCCCTGTGCCTCTCCTGCCCATGCCTTGATGCTGTCTGGAGCTCCAGATCCATCACCTGGCTCCTCTAAACTGCACTATACTGAACAATACCATTTGCTCTTCTATTATTCCTGTTTGCTTTCACCTCAGCTGTTACCTGCTTAACCCATTTTATCTGCTGTCTGCTACTTTACGCCAGGCTGGCCAGTGGAGGATGGGCTCCCCCTCTATAGCCGGGTTCCTCTCGAGATTTTTTTCCATTGGGGAGTTTTTTTCTTGCCACCATTTGAGGGTTTTCTCCCCATTTAATTTTTTTTTTACCTTAAATGCTTTCCATTTACTGTGGTATTTACTAACACTAATGATGTAGGAGAACAAAACCACATCTTGTTGCCTTGAATAGAAACACAGCTATATTTAAGGCAAGTTTTGAGTATGGAGGCCACAGTTTTAGGTAGAGTTGGTCTTCCTAGTCTCCATATCTAGGCTTCCCGAAATAATGTTCTATTCTTGACGATGATCTCTGTGGTCCTGCAAAGCTTTAATGAACCGGTACCAAAGTGTGTACTGTGGGTGAGGTTTGACATGTTATCCCAAAACTGCTTGGTTTCACAAATCATTACTTGTAAATGTGCTTGTGGGCGACTTAGCATAGCTGTAATATTTAAGCAGCATCCATTCAGAGACCTGGCCATTTACTGACTCATTTCAAGGTGAAGTATGCGTAAGAGCACAACAGAGGGGTTAAAACTCTCTTTTTTTCCTTGTAGTCCCAATTCTGGAAGAATCCAAAGAATTTGTTCAGAAAATTGGTTTTATGTACTGCAATTTTACCGGTGGGGTTAAACTGAATTTCAAACTATTATTTGACCCACTCTGACTACCACTCACATAAGCTTGTGTTTAATGTGGACAAAAGGTTAACTTCTGCCCACTCTGACTAGGATAATAATAATAATAATAATACTATATATATATATATATATATATATATATATATATATATATATAATAATGCTAGATTAAATCTGGACCTGTAATAAAAGCTGAGGAAACAGTACAGTGACTTCCTGTCATCAGGAGGTCTGCTGGCGCTAGCTTGCTGCCACGGGCATAATGGAGAACAATGTTGTGCTGCTTGACAGTGACGGTGTCGCAACAAATTGGTTCCCTGGCTGGACTGGGCACTGCCGGCAGGTTCCTCCCGGCTCGCCTCTGGTGCTTCATGATGTATTCTCTGCCATTCCCTTTCCCAACGGCTCCCTGGTCCCTGCTGATTTCATACTCAAAACACTTACACAAAGCATATCTCCTTTGCAAGGCTAATTAATATGCCGTACCGTGGAAAAGTATTTTCCCCTTCCTGATTTCCACAATTATTGTATATTTGTCACATTGAATGATGTCAGATGTTTAGACAAAATGTGACATTAGACAAATGGAACCTGAGGTAACAAAAACAGTTTCCCAATGAGGCGATATCGAAACTTACTTCGCAGGTATAATCACATGAATTAATATTTGTGGATGCTGTAGGTATAGAAATGATTGGCTTAGAATCCCGCAAAGATAACACTACCAACATATTTTCAGGTTTTCTCTGAAACTGAGACTTAACAAAACTGACTGAATAAAAAAATTCTCTCCAAAGAGAGGGGAGGGAGAAATGTGCGTTTGTTTTGACAGTCGAAAGTAGACACCGGAGTACTCATACAAAATAAAGCACGTTTATTTAAATAAGACCGTCGTTTCAACTTAGCGTCTTCTTTTCTCTCGTCTCTTCTGGAATTTCCTTTGATCATGGTATAGTGTGCTTGTAGAACCTTTGTGGTGACTAATTCACTCTGATGGTATGGTTCAATATGAGTGAGGTTTAGATTCAACAGGGCTGGCTGCGATCGCGACTGTTCAATCAACTGAATCTAATTGCCAATTAAATTAGGTTAATTGGCTGATTGAGTAGCTAAGGGGGCAATTACTTTGTCAGACTGGTGATATCGGTGTTTGATAACATTTTTCCTTAATTAAATTGAATAATAATTTTAAAATATGATTTGTGTTTACTCAGCTTTCCTTTGTGTAATATTACATTTTGTCTAAAGACCTGAAACCATTCAGTGTGACAAATATGCAACAATAGAGGAAATCAGGAAGGGGGCAAATACTTTTTCACAGCACTGTACGGGATGTTTTCTGCCACAATGGGGCAGAAATATTTATCTCATCTATAGCATTTGGCAAAATCGGTGGGATTCCATTTCCAACCATCTTTGAAGCATTGACTCAAAGCCTTGTACCAAATGAAATTTGTTTACTCATTCGGTTGCTCTAAAAGAGTCAAGTTATCAAGCAGATCTGTAAAATCATCCTTTGGTGAAGAATGTTTTAAAACATTGAAACCTTTTCAAAATGACAGAGTTTCTAATGTTTTATGCACCAATATCACTGTTATTGTTTGTGTTTGGTTTAAGTGGCCAAGAGGATAAGTCTTGGATATGGTTCAAAGTCAATCCACAGCAGGGTACAATGGAATAAGTGTGATTGAATCAAGGTGCCAGTGTACTGTATAGCATAAAAGGTGAGAAATGAGTACAGAGTACAAAAAGGGTTATGTGCATAGAACGAACACAAAAGGTACCCTTGTTGTTGTATAGCGTCATTTACAAACAAGTTGTCACACATTCGGTTGGTCTGGCGACCACAGTAGTTTTTAGGACAACAATAATTCGACAATATTCCTTACAAGAACAAAAATCCCTCAAGTAAGGTATAGATTTGGACTATAGGGGACAGGTGTTAAACGAAAAGCCAAAGAGGTAACTTGGAGTCTTTAAATCTAGACTCTGAAATTGCCTTTTTAGCCCCTTTCAACACCTGTCCCCTACGATCAAAATCTGTGCGCCACTGGAGTCGTTTCAGCTTCACACAGGCCGTGGGGAAGGCAAAGGCAAGACTTTGGAGTCCTGACTAAATGAAATGAATGGAGGCGTGCACAGAACAGTCACCCACTGAACGACAAAACCGGCCTCTTTTCACAAGGAAAATAGGCTCCATTTGTATAGTTTGTGAAGGAGGCACGCTGTGCGCATTTCCGTTAAAGTATTAAGCTCTCGCGTTTGGATTTTCTGACACTTGACGTGCGTAATCCTGTGCGGTGCAGGTAGAGAAGAGAGGAGAGCGCACGCTCAGAGGTGATTGGCCAGGGCTTCCTGATGGCTCATGGGAGCCTGCGGGCCTTTAATTTCCTGCCTCCTGCTGTACTTTTCAAACCTTCGTCCCACGCGACCGGCGCCGTTCGGCCGCGGCGGGCCCCGCTCCTCGCCGGGGACCCCGGATGAATGGGGACCCGGCCGCAGTCAGACCGCACGACCCCTCGTCTTTGTTCAGCTCCCGAAGGCCTGCTGTTCCCCCAGAGTTCCCACAATGCACAGGAACATTAGCGGCGCTGCGGGGGATGTCTGTACAATACAGCAAAACAAAAAAATTATTATTATTACTGCCTCCAGCACGTTCTCTCTCGCATTTTTAAAAATCGAAATTATATTAATAACAATATCTGCCTGCCGCCAGTGCACATAGGCAGTCTCGTACATTTCTGCCAGTCATCTCGAAATGGAGTGTAGCAGGATCAGGAGCGACTTCATGTCCGGTGTGTCTCGTGCAGGGACAACAGTTACATAGGCATCAGAAACATAGCAAACGGAACGTCATTTTATGGTCTGCATAGAAAACATATGGAAGGAAAAGTACATTCTTGCCCTAGATAATTTAATTGTTGAAACCTGACAACAGTCATCGATTGTAAGGAGTCGCACGAAGTGAGAAATCTGTCTTCGGGGGAACCGTCTGCAGCCCTGGATCAGATATTTCATTTTAAACCTTCACCCTTTAGAGACCAGCAGAACTGCTGCATGTTATTCTGATAGTTTCATGAATTTTCACCAATTTTTAGAACACAGGTCTTCTTTCATACATTGTATTTGGTAACATGTTGTTGGGTCTGCAGAAGTGTTTTCAAATTTTACCAGCATAAAAAAACATGCACTTTCTGCTCCTGAAATAAAAACCATGCTCAGTGTTTTGGGGTAGACACTTAAAATCAAAGTACACTTAAATCAGAGCATGCTCGTCTTCTTTTGCTAAATGTCCACCCTCCACCCACCATCTAAGCACCGCCCGCTGCTAACCAGTAGCCGCAGGTGAACAGCCCTGTTGCAGCTATCGGGCCCGGTCGTGTTTACCTACCATGGGCTCTGAATTGCAGCAGAGCAAGCTATGGAACCGGGCCACCTCTCCCCTACTGAATCACAGCAGAGTAAGCTATGGAACCGGGCCACCTCTCCCCTACTGAATCAGCAGAGTAAGCTATGGAACCGGGCCACCTCTCCCCTACTGAATCACAGCAGAGTAAGCTATGGAACCGGGCCACCTCTCCCCTACTGAATCAGCAGAGTAAGCTATGGAACCGGGCCATCTCTCCTCTACTGAATCAGCAGAGTAAGCTATGGAACCAGGCCACCTCTCCCCTACTGAATCACAGCAAAGTAAGCTATGGAACCGGGCCACCTCTCCCCTACAGAATCACAGCAAAGTAAGCTATGGAACCGGGCCACCTCTCCCCTACTGAATCACAGCAGAGTAAGCTATGGAACTGGGCCACCTCTCCCCTACTGAATCACAGCAAAGTAACCTATGGAGCCCAGCCACCTCTCCCCTACTGAATCACAGCAGAGTAAGCTATGGAACTGGGCCACCTCTCCCCTACTGAATCACAGTAGAGTAAGCTATGGAACCGGGCCACCTCTCCCCTACTGAATCACAGCAAAGTAAGCTATGGAACCGGGCCATCTCTCCTCTACTGAATCACAGCAAAGTAAGCTATGGAACCAGGCCATCTCTCCTCTACTGAATCACAGTAGAGTAAGCTATGGAACTGGGCCATCTCTCCTCTACTGAATCACAGTAGAGTAAGCTATGGAACCGGGCCCCCTCTCCCCTACTGAATCACAGCAAAGTAAGCTATGGAACCAGGCCACCTCTCCCCTACTGAATCACAGCAAAGTAAGCTATGGAACCAGGCCACCTCTCCCCTACTGAATCACAGTAAAGTAAGCTATGGAACCAGGCCATCTGTCCTCTACTGAATCACAGCAGAGTAAGCTATGGAACCGGGCCATCTCTCCTCTACTGAATCACAGTAGAGTAAGCTATGGAACTGGGCCATCTCTCCTCTACTGAATCAGCAGAGTAAGCTATGGAACCAGGCCACCTCTCCCCTACTGAATCACAGTAGAGTAAGCTATGGAACCGGGCCACCTCTCCCCTACTGAATCACAGCAAAGTAAGCTATGGAACCGGGCCACCTCTCCCCTACTGAATCACAGCAGAGTAAGCTATGGAACCGGGCCATCTCTCCCCTACTGAATCACAGCAAAGTAAGCTATGGAACTGGGCCATCTCTCCCCTACTGAATCACAGTAGAGTAAGCTATGGAACCGGGCCACCTCTCCCCTACTGAATCACAGTAGAGTAAGCTATGGAACCGGGCCACCTCTCCCCTACTGAATCACAGTAGAGTAAGCTATGGAACCGGGCCACCTCTCTCCTCTCACAGCCTCCTCCTGCCTTGGTGTCACAACCCCATATCTGCACACCAGAGCTCTTCAGCTTAATATACAGTCACTGGTGCTGAGCGGTGTTTTGGGGGAAATAACCACAGTAAATCAATCAGTCATGGGTTGAGCAGCACACACCGGCTGCTTGTGTGATTTGATTCTTTAAGGTTGACTTATTCTTTGTCTTTCGCCAAGTGGACCAATCGAAGAATCTGCTGCATTTGCAAGACCAAGCAAAGACGCTGGATTCTACTCTTTGGTTTCCACTGGTTTGATTTAGTAGTGTTCAAGGATTTTTTTCTTTCCCGCCATTTCTGACTGATCATAATGATGAGGTATTTGTAGTATTGGTGAGTTTTTCACTCATTTTGGAGATTCCAGTCTCTCTTTGCAGACCTTCTAGAGTCACACACTTTCCTCAGCTATTTTATCATTTTCATGTCTCCTCACATTTCATATCTCCTCGTGTTCTCAGATGAATAATGAATGAATAATCTTGTAGGGGAAGACAGATGTTCCATTCACACATCTGTTTTAGGGTAATAATTGTGATGTTGTAAGAACTGGCAAAAGATGAAGCATTTCATTAGGGAGAAAGATATGTTTTCTGCAGGATAGTGAATTACAACAATTAATTATACAGTAGGAAGGAAAAAGATGTTTCATACTGACCTTTAAGAAAATGTAATTATTTTAAGCAATGTTTAGCTTTGTATGCATGGAAAAGTACGTCAAGCATACAAAAGTAAATGTCATTAGAAATGTATGAAGTAACATCTTCAACACCATTTACACATTTTAGAATCTACTGTAATTTTACACACACATGCACACACACGCACACACACATGCACAAACACTCAGCAAACATATCAGGTGAGGTATAATTTTACTCAGCTGTGCAACAGCCTGGGAAAGCCAGGCTGTTGCATGTGTCCAAATCAGATGCTGAACTTTTACTCTAAGGAAAGCAGCCTTTGACCTTACAAGTACAAATCATTGTCTCCTGCAGTGTCTATCTAACAACCAATGGCACATCACCTAGTTTCTTGGTTACTGGGACTTCACGTACCTGTGGTGCCTCCACTGGCCTGGCTGCAGACCTGTGTGAACGCACTGAGACCCCATGTTCCCCTCGTGGATTAATTCCTTCGGCTTTCGTCCATTTTCATTTTCCCCTTTGGAATATTTCTTTTCAATGAACAAGCTAAAAAAAAAACTGGTATTAATAGAGATGACATTTCGAAAAAATATGGTTCTGTTTTAAAGTGTGCTTCTAAGATGTCAATGTTGGCAGTCAGTGATATCTTTTTCCACTGAACAATCAAAAGTAAGATGTCTTCTCCTTCCCTGTCATATTGACACATATCTTCTATGGATTTTACATTTAGAGTGTGCATTTTTGTCTTTGGTGAGGCTTGTTTAATATAGTAGTCTTTCAGGAAAAAATCCATTGAAAACCTTTCAGTAATGTCATGCAAGGACAGATTTATAATGATGTGAAGGATGGATGTTTTCTCACTTGAATCTGCACAGAGTAGCAACATGACGGCGAGGACAAGGTGCCAGGATAGCACTCAAAAGGATGCGAGTTGTTCAGTTTCTGGTGGGCCGTCCTGTCGATCACAGCGACTGCCTTGAACTTCAGTAAATGTCTGGAATGTACTAACTCCCTCCCCCATCGTCTCAGCTGACGTTTGCAGTGCATTCTGACAAAACGGTGTCACGACCCAGCTCGCTGGCCGTGACAAGGAGGGGAGACCAAACGTCAGAATCAAGTATAACAAAAGATATTTATTAACTAAGGTAAATAATACTTACAAAATGTGTACATCAGTAATCAGTGGGGTGAGTGAAGGGATGCATGTATAGTATGAATGAGGGATGTTGTAAGGTGCGAAAACAAAATGCCACAAAGGTTAACAAGACTAATCAGAAGTGTCCGCATGGAGAGAGGTCTCTGGGGGAATGGGGAGCGCATGTTCTTATAGCCAACCGGCCAGGTGTAGGCAGTTAACCTGACGAGCTGTTCGGCCCGCCCACAACTGTCCTGCAGAAGGAACAGACACAGAACAGGAAGGAGCCCGAGCAGGCCGTCACAATGGCCACCGTACATCGTCCAGCTGGGTGCTACACATTTTAGTGTTGGGAAGTAAGATTCATCAAAATGAATCAGTACATTCGAGTCGTTTGAGTCATTTTCGCATACTTCACCATTAATAAAACACTCACTTGCCGAATATAGTATTCACGTTCTAGTCCTCCCTCTAACTCAAACTATACAATTACAGCACCTGGAAAAAGTTTGGTTCTCACAACAATGCAGCATAACAGATTGGAGAAACTATATTTCTTTTCTCCTGCCTCGATACTATTAGTTCAATATGCCTCTTTATTAAAACATATGCATTTTAACACTAGAATTGTCATGGTTTTGGCTGATACCACCATTTCTTTTCCTTCTGCGCCTTTTTTTCAGTTATTACGGCCATTGGTTTTTTCATGTGCCTTTTCTTCAGTTATTACGGCCATTGAGTTGATTGAATTATACACGTGCAAATTTCTCTTTACAATTTGCACCTGTTGGCGTTCTATTTAAACCCCGAGCAAGCCGATAAGCTTTGCTTCAGTGTCACTTACGTTGCATGAGAGCCGGTAATCTATCAAGCGAGGTAAAGGTAAAGGTAAAGGTAAAGGTAAAGGTAAAGGTAAAGGTAAAGGTAAAGGTAAAGGTAAAGGTAAAGGTAAAGGTAAAGGTAAAGGTAAAGGTAAAGGTAAAGGTAAAGGTAAAGGTAAAGGTAAAGGTAAAGGTAAAGGTAAAGGTAAAGGTAAAGGTAAAGGTAAAGGTAAAGGTAAAGGTAAAGGTAAAGGTAAAGGTAAAGGTAAAGGTAAAGGTAAAGGTAAAGGTAAAGGTAAAAGGATTGAGAGTTGCGATATTGGATTGTTGTGGCTATAAAATTAGCACAACAGTCTTTAGCTAATAGGTTGTTGGTGACAAGTTAGTGCCACAACCTAAACTCAGAATTCTTTCTTTAGGGTGTTAGTTTTCAGCCTCGGTTCGAGGTCTGTTTTCTTTGAGTTGCTCCGTTTTCTGCTCAGGCAGTTTTGTTTTATTTTCAGAAAGTTCATACTCCTTAAGCTTTAGTTTTTTACCCAGTACGTGGGTTGTTTTGAGCTTTTCTTTGGAATACTCTCCCTTAGGAGTATTGTTTTCCTTTCCGTTATTTTTCCGCTGTCCTTTTGTCTCTTGAGACTTTGTGGTTATTCTAACTTCGGCGAATAGCTTAAAGAACCCCCTGTTCAGTTGCAGTTGGTTTCCCAAAACCCCCACTCCCTCACAAGAATAGGTGATGCGAGTTGCAAAATCATTTGCAACCAACAAAGGATTGATTATAACAATATAATCAAAAGGCTATTTTGTTAAAAGAGCACACTATTTAGCAGAGTGGGACAATTTCAAATGGATGCGTAGCTTTATTGGTACAGAATCCGGTGGGAAATGCATACCGAAACCACACTCTGTCATTTGCGTTTTATTTTGGCTACATTATATCATGCAGTTAAAGAGCTGGGTTAAGTTGTAAACCGTTGCTTTCAATTTTACGCAGGCAAGTGTTTGTCATTGCAATACGAAGACGTTTGGGTGAGGGATAGTGGTGGGGACCCAGCAACAGCGTAGCTAGCTCATTGCGGATCCGGTTCCTTCACGTATTATTTCTTCAACGTTGCTGGAGCTTTCAGTTCAGGGACTGTTGTTTTTGATCACACAGACGGGCGGGGCTCGGAGAGCACACCCTGCTCAAGCAGATCAATGCTGTCATTGGATAATCGCTAGTACACAGCCCAATGGTGAAAAAGGGTTAAATAGAGTATAAAGAGTATGTGCAGCTTCAGCGAACGGTAAGTTTGCAACTTATTGAGAGCTGATCCAAATGAAAGAATCTTCACCTGGAGATGAGTCAGTACGATTCGTTCACCAAAAAATTGGTGGTGGCAGAGGTGAGACCTCACCCCCGTCACAATAAAGCTATTGCAGGTCATTATATGGAAGGTGTGAAAAAAAATACTGCAGTAAAACTGAAATGTATTATCGTTGTTAATATTGATATTGTTGTTATTATCGTGGTTGTAGTGGTAGTATTAATAGTTGTTATGTGTCTTGACGGCAATGACCATGATGATGATGATACAGTTTTAATAATTCAAAAGATATTTTAATAATTTAGAAGATACGACTGAAAATATTTCAAAATCCTGGCTATGAAGGCTGCTCTTGGCAACGCAGCAGGCCTAGTGAGCTGGTATTGGCCCAGCTTGAATTCAGGATCTGAATTAGTGTGGAGATTATACTGAGGCACTGAGAGCATTTAAGCTGCACTCTTTGGCTCTTTGCACCTTCCCTGTCTCTTTAGCAAAAACAATAATGCATATTTCATTTGGGGAAATGACTGTTACTTTCTCCTTTCAAGTGAAGTAGTTGATAGAATAATGGAATTGTGTGAATCTAATGAAGGAGTGAGATAAATTGATTATTTTCAGGAGTAATACAGAGAAATTGAGGTATTTTGCACCATTCCCCTGATGGCCATGGGGAATAACAGTGTTATTGGATGCTGTAAGCACTTTGCACTGTGTTCATATATGATGTGTTTACCACATGCTCACAAACCAGCTCTGACAGGCCAGTGCGTCGCTCGGTTAGAGAGACGACCTGTGGCTCGGCCGATTGGCCAATCACAGCAAAGGACAGCGAGCGTCAAATCTCCCACGCCCGGCGCGCTATCGGGCGTTACGCTTCACGTGCGACTTTCTTTTTTTTCACGAGCGAAAGGTCAGGTGAAGGTGTGTGGTAAATTGAAGTCTCACGCAGGAAGTCCCTGGATCAACGTCCCGCTTTCATCCGCGATCAAAGTCACGAGCTGAAATATGCATGGAAACCACGGCACTGTCGACACGCACCCGCCTGCGCCAGAGCAAAGCCGGGCTCGCTGCACTCTGGCTGCGGGAGGGACGGAGATGGGGTCAGGTACGATACGTGCCGGGGTATTGCTAAATTAAAGCATCCGCCCTCCCCTATTGAGTTCAACAAGCCTAGCCACGCCACTGCATCAATACAGAAACAGAAGGGAATAATTTTTTTGTATTAGTCTGAGATTTGTTTATTTATTTATCTCTTGATTGTTTTTGTCCTGTGGATTTCATTGAGCCGGCAGAGGGCTATAGCTCATGAGAGGGTTGCTGGTTAATTACACAGACCGCATACCTGCAGCTATTACAAAAACAAAAAGGCAAAAATACAAGTCTGATACAGAGTCCATTTAACCTCCCATCTGAGAACAACCATTTGTCAGCGATGCAAGTCATCAGCAGGGAATCGATTTTGCTTTGGTGAGAAAAGCAGGAAGTGCTGGTAAAGGTCATTGTTTTTGCCTGTGGCCAAAGTGACTTAGAATAGTGTTTTTCGCATGATAAGCAGGCAAAACGAGAAATGTGCATAGAAATGTGTGTGTGTGTGTGGGGGAGGATGAAGCACAAGAACAAACATGGGATTTGTATGGTGCTTTTTCATTCTTTTCGCTATTTACCCCTATAGTCTGCTGGTGCATGTGATTATTGTCAGTATATGCCCATATAGTCTGCTGGTGCATGTGATTATTGTCAGTATATGTTCCTGTTGGACGCTGATGTTGTCTTTCTCTTTTGGACCTCCTTCTCTTCCCGTATATTCCAGGTTCCTCGTATCTGTTTTGATGACAAACAGCAAAGGGGAGGGAGTCCCAGCAGTTGTGCAGCTGAGGCTGAACAATAGACAGGGCCCAGCGGAGCTCCTGGGAAATGCTCACAGCTGCCAGCGTATCTTCAAAGGGGTAGACAGAGCCCCTCCACTGCCACACACCTCCCCCAGTCTGCACTGTGGGCCCCTCTCCCCTCTCCACTGCCACACACCTCCCCCAGTCTGAACTGTGAGCCCCTCTCCAATCACTGCCATGCAATCCAAGAGGGACGCTCGCTGGAGATCGCGGGGGGGGGGGGGGGGGGGGGGGGGGGGGGGCTTAGGGTTAGGGTGGGACTGCTCACTGACATGAGGATCGCGCAAAGCAAGTTCTGTCAGGAAACTCAAAAATCCCAGCCGACCAATCAAACCGCATACTTTCCACAATCATCCAATTGCATACACACAACACTCTTCTCTTATCCAACCAATCACAGGCACACATCACACATTTTTAAACCACCAATTAGACCTCTCAGTGCTGCTGCTTGCCTGCGCTGCTTTTACATGCTTCACTGCTAATGCTCAGAATTGCGATCACCCTCCACCACCCCAGCACCACCTGTTGCTTGGATCTGCTTCTAGATACTGGGGGGTTTTCTGGTATTCCTCCTCTTTAGTAGGGGAGATGTATAGTACTCCGTGTTAGAGTACTGGTGCGTGCACTAACACCTGAAGCAGATCCATTCTGCGCCAAACCAAAAATAAGTATTTACATATCCATGTAAATATTTAAATACGTGAGTTTTCCTGAATGAAAATGCTGTGGTTGAGGAGGGGGCCGGGGTGAGAGGCCACACAAACGAGGGGGAACAGGCGCGTGCGAGGGGCCCCAGGGTCCAAACGCAGGGGGAACAGGCGCGTGCGGGCGGCCCCAGGGTCCAAACGCAGGGGGAACAGGCGCGTGCGAGCGGCCCCAGGGTCCAAACGCAGGGGGAACAGGCGCGTGCGGGCGGCCCCGGGGTCCTGAGTGCAGTCGCCCCGGTGGCTTGTTCTACCCGAGCGGACCGCACCACATAGGCCCTGCTCCACCAAGTCATTTACAGTCAGAACTGCTGCCGTCCTCTGCCACCTCTTCCAGGCTAAACGGCACTCAAAAACAAAGACCTTTTTCTTTAGCCTGAGCGGGCACAGAGTTTATATAGGGCCTCGGCGCCACTGCCGAGATGTAGCAGTGCTGCTTCACAGTTTGACATTTCAATTCCGGGTGATTCATGTATGCACAAACAAAGGGTTTTCGAAACATAAAGCGTAAATGAGAAAGCGATGTATGCTAATCACATGCACAGTATTGTCTCCAAACCATTGCCTTTTTTTAAAGGTTCGCGTAGTGACCCTGCTTATTCATGTCCCTCACACACTTCCAGATCGGATCCCTGTAAAGCACTTAATGTCTTTTAGAATATATTTTTAAAACTGACGCCTAATGCTTGCATCGACAGAGACAGGAGAACATTCTGAAAACACAAGGTGGAGTGAGTGTACGTTAAGAGTTATGAATGAATATGGATTCACCTTAGAAACTCCATAGCAACAGCACTCTGTAGAGAGACCTTTAAAAACCATAGACCCCAATAAAGCATAATCATACTACTTTGAGCATATATTTCCAGAGATGATGTAGAACAAACACATGCGAGCACACGTGTGTGTGTGTGTGTACATGTGCTTGTGCATGCCTGTGTGCATGTGAGCGTGCATGTGTGTGTGCGCGTGTGTAAAAATAATGTGATTATTGTTTATCAGCTTGATCTTAGATTGATGTGATGTGATCTTTCTCCTATTTTGTATGTCACTCTGGGTAAGAGCATTTACTAAATTAATGTAATTTAGTCGGCTAGTTTTAACTGTCAGGTAACTTAGCTCTTGTTAGCCAAAACTTTTTTATTTTTTTATTTTTATTACTAGTATGTTGACTGATTGCCTTGAACCTGGATCACAATGACAGAATAGCTAGCTGCTAGGTTAGCTAGACAGGCACAGAGGCGAATATCCATTCAAGTGGTATGATGGCATCTTATTGTGAGCACTTAACAGCTTAAGTCATACTGGAATGGCATAAACACCAGGCCAAAATGCAGGTCAGACAATGTAGCTAACATAGCTTGCTTGCTAGCCTGCCAGCCCAAATGTGTTATTCTCAGTTCAGAAGCCCTAACATTAGATGACTACAACAGGAACACAAATGATGAAAGAAAAACGAGCATCCACTTTTAGCTAACATTACTGATTCTAACAGCTACCCAAAACTGGAGGAACTGACTTCACCATGCGATGCTGTGTGTAGTCTGCTGTCTTACAATAGAGAGGATTCAGGGCATAAATTACAAAACAGTATCTGCATACAAATTACCATAAAAGGTCAGTACAATATTATTATCTTGCCCATTTATATCATTGTCTTTTATAACTGATCTGAGCTGGAGCCATCTGTTTTGCAAATTAATTAGCCATGTAATGTTAGTGGTGAGCAGTCTTGTGTTTGCAGAGAATGCCTTTCTACAGGCAAATACACGAATGGGAAATGAGCGCACTAAATCAACAAACATGACTCTTTTTAATTTCTTCCAAAAATAAGGTGGACAGGAAAAAATCCTTTAAAAACTGTCACAGTTAAGACATAAAAAACCTTTCTCTGCTGTTGCTGAACGTATTGCCCTCGTGTTTTGAGTCAGCTTTAAGGACCTGGGGCACTTGCTGACCTAGATGTCCCACTGCTGATAAACACCCTTTCCGCTCAAGGTGAATGATTCTGTACAGTGTACATGATTCTTTCCCCTCCACCGTGTATTTATTCTTGTTCTAACCTGTGTGACCATAGCCCACTAGCATTGCTTGTGTTGGCCTAAACGTGAGCTGTAACTCAACCGTGTAAGAACAATGCTTCCATTGGCACGTGTCCAGTTTTGTTGATGAGGTACAGCTTTTGTGACCATGTGAAGCTTGTGTGTCAATGCATGTGTATATGTGTGCGTGTGTGAGTATGTGTGTGTGTGTGTGTGTGTATGAGAGAGTGAGTGTGTGTGAGTGCGTGTGTGTGTGTGTGAGTGTGTGTGTGTGTGAGTGCGTGTGTGTGTGTGTGAGAGTGTGTGTGTGAGTGCGTGTGTGAGTGTGTGTGTGTGTGAGTGTGTGTGTGTGTATGAGAGAGTGAGTGTGTGAGTGTGTGTGAGCATGTGTGAGAGTGTGAGTGTAGGTGTGTGTGAGAGAGTGTGTGTGTGTGAGTGCGTGTGTGAGAGAATGTGTGTGTGTGAGAGAGAGTGCGTGTGTGTGAATGTGTGTGAGTGCGTGTGTGTGCGTGAGTGTGTGTGTGTTTGTGTGTCTGATAGTTGTAGTAGGGAGTATTTCACTGACACACCTGTAGATTTCTTGGTTGATTTGTCTCACATGGCCAGTGTGTATCTGACCTCGTTTTTCCTCCTTGCACTTGCGTCGTATCTGCAAAATCCAGAAAAGCTGTCCACTCCGACCACACCACAACCCTCAATAGACAGCAATATCCGCCAAATGCTAGCAGTTCTCAAACCTTTTCTCTCCTTGGCTGGAATCGGCATCTGGAAGTTGACTGCAGTTATAATAGGCCATGACGTGTATTATGTGAGTTATGGTTCTCAAAGGGCAGGCAGCTCTCTGATGGTACTGCTACAACACCACCGCGAGTTTGTGAAATGAACGACCGTGCCGCCGTTCAGTTCTCCATTAACATTGACCGTAACTTCCTGTACTTCAGACAAATTAGTCCCGTAGAGGATTTCCTCTGTCCTTTCAATTTTGGTGAATGAATTGGTAAATTTGGTTAAGTGTGAACTGATTGATTGATTTATTGATTGGTTTGTTGATTGATTGGAAGGGCCTCATCTTTCGAAAGAGACTATTTTTTCCTTTTGGGCTACAGTGGAGTTTTTATGCCACTGTTTGAATTTTTTTCTTCCCACAGGGGAGTTTACCTCACTTGCTGGAATTTTTGGGTTTGAAGTTGTTTTGACATTTCATAGAAGCGTCTCTGTGGCAGTGTCTCTGTAAAAAGGGTTATGCAAATAAAACTGAATTGAGGCCACAGCTGAAACCAAAACAGGACCTTATAATTCCGAATGCATGCATTTTAAGTTTTCTTTGTTAATGTACATTAGATATTGTTACAACCTGTAACTCACCTGCATTACAATATCCAGGTGTATGCTATCGAACATAACACAAAGCCACCTAAGAAAATAACCACAAACCGAAAGAAGACCCAGTTAAGTACAAAGTGATATATAAAAGGCAAGCAGGCATTTATTATACAGCAAAGCAGGGACTTAGATCTATTTCTGTCAGGACCACTGTCATCAAGTAGAACTTTATTGACAATAAAGGCAATACAGTTATGTTTGGCGGTATGGCTCTGTTCTGGAGCTCTCCCGCCAACCACGCAGCCCGCGTGGATAAGGCCGGGAGGCCAGCAGCCAAACCCCCCTAGAGGGGTACACACAGAACAGATCCAGCAGCAAAGCAAGTTCTTAACACATAGGGATGGAGCAATGCAATTTCTTAACACAGGGATGGAGAAATGCAATTTCTTGATGCATGGGGATGGAGCATACAATTCTTAACACATAGGAAGGAGAAATGCAATTTCTTGACGCATAAGGATGGAGCTGGGGTGGTGGAGGGGATTTACGAAGCAACGTGCAGCGCTTGCATGCAGGAGGAGCAGCCGAATGAGTAGAAGGAGGCTGTTTAAATAGACCGCCCTGTTAGTGAATGTACTGTGATAGGCGAACATCACTCAGCTGAGCCCTCAGCTGATTCGGCCGGAGCGCTTGACTCTCGTGGCCTGCCAGAACTACGCGATGCTCCATTTGTCCTAAAGGTGTTCTAAGCATATATACAGGTTCAGTGCTTTCAGGATCTCACCAGTCAGGTAGATGTAACACACGCCAGAGTTGAAGATGGTCCTCTTTTCTAAAAGTCCGTCCTCCAGTTGTTTCGAGTTAGAAACTGGGGTAATCACTGGCTATCCTGACAATCTGGTGGGCGGACATGGTGGCATAGTGGTTAGCACTGTCGCCTCACAGCAAGAAGATTGTGGGTTCGAATCTCTGCCTTTCTGTGTGGAGTTTGCATGTTCTCCCTGTGTTCGCGTGGGTTTACTCCAGGTACTCCGGTTTCCTCCCACACTAAAAAGACATGCATGTTAGGTGTGCTCCTGCAGGTGCCCTTGACCAAGGCACTTGCCTCAGAACTGGAGTTGGTCCCCAGGCACAGCATAAGAGAGGCAGCTGCCCACTGCTCCTAGGTAAGTAAGGATGGGTCAAATGCAGAGGACAAATCACCCCACGGGGTTCAATAAAGTATATCTTCTTCTTCTGCAACCTTATCTAAAATAACTTGCTGTAACTAAAAGGTAACACGAAGGCTACTATTCAGACAAAAACATTTATTTCTTGATTTGTCTCTGTACTCCCCAATTTCAGATTTGAAATCAAACAATTCAATTCAATGTTGGCCTCCACACTTTGCTCTTACCATCACTCTGATACAAGTGAATCTTGGTCTCATTTGTCCACAAGACCTTTTTCCAGAACTCTGTAGGCTCTTTTAGGTACTTCTTAGCAAACTGTAACCTGGCCATCCTGTTTTTGCGGCTAGTGGTTTGCAGCTTGTAGTGCAGCATCTATAGTTCTGTTTGTGAAGTGTTCTGCCTACAAAAGTCACTGACACATTCATGCCTGCCTCCTGAAGACCATTTCTGTTCTGTCGGACAGGGGCTTTTCTTCATCATGGTGAGAATTCTTCAGTCATCAACTGTAGAGGTCTTCCTTGGCCTACCAGGCCGATTACTGTGATTACTGAGCTCACCAGTGCTGTCTTTCTTCTTAATGATGTTCCAAATGGCTTATTTTGGTTAGCCTAAGGTTTGACCTATGTCTCTGACCGTTTTTGTTTTCTTATTTCTCATAATGGCTTCCCTGACTTTCACTGGCACAACTCAACTGGTCCTCAAGGAAATGCCTATAACAGACTCCAAAGGCAATCAAAAGCCTAGAATCAAGACTAATACTGAAAGATCTCTTATACTTGCACTAAAGAAGTAATCTGGAACACCTGTGAAGCCATGTGTCCCAAACATTATGGTGCCTGAAACTGGGGATACTGTGTATAAAAGTGCTGTACATGTGAATTTTTGAATTTTTGTGGTGTACAGAGCCAAATCAAGGAAAACTATGTCCCAAATGTTATGCAGGGTACTATATATGTTTATATTTTCATTTAAATTGATTTATTGTGAATTATTGTCAATGCATGCTGTCTCCTGAACTGGATATTAGTGGTTGATATGGTGTTTGTGGTAGACCTTCACAGGCAACATTTATGCTCTTTCCTAATCTCTGATATTTACTTTTAGTGCTTGCTTGTGCAGTGGGTCTCTTTGAAACCTTGTCTTTGAAGCCTTTGAAGAGGTTTGTTCCACACCTACAAATATTAGTCACCCAAATGTATTTTATAAAAGTATTGATTATTTTTCATGTATGGACATGCTGATGTCCCTGTAGCTGAATTGTTTCAGGTAAGTACAGACAAATTGGAGGTCATATTCACATCAAAAGCCAAAGCAAAGCCCATTTCTCTTCATTTTCACAGATTGGGGTTTGAAGATAGTTTACTTCATCAGCTTCTTGGCTAAAACTGCTTTGTTTATATTGGTGATCCATCAAAGAAAATGCTAACAAAGCAGCACTCCAAGTGAAATAATTGAATCCAGTCATAAAATTAAAAGTAAGTATTCAGAATATGGTCCAACACCCTCCCTCCATTTATCTCCAGAAGGTTCATTGTTACGCAGTTCTCTATTTTCACAAACAAAAGTTTTGGTTTTTCTTGATTTTAGAAGTGTTTAAGAAAAATGATATGAGGCACGAGGGAAAATTGGGGCCAACAATGGCACCCCAAAGAAAATCCATCTTAGACATTCTTTCCTTAACAATAAAGAGAAGTTTTTGAAAAAGAGCCTGCAAATATAGTGCAGATGATGTATTCAGTGGTGATATTGACTTCTGAAACCCTCCAATGAGTCAGCAATGTTACATATCTGAGTGTTTTCTTTAACCTCGTCTGTTTCTAATGATTTCAGGTTCCCCCTTTTCCCATATGAAAGCCATTGATTTTGCAGTGCCTGGACAGTATACCAGATTCAATACGAGTTCCCTTTGCCAGCTTCTGAAAAATAGGCAGCTTAGGCCTTTTCAGCCTTCTCTGGTTGTGGGTGTTTTATAAAAAAAGATTCTGACAACCAATGATATATTACAACAACAGTTAAAATCGTGCCTGACATACTAAAAACCCATGGCAGCCACATAAGGAACGCAAGAAATCCATTCAGCTCACTTTCACGATTTAGAGAGATGCATACGAAAATCTTAGATGCTAAAGAACTGAAGCAGGCAATATCTGCTTTACATTGATTTAATCCCACAGCTTTAAATCTTATGGGACCCATTTTGACACACATTTACACATTACTAATCAAAATCCCTTGGTCACATTCATTTTTTTCCCCCGGGTTCAGTGTATGCAACATATTGTAGCAACCCAGCAGCCCCATACAGGAGAGACTAGCCTCATAGAGGAGAGGTCAGTCCCATACAGGAGAGACTAGCCTCAAACAGGAGAGACTATGGCAGCCCAATACAGGAGAGACCAGCCCCATACAGGAGAGACTAGCCTCATACAGGAGAGAGTATGCCAGCCCAATACAGGAGAGACCAGCCCCATACAGGAGAGACTATGGCAGCTCCATACAAGAGGTACTAGTCTCATACAGGAGAGACCAGCCTCATTCAGGAGAGATTATGGCAGCTCCATACAAGAGAGACCAGCCCCATACAGGAGAGACCATTGCAGCTCCATATAGGAGAGACAAGCCCCATACAGGAGAGACCAGCATCATACAGGAGAGACTATGGCAGCTCCATATAGGAGAGACCAGCCTCATACAGGAGAGACCAGTCCCATACAGGAGAGACCAGCCTCATACAGGAGAGACTGCAGTGAGCAGGATTTGGTTAGTAGAGGGAGCAGGGGTTGCCTGTAGTTTAGCTGTCATTGGTAGATAGATGCTTCTGGAATTCAGCCCAGTTAGTTGATGAAGAAGTTTCCAGACACGTCTCATGCCTGTCTGGACTATCGGTGTGCTAGAGTTAGCTAGCCTCTTTGTTGTTTTGAGCAGACTCCCAGCCCAGTTCTAACCTATATTGAAAGGGCAATACAGTCTGTAATCGCAAATAACTTGAACTGCCATCTCCTTGTCCTTCTGCACAGTGGACTCAAAGCTTAAGCTACAAGCAGAGCTGCTAACATCACAGTATTAGTGCTGCAGTCATTCCTGGCAAATGTTAAGTGCTAATGATTTTTAAAAAATGGATATACTCACCATGCACATTAATTGAGAAATAGTAAATGCTATCTACTCAAACGTTTTTGAAACCACACTTGATTTTATGATTTAAAATATTTGTATTGGTATTAATACTTTTTACACGTTTACACACTTGTGTAATACATATAATTTTTTAAATGCATATATGTATACAAACTTACATTGGGCTACATGCTTTGCACATATTTATCAAGTCAAAATTCTTGGTGTATTTTTGGATTTGCGCTGGAAAGAAATGTGCAGAAACAATATGTCGACATTGAAATGTTGCTTCTGACGTATTGCCTAACAGTTACTGTTTAGTATGCAGGTTTAGGGTTCAGCGGAACTGTGAAAATGGCATATCTGCAATAGCTACTTGGGGGTGTGTGCGGATTCCCTACAGTAACGGTTTTTCTTGGAAACTCTTCTCCACATTAACATAAAACTTTAAACTTGTGTTGTACATTCAGCCAGTTCCACACTCGTGCTGTTATGGATGTAAGGTGTAAGCCATGACAGCCATTTAAACGAACTGCACAGCTGTGGTGTGGGTGTGGTCCCAAAGTGTAGTAGAGGTGCTGTGTGACAAAATATTACTTGTTAAAAAAGCTAATTCTCACACACAAGTTCATTAGAATGACAATTGTTTGACAATTTTTGTGTTTGTTTTGTACAGACTTTTTGTTCATATCAAATGTGCCTATATGGATGTATGGCACATTTGTGATCTGCTCACCAGTAATGTGTTTATGTCGTTTTCAACCGTACAAAATCCTCCTTATCACACTCTGACTTTAGGTTAACTGCTGTGTAAACGACATCGAAAACGACTTCAAAAGCCTCCATGTAATCCTACCCCTGCACGGCCAGCGTAGTGCAGTCCCACATTTACTTCACAGTATTTCTGCACAATCACCCCATTAGACTGTTCAACACACTTGAGACCATTAAGCATGAAAATAATAATGCTGCCACTGACAGTCGCCTTGCCGAGAGCAATGTTCAACGTCCACTGCGATTGGGCGAAGAATGAGAGCGGCGAAATGCAACAACGCAACCAATCTGTCTGGGCGGCGAATCTCTGCCTCCATTTTAATCTTGCAGATTGCAGTTTGGACTGCCCTCATTCCTGAAACCAAAGAGCGATGTCAGTCTCTCTCTGCCCATAATCAAACGCATAAAGTATTAAACACTAATTCGTCTGATTCATTCGGTTTGTCATCAGTTTTGTTTGGAACAAGTAATTCCATCTGAGATAATCAAAATGAGAAAAACAACTCAACCCTCTCCCCACCCCCTTTTGTTGCTCTCTCAGTCAGAATAAATCTCACGTGTGTATTGCCCTTAATAGAGGAAACCAGCGCAAACACATTTATAGATGCCCGAAGCGATGAAAACCATCACGCGGCTGCTCTTGAGCATTTGCGACTGAAAAACGTTCCGCGCTACAATTTAAATCTTTCACTGTGATGTCTTAACTGCTTGAATTTGATTTAGGGAACGTCGCCCTTGTGTGGACGGGCCAGGCTATTTGTGTACCTGCGCGTAATGATCTCTGTCTTCCATACTCACTGCTTACGGCAAACTGAAACGAAACTGGCTTGCCACTTTTACTCACTTCGCCCTTTTCGTTCGATATCTGTGCATAAGCGTGCGTACAGTTTTCTACAGTCTCTGTATGTGTTTCTCTGCGTCAAGCCGTTTTTCTTTTTTATGTTGAATTCAGCGTTTTTGGGTATGTATGCGCCCGTGTCTCATGATTTGTATGAAAAGGTGCCATTTGAGTTGTAACCTTCCTTGTCGCTGGTCGTAGACAGAAAATGGCGTTCAGCGACGGCGGACATTTCATTGCCTCCTGTGACACTGTGGGGTTCTGTCTCTAGCCGTGCCTCGCTGGGCCTGAGTTTGACCCGGCCCGGTTTCCCCCGTCTGCTGACTGGGGCTGCAGGGGCAGGAACTCGTCTCCGGCTGTTCATCCGCTTCCTCGTCACGGGTGACGGGCGTGCGGATAATACCCCTCCCGCTGCGGGTGACGGCCGTCCCGTTCGCGGGTTCGGCCTCCTGGTGAGCTTTCGGGAAGTCAATCACGTGACATGTACCTCCCCGGCCGCCAAACGAAGCGGCAACATCTGCTGGCGGAGACGCACAAAAGGCGGCGGGCGGCCCGGTCTAAAAGAATAATGGCGGGCCGTCGGAGCATCGGAAACAGCGCAGCCCAACGAGCCTAATTTACAGCGGCGTCGGATTACAGTACAGGGGAGAATCACGCTCCAGCGAGCCCTTTCAGACGTGAGATGGATGATGGCGCGCTCATTCACGGCTCTCGTTCACTCTTCCATTACTCTTTCATCGATCTGACAGACGCTCAATGGCCAATGGCCAAGGCTTTCTAGTCTGGGAAACTTAGAGGGGCCCGGAACACAATCACAGGTGTGTAAAGGTGATACGGCGGGGGAGGCGTCTGAAGGTTAAATAATGAGGCCGGCGTTGGGGCGAAGGGCGGCCCGTGTTCCCGCCCCGCGGTCGGCAGGCGGCTCGGGCGGCTCGTGAATATTTCACCGCCCGAAGGCCGCCGCCCCGCTCGCTGTTCCGCGCTCAGGTTCCCCCCGGCGAGTCTTGGCTTGGCCGAGGTCCCTCGAGGCCAGTCTACGCGGGCCGGTCCCGAACAAGGCCATTCTCAGGGCGGGGGGGACGTTTGGGCTGGGCGGCGCAGTCGACTGGTGTCAGGTGGAGCGACTTCAGGGGCCCTTACGTCTTACACATCTTGAAGCAGGAGTGCTGATCTTGGTCTCTTGGACAGGCTTCCTCAGTCCACATCATGTCTTATTCTCTTTTTAAATAAAAGCTGAAATGGAGGAGCTCTCCTCTTCTGAGGCAATAAATATAGGCTGAGATCAACCGTCATGTCAAAAAGTAATTTTTTTTTTCTTCTTCTTTGGGGTGTGCTAGGGGTCTGGTTTGTTTTTTCAGGATGTTAATTTAGGTCATTTGCTTATTGGGGTGGCAGGTATGTTCACAGCTTGGTGTGTTAGCATGCCCCGTACCTATACAGCACTGAGATTTTGGCACTTTTCAGGGTTCCCTCCAGAAATAACCACAGAAATGACCGCAGACTCTCAGCCCATCAAAACATTAACCACATTGAATGACCACATTCTCTTCAGATGGTAAGATGAAAAACACAGGATTTATTTATTTGAAATAATTTAGGAAACACTGGTTAGCAGCATTGCTTTGAATACAGCTTGTTTAATTTGTGTGAACTAAGGTAGCCGATATTGTTTGTTGTAACTTCGCCTCATTTGATATCAATGCTTTCAATGGCAAGGCTAGATTCAACTAGTTTTAATTAATAATTTATAGACAGTGAATTATACAGTATGCCTGAGTAACAGCATTTTTTTACATGTTGAAATTGTGGTTTTGTTGTGATGCCTTCATACCTATACCTGGATATACCAAGCTATACAGGCTTGCAAGATGAACCCATGAATTATGTGTTTATTTTAATAAATTTGTGGATTACTAGTTCATATGTAAATGTCTCCAGGTGATTTTTTTTATTTGAAAAAGGCAAATTAACTCTTGCTCCTCAGTTTTCCAAAGGTAGGTGAGTTCGTCTTAAGTCGGATTTGACCACGATACCGTAGACCCATCCAGATCCACAGATCCACTGTCCCAGTGCCGTTGTACAACCTGTCTGTAGTAATATTGCTGTCGTGCTTTACAGTGGATGCTATGGGACTGGGACTGATTCATTCCCAGAGCCAGGGGTAAACGGATCACGTTTAGACTTCGTCACAGAAGAAAGCTACAGCTAGGGGGCACTGTGCACTCCACTCAGTTTCTGCATGTGTGGATCTGTGACTGGACTGTGCGGAAGGCTGTAAAATTTCGAAGCTATTAAGTTTGAAAGTATGAAAAAGTCCCAAACTAACCCCCCCCTTGCCACCACCCCCCCCCCCGCCACCCAACCCCCCATCTGTGTGAATGGGTTCTTCACCCACACTTATTTCAACGCTGTAGACGGGCTCCACGACGGTTTCATGCGTTAGGGACAGGGTTGAACCGCAGACAGAGTCAGCCCAGCCTTCTGACAATACCAGGTGGTCCGGTGGGAGTGGACTTTGTCCCTAAAATCTTTTCCTCTCTTTTTTTGGGAAAGAAGTTCCACTCCAAGCAAGATTAAACTTGTTCACATCAAAACGCTTTCCTGTTTCTGGCTGTGGACTGACCTAGCTCCTGACATATTTAAACTGTCACTCTGCAGCCATTCGCTGTCTCTCATAGTATCGTGTGGCTCAATGAACACACTGTCTGGAAACTCTGTTGTACCGTTTGCGTCTGCTCATAAATCACAATCGATGGCCTGTACTGGGGACATTGATGTATACAGGGCGTGCCTAAAAACTATGAGAGTCAGGCTTGCTTCTTTCTGTCAGAGGGAACTTTTCACAAGCAAATCGAAACGCCACGGAGTAGCATCTTGGGGTAATATTGTGGAAGTCACGTCTCCGTTATGTGCCACAGGCCCTAATCTACCCTGGAAATACGACCGCGTTCCCTAATAAACTGTCTCAGGTGTAGATACAACCCAACCCCTTTCCTTTATTGTGGCTCAAGGTTGAAAGAGCGGTTTATACGACCTTCCAAAGTCACAGCATTCACACTGCGTGCCCATACATTATAAAGATGAACGCTTTGTGTGCTATTACTATCGAAAAGTACATTGTTTTCGTGAAATATTGAGTCATTATTATTATAATTTTTTTTTGTATTTATTTAAACCCGATCATAAATCTTTGGTCTTTCTCTTCTCCCTTCTCTTTTAAAGGACTGTATATCTGGCGAGTGACGCACGGGCCGCTTCACCCGAAAGCGCGTTAAACACGCCGAACACACGGCCCTTTATTGGGCTGTGATTTATCAGCACGCGCGCGGTCGGAAAAAAGGACGCAGCTCCGGCTTCGTGAGGGATTCGTGACCCCCCCCCCCCCCCTCGTCTGTGCTGCTGTGCCTAGATGGGGAGGGTCATGTGAAATTTCAACATGAACCCCTCCCCATACCCCCCCATTAACACTGCGTTACCAGAACTTTCTGGGGTTAAGAGGCAATCTATTTGACGATTCTGAACCAAGACATTGATTTCTATCTAAAGCTAATATAGAAACTGCAAAGGGAAGCGCTCTCCTCAGTCATGACTACAAACCCACTATTTACCTTACCTTTTTTCTGTGCTCCTGTCTGTACATAGAGAACACAGCACAACACCTGCCGCTGATTGAGCCCTCTGTGTTCAAAATGAAGCCCCCCCCCCCCCCCCCCTTTACGCCACACCCAACCTCGCCCCCCCCCCCCCCCCCCCTTCTTGCCTGGCCATGACACCATGTCTGGTCAAAAGGCGCACAGAGCACCAACAACAGAAAGGTCTGGTGCTCCAATACCACAGCATTTCTTGATTATTTTCCAAATGTCAGTCCCCCTCTTTTTCACCCTGCCGCTTGCTTTGATTAGAGATGTTATAACTGGGTTCATGCTGAGAGCGGCCGCTTCCCCTCTTCCTTTTCATCCTTTTCTTCTTCTCCCCCCACAATGCAGCGCGTGCGGCACGGCGCGCGGTTTAGCGAACGGGCCGATCGGCCATCTTTGTTCTCAGCGCGTGCGCGTTCCTCTGCGCTGGCTGTGGGAGTCAGTGTGCCCCTACGGTGTCTCCGGGGTGCCACTGGCGTACCCGCCCGGCACTGCCCCTGTTTTTAGGGCGTCATCAGCTGTCAATCTGCCGGTTGTCAATCAGCTGTCACGCTCCCGTGGTGTTTATGTAAGTTTTTGGAATTTGTCAGCAGTGCTGTAGTCGGAGTTTGTCTTATTGAGCATTGGAGTCAGGAAGACTCATGTGAGTGTCACTCAAACTGATGGCAGGAGGCGGGGCAGAATTGATGGCTGGGGGTGGGGCAGAACTGATGGCTGGGGGTGGGGCAGAACTGATGGCTGGGGGCGGGGCAGAACTGATGGCTGGGGGTGGGGCAGAACTGACTGCTGGGGGTGGGGCAGAACTGATGGCTGGGGGCGGGGCAGAACTGATGGCTGGGGGCGGGGCAGAACTGATGGCTGGAGGCGGGGCAGAACTGATGGCTGGGGGTGGGGCAGAACTGATGGCTGGGGGTGGGGCAGAACTGATGGCTGGGGGTGGGGCAGAACTGACTGCTGGGGGTGGGGCAGAACTGGTGGCTGGGGGCGGTTTCTCCCAGGTCACTCCTCTGCAGAGGTCACTCCACTGGCTACCGGTCGCTGCCTGGATCAGGTTCAATGTCCTGATCCTCGCTTACACTTCAGCCAACAAGATGGCCACTGTCTACTTACAGGACATGATTCTATCCTACACGCCAGCTCGACCACTCCACTCTGCGGCAGTAGGGCGCCTAGCACCCCCTGCCATTTGGGCGAATGGTTCTCACTTGTCCCTACCATGGAGCTTCTCCACCCTCCCCAGTGGTGGAACAAACTATCTATACCTAAACGGACCACACCCTTATTGCCCATATTCCGCTGTGGTCTGAAGACTCATCTCTACAGACTATACTCTACAGACTAACTAACTATCACCACTCTGCGGAGCACTTTCTATCTGGGATCATTATTATCACTTAAATCCCCCTCTTTCATGCTACATGTACCACCATCCAGCATAAGCAATTGTACTTATTATCATTATCTTGATGTTGTAGTTTGTCATGCCTCCTAGTTTGGCATAGGTTAGGTCAGAGTAATGTTTACTGTGTGAACTGGACTCTACCAAAGAGGTGAAATCTGAAGACAAATCTGAAGACAAACAATTGTCAAAGACAGCCAGACTTTCCATTTTCAGGTAAACTATTTTCCATGTAACAAATAGAATGCCCTGAAAATATAAATTCCTATGCTCAGGCCTCAACAACCCTTATCTATACAGACATTACAGCTTTAACTTGGTGATTTTAATTAAATATCTCAGATTGCATTCAAATTTCAGATCACAAGGAACATTCTTGTGCTGCATTCTTTAGTCATGCACTGGGCATCTGGCAATAAAGTAATAAAATTTTCAAGGAAGCAAATTCTAGGGCATTATATATATTTGAAAGACCTTGTTGTCACCCCAACTGCCTCAAAGACATTCCTTTGGTGTTAGTGAAGGGGAGGGGGTACAGTGATAGAAAATGGGTAACATTCCTGTAGTCACGCAAAGAGTGTTTGCCAAATCAAATCATATTGCCTGTTCCTTAAACGCAGTAATCTATAACTAGATATCCGGCATTGTGTGCATGTATGTGTCACCTGTTGTGTGAATATTTTATAGCATCATGCTGATAACCTATATTCAAATTGAAATTCTGTTTGATTTTATTATCACTACAGCCACAGCTCTCAGTGCATTTTCCACTTAAAGTTTCAGAAATTGAGTTTTTGGGGTTTGAAGCGCATGTGGCACAGATAAGGGAAGTCTGACAGCATGTTTGCATGGCTAATGACAAAGCTACCTAACTGAAATAAACTTCCAGCTGAAACGGACTGCCTACCTGCCACATCCCAGCCTCACTCGCTGCCATTGGTTGAGCCTAGGGGTAGGCGTGGCTCAGTCTGCTATTGGCTGAGCCGCGGAGTGGGTGTGACTCAGAGGTTAGTGGGGCATCGTGTGCAGTAATGCATGGATAAGAGCGGTGGTGGGTAAGTTCCTGTTCTGCGCCACATCTTCCCCGTCTCTTCTAAAAGGTTTATTTTATTTCCCTATCTGCCTCTTTCCACTGTGTCCCCATCCCTCAAAAAATATAAATAAATAAATAGAAGGCGTAATGCATGTATGCGTGCCAGTAACCTACATTTGAAGTGTTTCATTTCTCTCTCTCCCTGTTGTCTCGGCGCTGGGCCCTCTCTCAGGAGGCCGAGCTGGCCTGCTATCCCACACTTTGATGTGAGCGCAGAGCTGAGAGAGAACGGCGGTTAATGATGCCAGCCATTTTTTAAAAAAGTAGGTCTGGGGCAGAGATTACACCTCCAAACTGGGTCGCAGGCAAAAAAAAAGAAAAGGACGGTCACAGTCTTTGTTTTTGTGAACCTGGATAGTGGCCAGTGGTCTGTTAACTGTTTTGTTTCCCAGAACTCTGTGAACACGATGGGAATAATCTTAAGGGGTTTGGTGGGGTGGGTGGGCGGTGGGGGGGAGGACACACCATCCGGACGCCAGGATCCCAGCTGTGGCCAGCTTGACTGCTCGTGGCTGAACGGTCCTCCTTGGGCTCCAGGTTGACTGATAACTTAAACTGAAATCCTCAGTCGCATTGTTCTGAAGAATCCATAGTATGAATGAGTTGCATTGTTTGGCATCTACTGCCTGCATATGAGAAGTAGTTAAAAAACAAAAAAAATGAAGTGTATCTACAGCATATCTACAACGTAGTAAAGAGCAGTTCTTCAGACATTGGCTTTTGTTATAATAGTATCCACTTAGCAGATGCCTTTACCCAGAGCAACTTACACTGCATACATTTATATATATTTTTCATTTACACAGCTGGATAAATAAACAGCTGGACTGTTTCCCTAGGATTTGCCCCCACAGTTCCCGAACTACACATGTACAAGTTACCCCTGCGAACATTGCACTGCCAACCCGGTGACCAGTAACCAAGTCTCTATGATGTACATTTTAAGCAGTTTCCTTTAAACAGTGTTTGTTTTTTTTGGGGTGTTACTGTTATTCCACCAAAGATGAAGCCCTATGTCACACAGGGGTGCGCTCTGATGTCACCTTGGTCCGAAAACCTCCACCTCTCCCCTGTTCGGTGGCGCAGTCCAGTAGGAATCGCTAACGCTAATCAGCGTCCCGAGCCTTTTTTTTCCGGGGGGGGGCTGAACTCTTTCACGAGGAACGGCGTTCGTTAAGCCTGCTCATTACCGCCGGTGATTAATTACTCAGACCGAGCCGCGCGCGCGTGTGTATAGACCGCCTCTGTCCGCTCAATTTGGTTTTAATTAAAGCGCCGATCGCGGCGACGCTCCGGCGCTCGCCCTCCGTGAGCACGGGCCACGGGAGGGGGCGCGAGGGCGAGGGAGGCCGGGCGTAATCTCCCAGAATCCCTCGGGGCTGCCGGAGACGGGATCGTTCCTTCGGTGTTTGATTAGGCGAGGAGGCGGGGGGGGGGGCGGCCGGCGCCCGGCTCTCTAATGGACGCCCCACTGTTTCATTTTTTGCAGTTTTGTTGCTGCAGTGTTCGGCGTTTGCTCAGGGTCCCAGGGGCTCCCCCCCTCCTTCTCAATCACAGCCCATCAAACAGTCACACTGCCAGCGTGGAGGAGACCAGAGACCCACATGACATGGCATTATATCCAGGCTGATGAAAGGCTCGGCTTTTTTATCATATATTACACAGATCAGACATCACATACGACCTTGGTGCAAATCAGATTCTCTTCATGCATTGCAAATCAGTGTCATTTTGTAATCTAATGTCTGCGGAAACATGTTTTTTTCATACGTTGAGTCGGCTCAGTTGTTTTAATGCGTCGCATTAAAATTCTATGGAGTGTAAAAGATTCACTGCATGTCATTCTCTGCAGTTGATATTTTTGCTAGTACATGCATATCATGAATGAGCTTAAAATATTTACTTGTATGCATTCATGGACTAAGATGTTGAATGATACGGCCGAAAATGCCATTAAATCTTAACTGAGTTTGATGGAGCAGAGTTTCTGTGGTAAAAACAACGAAAACTCTCCGGAGTCCATATGGAACTGGTCCAAAAGAGGTTTGATTTATTATTAATACACATTTTTACCAATTTGAGTTATCACTGTTTCCTGATGGCAGTGTCAACACCAGTAATACAAGGCAATGTTAAACCTTGTAATACTAAAACCCAGCAGGCAACACCTTTTTTTTTTTTTTTGCAAATTGCTATTTGCTTTTTGACCCAGTTAATTTGGAGATAAATGTTACGTAGGATGTATTTTTTATTTGTGGCATTATTCTAAATTAAGCAAAATTTATTTATTTTTGTTAGAATTTATTTTATTGTACTATTTGTTAGAATATTGTAAATATTTTTGTGTATACACGCATGCACACACACACACACAGTCAGACACACATACACACATACACACACAGGTACCATGTATGAAAAGGGCTGTGATTTCTACATGGATGACCCGATACGGATGTGAATACCCTCATATTAAAGCTGACTTCATATTCATTGTTTTATTTCTAACCTCACTGGCTTCCTCATTGTTTTATTTCAAAGCAAATTCAGATTCATTTATTGTACAGATGACGGAATAACATGTTAACACACACTTACAGTAAAGTGGTGTCAGTGGAAGAATACCTGGTGACTGTATCTGAGGTTGTGTAGGCCATCCATTCAGACAAGCAGGGGCCATTGAGAGTGTCTGATGATTAATGCTCTAATTAAGGCACCATTCATGCATTTTAAGCAGTATTAATGTTGTCTGTTAAGGCTTTTTGTCTTTCTGAATATGCATGTCACGCCACCTGTGGCCAGCCTTTTTAAACCAGCACACCACAGTGGGTAAATTATATTCTTTTGTGTTTAACTGCAGGCCTGTCCTATCTCCGCTCCTCTCCCAGCCAGTCTGGGGGAGCACGTGCTGTGATAGGCCCTGTGTGTGCTCAGATAATGCAGTCCACCAGCTGAGCAATTATTGCATCCGAGGACGGTGGAATTATGGGATGAATGGGATTACTGAGGCCGCTGGTACTGGAGGAATGTATTTAATTATGTTACGTCTATAATGCGGTTGATCAACTGAGAACTTGTTTCTCCTTTGCAGTGACAGCCAAGGGAATAAAATTTGGTGGGGAATGCAATGCAAGGGATTATACTGGCAGGTGAAGGGGGGGGGGGGGGGGGGGATTTCATGGGCAGATGTAGGTGGATTTTTTTGTGTGAATTTGACCAGGACACTGGGATCCGTGTTTCTTCTCTTTCAATAAGTGCTAGGGGATCTTTAGGTGTGACATCACAAATCTGTGATTGGATCATTCTTAACCGAACATTCTAATGTAACAATCACTACTGGGAATTGAAAATAGCGGAATTCTAGAACACAGGCTTGTGCATTTTTCTGGCGTAGACTGGATAATTTAAATTCCAATCTTGGAAACCTCCACAGCGATTACTTGGGTGGGAATTAAGGGTTTCAACTGATATTGTCAGCTGGATGTCAGATTGCTCTTTTGTTTCATTTTATTACAGTGTGACAATGTTAAAACTGACTGGCAGGAATGACCTGGCAGAGATCTGGGCCCCGCACTGGGCCCTCCTTATCTTAATCGAGTGGCGCTCTGATGTTTGCAGAGAGAGATGATGAAAGCCTCCTGTCAGAGTGGTTGTCAGGAACACCCTGCATTTGTTTATCTATGAGGGCCTCAGCACATCTCTTAATTGGCCAAGGAATTTGCTTTGATGATTGAGGATGTCAGAGAGAGAGAGAGCGCAACAGGAGCATGTTGGTCGCCAGGTCAACAGAACAGGCCATTTTGTTACTATATAATATTTCACCTGAACAGATTACCCATATCACAGCACGTTGTCCCTGTCTCATGTGCCGTAAGCTCTCCTGAAAAAATGTACAAATGGTGCAGACACCGAGTTAAAACAGAGTATCGTCCTAATTTTTCATCAAGGAGGACAGTTTCATCAATCTTTTAATAAAGACAATAATTTCAATCATTATTATTGAAGAACAGTTTTTTTTTTTGGAATAAATATAAACCAATGTGCATATAGTTTTTTCTTGCGTTATTTTTGTTTGCTAAAAGTTTAGTTAAACGGCTGTTTTCCTTGAATAATCTTGAAATCCTAGAGCAGAATACTACCATTGGTTTCTGTTGGGTTAATTGGGTGTAAATCAACATTTAGATAAATATCACATCGCAATAATGGTCAAACAAACGCGTACACACAATGTTAGGACAATATGATATGTCAGTGTACACACACACACACCCACACCCACACTTTGTTAGATTCCCCCCCCCACCACCACCAAAAAAAAATACACTTGACACCAAAACTCAGCTCAGGTGCAGAGGTGTTCCATAACTGAGAAGGAGCTCAGAAATCCAAAGATGATGGCTCCTGATTGGTTTCTTTCTGGCAGAACTGCCATCCCCAATGGCTTGGCTGGTGACGGCTCCTGATTGGTTTCTTTCTTTCTGGCAGAACTGCCATCCCCAGTGGCTTGGCTGGTGATGTCAGCATTGTGCTCTTGCAGCCCAGGTGTGTGGTATTGTTTGGTTTCAAGGTTCAGGTGACATTTCATATGCCGTAAATGAGTCACAAGTAAAGGAGACAGGTGCCACCCTAACCTCCGTTAGTCAAACGTGAAAAGGGTGGGCAAAATGGGAAAGGGATCTTCGCCTCTACCTGACTAAGTTTGTCATTGCCCAAACGATGTAGCCTATCTGCCAAAGAAGTCAAACTGATTTCATTACACAGCATTCTTCAGTCTAAAAATCTTCAAAGCTTCCAACTGGTTTGTTATGACAAATAAATCATTAAGGAAATGAAAATAACCCGATTTATTCAGAGGAATGAGTCTATCTTGTCATTATAACTGAAACTGTTTGTTCTTATTTTGTTAACACGATTTTATCGAGAATTAAAGCCGAAAATCCAATTGGATTTTCTGACCCGCAAGTGGCTGTGAAATTGGTGGTGATTGGGCCCAATTGGCTGAAAGAGGCGCAGCTGGCGGCTCTGCCCACTAACTGCAGCCAATCATCAATCAGGGCTGATCCGCCACAGAAAAGAAAGGAGGAGTGCTGGAGATGTGTTCTGCGTTCCCATTGGCCGAAAGGACCAGCCTGTTAGATGAGTTTGTGCCTAAACCGCTTCCCAAAGGCCTGTTTGCTAGCGCACTGTAGTTCCTGGGAGGTGTGGACGTTACGATGAATCCCTCCCAAACATCGCGCCCCATTGGCATTGACATCATACTCCCTTTGGGAAGATGATCACAAATGTTTTCATTTTGGTCACATGCTAACAGTAATAAACACTGCCCTTTCTGTCTCTTTATGTTGTTGGCTACAAAAGGACAACTTTTTCCTCACCTGTGGCAAACGTACAGCGCTCAGCCAGATGTCTTCTAATTTGTAAACTAATGTGCATTACTGACTTCATCGGCTTTCATGCTCGTACAGCAAAACACCAGAAAGGGAGAATGCATCACCGTAGTTCCACATTTGTGCTATAATGGGTAATATTTAGGAAACCTGGTATAAACCTGTAAAAACTAGCTGCCTCTCTGCACATTGCATGGCACCTCTTCTTTTGTGAAAAGGTTGAGAAGCGGATGACTTGGTTCTTTATCAACACCAGAGCAGGACTGAGGCATGCTGGCTGGTTTTTCATGTAGTCCCTCTTTCCTGTCGAGGATAAGCCAAGTGTGAAGTATTCAGGTTCTCTAATTAACAAGAGAGAGATGCTGGGGGAATTCAGTCCAGTAATTAGCAAAGGAATTCAAAATCCCAGTTTAAATAGATAAATTAACAGGAGGTGCATTTTTTTCTGTCCTGGACTTTGTCAGATGCCCACAAGATTAAATAAAATCTCAACAGACAGTGCTTATCTCTGTTTCTCTTTTTGTGGACAAAATAAAATAGAATATGAAGTTGAATTGCAGTGGAAATAGTGATTAAGCACCCCCCCCACACACACACACACACACACCACCCCACCATTCAAAAGAGACAATCAATGTTTATGCAAACAGTGCAGAATTGATGAGGAACGCATTTTCATTCATGCATACACAATGCTTCCTCTGAAATTTATATATATATATATATATATGTATATATATATATATATATAAATGAGGGTCCATGAATGTTGTAATGGTGCAACAGATTGTCAGTTATTATCTGTTTATTCAGCTAAATCCGCAACAGTATGATTTACTGGCTAATTATATGGCAGAATATAGATAGATTATTATAAAAAAATTGCCTGAGATATGACCCACTGAACTCTGAAGGAGATGGAATGCTCCTGAGGACTACAAGGCTTAGCTGGGGGTGTGTGGGGGGGGGGGGGGGGGGGGGGGGGGGGGGGGGGGGGGCTAATCCTGCAAGCCATAGCAATACCTCCTCACGCTTACCATGTACAGCAATTTTAAGATGCGCGCAAAAGGACACTCTTTGGAGATCCTCTGTGTTACAGTTTTTCTCAATTGCTAACACACTAAAACTGGTTCTTTTAGCAAAAACTCCCAAATTATTACTTCAGTTCTCAGAGGACCAACACATCTCTCAAAACTATAAACACGTTTCACTTGTTTTAACACATGCTGCCAATTGTTAAACTTTTTCTGCAAATCTCTACGAACAAATGCTCTCATGAATCACTGGTTACACACTGTGCTCATGCAACAAACACTAGTAGTCAAAACAGTTAACTCAAGTCATCACAACCTAAACTCAGGTAACACACCTTTCTCTAGGTGCAAACACTTGGCAGCAAAATTGTTTACACACCAGTCACAATCTCTGGATCAATAAATAGGGCCACAGTTTGCGTCTGTGTGCTTTTGAACAATGTATCCTCAAAATGGACAAGCTGTCCAAAGATCAGGAAGACAAAGGAGACGAAGAGGTAGGAGACAATTTGTCCCAGACGAAATACGTGCCACCTTGATTGACCATGTGCTGGTGCATGGTATGATGATGAGGGAAGCTGGACAGAGAGTTCAGCCAAACTTGAATCGTTTCACAGTGGCATCCATTGTCCATACTTTCAGACAAGAAAACAAGTACTATAATTTACTGTAATGTTATATATTGCATCTGCTGTACTGCTGTGAGAGGATATGCTGTCTATGTAATGTTGAAGTGTATTTACAGACTATATGTTCTTTAGATTTTATTGCTGTTTGTTTATAGTGCTGCATATACTGAGTTCCTTTTATGAATGTTACTCTCCTTTGAAAATACTACATTTTTTGTTCCTTCAACTGTGTTGTGGTTACTGTACAGTACTTTTCACTCAGCATCACTTTTCAGTACTACAGATAAAATATTTGGAAATTTGCACACTCCCTCATTTGTTAGTAGTGTAACATTGCAAAGATCAAAATCTGAAAACCATAAAATAAGTAGAATAACCAGGAGAAAATAACTCCTGACGCACTGCTATAAAAGGTTTTTGCAGTAGTGCTTTGAATTTATCTCACTGATGTGTTATGGGTAATCTACATTGTCTGTGTTTTCGATGGCTTGTGTGTGCCATTTGAAGGCAAAGTTTAATTTTGATGGAAGAGTATATGTTTTTGAGAAGATAATTTGAGTTTGGCATGGATGTTTGAAGTTTGTGCTGATTGATGTGTAGTTTTGGGATTGTGTTACTAGTTCTGAGAAAAAGGGGAATTGTTTCATTAAATGTGTCTTAGCAATCAAAAAAAACTGTAGTATTCAAACCGGATACTTTGCATCTCTCAGGTTTTGGTGGTTGGCCCTCCTGAAGGAATTCTGCAGCTCACAAATTTCTTAACACAAGTTTTCATCAACTTAAAGGAACACATGTTGTTACGAGCTGGTTAACACCAAAACAGTCTCGGCCACCAGCCATTGATGAGATTGGCCTGTTCCTTAAACATGTGAACTATTTCGGGACAGAAATAAGCTTGTCCCGGGACTCCAGACAGCTGATTGGCCCAGCTGGTGAGCAGCCGGTGCATCGTACCGGAAAGCTCTGCTAAAGTCTACTAAATTGTGATCTTGTGAGGGTCCATTACTGATGTGTGGCATTGTTCTCGATGTTAGCCATGGTGCTATTAAAGTTTTTTTTTCTCACTAAATTATGCTTGTTTCAGATTTCTTTACCTTGTATAATATTATTTCATGCCTTTTTTAATTGAAATATTTAGGGCTTCATTTGAAGTGTGTGTGTGTGTGTGTGTGTGTGTGTGCGTGTAGGTGTGTGTGTGTGTGTGTGTGTGTGTGTGTGCATGTAGGTATGTGTGTGTGGGTGTGTGTGTTCATGTGTTCGCATGTGTGTATATGTGTTTGTGTGTGTGGTGTGTGTGTATGTGTTCGTGTGTGCGCGTATGTGTGTGTGTGTGTGTGTGTGTTCATGTGTTCGCGTGTGTGTGTGTGAGTTTGTGTGTGTGCGTGTGTGGTGTGTGTGTGTATGTGTTCGTGTGTGCGCGTATGTGTGTGTGAGTGTGTGTGTGTGTGTGCGTGTGTGAGCGGTTGATGCATAGGTACTCCTTGTTGCTGCCTCTCCTGGGCGCTCTACACAGTGGGGTCTCTGTTCTGCAGCCCAGATCTGTGCTCCTGCAATAATGTCATCACTGGCAGGAGGAGGAGCTCTCCTGTACCGCTCCAGCCTGGGGAGGGGGGGGGGGGGGGGGTATGGGGGGGGGGGGGGGGCGGGCAGAGCAGGGGGGGGGGGGGGGGGGGGGGGGTGCGAGGTCTGTCAGATCTGTATTGCCTGTAACCATGTGGAACAGAGATGAAAGTGCAATTCAAAGATTCATCTCATGCCCGGTGTCCCGGAGATGTCACATCACCTTGAACTGTGTCATTTCCTGTCGCAGGGAGTTTTTTTTTCCCAGGACACTCTGCGAAGCGTCGTGCCCGCCGGCCGGCCCTCGCCCTCTCCTCTCGCCGGCGTCAAGGACGTTCAGAGGAACCCGCGCGGCTCTGGAACGGCGCTGCGGGCGGGGGGGGGGGAGGGGGCGAGCACGGCGTTGGCTCACGTTTGGGGCGCGCGCAGGAAATAGCATTAGCATTCAGCCGTCGCTTTGAACAGGTCTCCCATGGACCCGGGCCAGTAATAACCGGTCTGCTTTCTGAGGGAAGGGCATGCGTCTCTCTCTGGAGCAGCGAGGGAAGGGCATGCGTCTCTCTCTGGAGCAGCGAGGGAAGGGCATGCGTCTCTCTCTGGAGCAGCGAGGGAAGGGCATGCGTCTCTCTCTGGAGCAGCGAGGGAAGGGCATGCGTCTCTCTCTGGAGCAGTGAGGGAAGGACTGCGTCTCTCTCTGGAGCAGCGAGGGAAGGACTGCGTCTCTCTCTGGAGCAGCGAGGGAAGGACTGCGTCTCTCTCTGGAGCAGCGAGGGAAGGGCATGCGTCTCTCTCTGGAGCAGCGAGGGATGGACTGTGCTCTTCACTACCTCTGCTCTTCGCAACCTGGCTGTTCAGAGATACCTGCTCAGCGCTCAGACACACACAGGGTGTCAGGCTGAAGGTTGCGTTTCGGAGATTGATCTGATGAATAAATAACAACCCAAACTTTTGACGCTTCTCTCAGTTGGAGGAGGCGAAAGCATGATGCAATGATCCATGTTAGAAAGCAACCACTGGAATGTTTTTTTGTGAGTTGTCTGTCTTTTAGTCAGGCCAGGGAAGACCTTAAAGAACTCATTAATTCCTCTAGCTACAGTATGATGAATTTTAAAAATGGGTTTCAAAAAAACAAAAACAAGCAGAGAATACAAGTCTGAGACATATCAGAGATGCCACTGCAGTTTTAAAAATCAACACGTGTGAAATGTGTGTCTTAATAGCGATCCATTCTTTTGTATCTGTTCCTCTCATGATTTCCATTTATGTCATTTATACAATGAAAAGATGAGGTCCTCCTTTTCTATTTAGTCCAAGACATCTTCAATGATTTGATTAATACATCGGTACCTATGCCCTTGGATCCTGTTGCCACGTCTGTTTCCAGAGGCTGCACATTTGAGCCTGCAGGCTGCGACGATGTGATGCTTTCATGCCTCAGTCACTTTGTCGTAAGTGGCTTTGCGTTCATCCTTTAGTGCAGGCCATTGTCTACCCTCTGCCTTTCCCTAAGTCAGCAAACTGCATTTCAGTGTCTAACCGACGGCTTCAAAGTTTAATGTCCCATTGCTCTTTGTTTGAAAGGATGGGTAGGAAGGGAAGTTCTCCTAGCAGTAACTTTGCATTCTGATATCATGGTTAATAATTGATGAATGGAAATTTCTATGGAAATGGCCAAATGCGTTATTCCAATGTGTGTACACTTAGTCAGAGCGGAATGTGCCTTCAGAAACATTTTAAACTGCAAAGAGGATTTTAAATGGCTCCTCTTCTTCTTCTGTAAACACATTAGTACCTGAGGATTGTGTCTCTGGATCGTTTATCATTTATTTCATTTCAACATTTTTGAAACCAGCCTGTTTACTTTTGGCTTGTTGAAAGCTTTTTAAATGATCTCCCTAATTTGCAGAGAGCAATGGAAAAAAAAGTCTTTTTGGCATTGTATTCTTTTGGCATCACGGAAAAGATGGCACTGAGAACTTGTGAAATGATTAAATGGGCACTGCAAATGCTGACCTAATGTGTGCGGATGATCACTACAGACGATAAAAGCATTTTCGCAGTGCCAAGATTCTGTTAGGCTGTTGTACCTCAGTAATCACACAGCTGAATTAATGAGTGAGCAGTCAATCAGTAGAGTGGCAGCAAACCAGATAGTGTCTCTGCTTTTGAAATTAAAAAATCCAATATTTTAAACAGGTGTGTTATATATATAGTCCACTCCTGTAATACTCACAGAAATTGTAATACAGACAACTAGTTAGAAGTAAAGTATCTCACAGTGCTGCAATAGAGTTTGTAAAATGGGGGAATTGGCAGTGAATTGTATAGTCTGTGTAATCCTATTGGCTAGTCTCCGAGGCTTGGACTTGTATTAATTTGTGTTAGTGTGAGCAGTAGCAGGCCTCTCTGGAGCTGTGTGTGTACGATCTCAGGTGTGAACTCCTGCAATCTGAATGGGCATAAGTGCGAATGTCGCGTTTACTTAAAACTATCAAATGAAGGCAATGGACGCTGCGTTGCTTACATGGCAGGCATGTAGAACAGCATTTCCCCACCTGTTCCTGGCTCGTTTGGTGAGGCTTTTTACCATCCACTTTGTACAGAGAAGAACTCTAGGTACCCCGTTAGTGTGCTTACGAATACATATGTGCTTATTTATTGGATTTTTCTTCCAAAGATAATTTCAATTTTTGTCTTTCAAATTGGCCAACATTTAGTTTTGATGCATAAAGTACATTCTCTTTACCTTTTATCCTCTGGCAGCTCACTTCTATTGTCTTAATATTTGTTGATTTTTCAGTTTTCAGAGTCGGCAGTAGTATGATTGTCTATTTGTGATTTGGTATAATGAGTAGGGAGGTCCCGAGGTAAGGATCTGCCATTTTGAGCTGGGTATCATTATAAAGTCTGAATTTCCTTCAAGAAGCAAGTGGAGTACATGGGTAAAATGTAGAAATGTAAGCTAAACAATTCTCCCAGGAGAAAGAATCACAGCTGAGCAAATGCTACAGTTGCTTGAATAACACGGTTGGTTTGTTTTAGAGCTTTTCATTCACATTTGTTATGGAGTATAAGCATGCTTTTCTTGCTCAATTTCCAAAAATGATTTCAGCTGAAGTGTTCATTTGCATATTGTGAGTAAACACTAAAATCCATTTGGCTACTTAACATCTTATCCCCCAGTAATCACTGCCTTTGTGTTCTTGGTGTAGAAACAGTTTAAGAGTTATGATCTTAAGAATGCCTGTGCTCATGGTGGCCAGCTTGTTTAACATGCAAATTGATAATTAATAGAACAGTGATGAGGACAACTGAAACTCTGTCTTGCCAGATGGTTTTAGGCCAATCAGTACGTTTCTTCTTGAATGCCCTGTAGTGCTTTGCGTGTGTTGAAAACGGGACGGTGAAAAACATTTGGTGGCTGTTTGGACACATTTTGGAACAGATTATACTGATATTAGACGCACTGTTGGGGAATCTTCCCCTCTGCAGACACTCAACACCATACAATATTATGCATGACCAATAGTATCTGTGCAGCTGCCAAAACATCTGACCTACTGATGCTTAGTTCTGTGAGCACATAAAACTCAAACTTAATGATACTTACCTGTTGCCAAGTTTAATTAAATTATAAAGTATTCTTATTTGCATCTTAAGTGTTTTTGTAAACTGGCTTGTGATAGCCATATTGTTTGACAAGGAGAGGCTTGTAGTTAACACAGAGGAGCTCAAAAATCAGATGTGCCAAAGGCTACGTAAAAGAGTCAGTTCATCACAGAAACATTTCTGAATGTTCTCATTTTGTAAAATTGATTCATATCAGTGATTTTATTGTCATTTGTTTGTTGTGTAATGGACTGTAGGAGCCTGAGGCAAAAGAAACACAGCAATGGCCTCGTGCGTCATCCGTCAAGATGAACTTTAAATGAGGGGGACGTTGCATCGACACACCGGCTTGCTCAACCGAGGAGGACCAACTACCTGCGTATGCATGAGTGAAATCGCAGAGAGCACGACAATGTATCTGTTTCATAATAAACAGGGGCAGAGGTCCTTCCCAGTGAAATCATCGGGAAGAATTAGGCCATCTTTTGGGAAAGCTGTCTTCTAAAGCAGAGCCTGGCAGGTGATGCGCTCTGGGTGGGACGACAGGTGTGCTTGCAGGGTCAGGCCTGGTTTCCAAGGTGACACCGATGGCCCCTCTTTTGGAAACGAAGCCGTGGGAGAGCGCGCCTGACAGCCGGAGGCCTGTCAATGAATAATGGATGCTGTATTCATAAATCAATGCCCGTCACTCAGCCGAAACATCAAGCGTTGTGAATGAGCAATGTGCCGGTGCAGTCACGTCTCGACACGATCGGCGCTGACCGGCAAATTGACTGCACATCTTTTATTTTCATACAAATAGCCAGAACGTCGTCGCCCGATACTGAGCTTTGACAAGGCTGCAAAAAGGACCAGCAAAGAATGAACTGCAGGAAAGTATATTTGTTCTCCATATCATTACTGAATTTTGGAAACTTTTTTTTTCGGCCTGTAAAGGAACACATTACACAGTAAGTCACTTAGCAGACACTCGTCACCACAGTGACCTGCAAAGAACATGCGAAGATGTTTGGGGAATAGCAAGCGTCAATGCGCAAACCTACAACGTAACGACATGCCATGGGAGGTGCAAGGGAGAGTGGGAACATTTAGCAGCGACAAGTACTGTAACTCAGTGGATTTGAGGGTTCCTTTCAAATGTAGCCAAGCCATGTCCAGGAGCATTGAACCCAGTGGAAAGGGGCGTGGCTTAGTAACAGGGAGGAGTCAGAGTTTGTTGAGGCGAGTTTAAGAGATTATGCAGGTGTTTTTTTCAGTGTGCACCAGACGGACAGTCACTCTGCTGTCCCCTAGCAGTTTCATTACATCATTCCTCTCCTCTTTGTATTTAACCCTTTGAAGAGTGGGCTTTTTGGAATTTTTTTTTTTTTTTCAAAATTCCAAGACAGAACTCTATTGATTACAGTTACCAGCAGTGATTGTGACATCAGCATTATGTTCATTTCAGAACATTCCAATCGCGTATTTGTGATCTCACACCTTTAAGGCTTAGTGGGTGAATTATCTGTGGTGACATTGTTTGAGCTGCACATTGATAGCGTGCATGTGGAACGTTATAAAATCATTTAGGAAATTCATTTTTTCATAATTCCTGTCCCCTGTTCATGAGCCACTTGCGTGTTCATTATGGCCTTTTTCAGGCGATTGACTGTTCAGTTCTATTTCTCAATTAAACACATCCAGTTAAAGAGAATCTAATATATTACCCTTCTCAGTTATTGTCTGTCATGCTTGAGCACTCATTTTGTAAGGACATTTGATGCGCGTTTATAAAAGAATGTAGAGTATAATGCAGCAGCAAAAAGCATACATCTATGGCACCAAATTAAAGCTCAAAAATCTAAATTTTATTTATAAATATTTATTATTTCATAAAGTGAGATTAAAACAAAAGAATCTTTGAAAGACAATGAAGTGATTTAAAAGTGCAGCATTTAACTTTTGTTTTCAGCAAAGAACTAGTGCAAGTTTAATTATTAATTGATTCATTAATTGCTTTCCAGAGGAATGTAAACGTGTGAGCTTACTGAGAGAAAATGCTGAAAATGGCGTGAGGTGCACATCATTGTATGGCCTGTGCTTCACGTCAACTAACAACTATAAAAGCAACTGTTAGTCTTTATTTTCTTC
>CM045893.1:40306270-40505671 GCA_025169545.1 Anguilla japonica | reverse complement strand
ACAAATACAGTTGGACTGTTTAGCAATCACTGAAGGTAACTCGAAAAACTGTAAAAAAAAAAAAAAAAAAAAAAAAAAAAAAAAAAAAAAGGCTGTTTTTACTTGTAAATCAAAGGACAAATGTTGATTGAACACTGGTCTGGAGTTTTTAAGGATTTTGTATTTACAGTACATACTTTATTATTATTTGTTTTCAGTAATTTAGTTGCTTAGCTGACAGCACTCCTCAGTGTCCATTCTCATTTATTTAGGATATTTACTGTAGCAATTTGGTTTACCTGGCAAGCATCTTGCTAAAGAGTAACAGAACGGTGTCTCACCTGCCATCCCAACCTGAGACATCCAGGTAACTGCTCTGGGAGCACGGTACCTTACCCATTACACTCGTCTACCTTCAGAAAACCTCAAGCCAGCATAAAAAATCAGACCAAAGCTTTACTGACAAAGACAAGTAATGCTAATCTCATCTACTCAGCTTAGTGTGTTGTTTAAAAGAGCCATCATTCACCAAAAATATGTTTGCTCCAAAAGGATCAAGAGAAGATTGCTGACTCTCTCAGTAAGGTACTGTTCCCTTATTATGGAAAGAGAATGTGATTAAGACAAAGTAATTATTTCCTTAATTAAAATTCCTGACAGCTAATTAGGAGTTAGGCATTTGTCAGACTGTGGAGGGAGGCGCAATTGGCAAAACTGCATAAGTGTGACTTTCCAAAACTGAAACTTGTCATCCCAGATTGGAGAACAGCACTCTCTCATCCAAAACTTGCCTTCCTAGACCATAAAATGGCAAGACTGCCTCCGAAGCCTGGCTTCCCAGACCAGGAAACCGCAACCTTGTGTAATATGCGGGTGGTGGAGGCTGCTTCAGCAGGTATGACGATTGAGCCACAGTCCAGGGCGGTCTCGCTACCATTCAGTGTCTGTGAAACCAGAGCAAAGCAAGGCCAAATTCACCAAACTCAAAGCAAATGTGATGGCTAACGAGACAAGCGAATTCTGGTGTGAATTATAATGGCAAAGTCCTTGCGGTGGAACGAAGCAACTGCTAATAAACTCAGTCAGCAGGCAAAAAAAAAAAAAAAAACCAGGATGGGATGGGATGGCTCCCATTAAACATAACACTGGCCAGTGTAATGAAAACTGGCAACTTCATTACAAAATCTACAAGGCCTCCATATTGCAATTAATGGTCCCATTCCAGTCGCACAGTCTGATCGCCGGCCACCTGACACAATGACTTGGGCTAACGGCAAACAGTGGATGTGCTATTGCATGTTGACAAATGCAAGCTGACTGGATGCGATGTCTGTCTGTTAAGGGAACTTGCGCCGGTATGCCTATCAACTGGCAAAGGATCCTCCTGTCAGTGACCGATGCATATTTGTTTATCAATTTCTTTTTACATTTTTAATTCGACAGGTTGAAATAAGTGTTTTGTCATTTTATTGACAAATTACTTATTAATGACATTGGAACGTTGCAGTGGAACAAATATGACAAATTATTTGTTTTCTGATTATGTATGTGTTATTTGTTCAAAACATGATGTTGCAAGTCAGTATCACAAGCCTTTTGAGTGAGGTTTGCTGTGCTGACTTTTTTTTTCAGCCGGGCAATCCTATAATCCATGCAGTCTGCAATTTGATTGATTTAGATTTTCCATTCCCTGGGAAACGCAATATGTTACCTGTCAATCACACCAAAGCAACTTGGCTATCGTTCCAGCATCACCCCCCCCCCCCCCCCCCCCCCCCCCCCCCCCCCCCCCCCCCCCCCCCCCCCCGGCACGGCCACGTTGTTCCCTGTCAAACAGAAATATGCTGAAATGCAGTGCCGAAGCCAAAAATGACTTTCTTTGTGCCGAATCGGGAGAACGTGCTCTATCTGCACGTAAAAAGACAGACACGGAATTCAATAAGACACAGGCAACCTCAGCAACTGAATTGATTGATGCTATTTTTTTTTTTTTTTTTTTTTTTTTTGGGGGGTTGGGGGGGGGGGGGGGTAATATTAAACCGATATTTTCTACTTTAATAACAACTGGTCATATTGCTGTGCTCCATTAAAAATGGACGTGTGGAAATTTGAATGGCCTCCTGTGGTGTGCCATTATTATCTGACCGTGTGAGCGAACAGACGGAGTGACCTTGTTCATGGAAGATACTGCTGAGAGGGCTGTGATGTGATTTGAGACCCTAACCCTACCCACTTCCACAGAATGCTCCTCTTAGGGGGTAATTTTTGTTTTGTTTGAATTCGGCAAAGCATGTTAATTTCCTCTGCTCCTTGAGCTGCTCTTTTCCATGTCCAAAACAATTCTGACATGAGCACTTTCCCAGCCTTCCCCCCCTTCTGCCGATCACGTCACAGCCCTCTCTCCCCTTCTCCAATCGCATCACAGCCCTCTCTCCCCTTCTCCAATCATATCGCAGCCCTCTCTCCCCTTCTCCAATACATCACAGCCCTCTCTCCCCTTCTCAAATAGCATCACAGCTCTCTCTGACCTTCCCCAATCACATCACAGCCCTCTCTCCCCTTCTCCAATCACATCACAGCCCTCTCTCCACTTCTCCAATCAAATCACAGCCCTCTTTCCCTTCTCCAATCACATCACAGCCCTCTTTCCCCTTCTCAATCACATCACAGCCCTCTCTCCTCTTATCAATCACATCACAGCCCTCTCTCCCCTTCTCCAATCACATCACAGCCCTCTCCCCCTTCTCCAATCACATCACAGCCCTCTCCTTCAGCCCTGCCATATCCTGGAGCTCAATTTAGACTAAAGTGTCTGAGGCAGAACAATTGGAAGCAAATTGCTACTGAAAAACAAATCATTAAATTATGACTAGATAGATATGTTCCATCGGGGCCAAAGACACAATTCACAGGAAGAATAAAGAAGAAAAAAAAAGGCGACAGATTCAAAACCTTCAATCGATTGAAGTCTGTTTTTTTTTTTGCAATTATTTTAAATGTCTTTTTCTCTAGACAGGATGCCATGCTAAGGGATAGGAGATTGGTGTCGTGACTGTGGTTGCAGCTATAGCTTTAGACACACTGATTATCACATCAATAAGCTGTTACAGAGTAATAGTTGCCTCCTGACCTGCTCAGCTTTGGCTCTGGTTATGAGGACCGAGCTCTGGCTCTGGTGACCTGTTCAGTCCTTATGAGGACCGAGCTTTGGCTCTGATGACCTGTTCAGTCCTTATAAGGACCAAGCTTTGGCTCTGATGACCTGTTCAGTCCTCATGTGGACCGAGCTTTCGCTCTGATGACCTGTTCAGTCCTTATGAGGACCGAGCTTTGGCTCTGAAGTCCTGCTCAGTCCTTATGAGGACCGATCTTTGGCTCTGATGACCTGCGCTGTCCTTATAAGGACTGAGCTTTGGCTCTGAGGACCTTCGCAGTCCTTATGAGGACCAAAAAAGGAGGCCCCAAACAAATGTGCCGACGGATTTGTTTCATGGTGGAATAGCTTTGCATTTTCTATTCCCCATCCATTATCTATACCTGTTTATTCCTGGTCAGGGTCATGGGAGGTGCTGGAGCCTATCCCAGAGTGCATTGGGTGAGAGACAGGAATACCCCCTGGGCAGTTCACTAGTCCATCACAGGACACACACACCTATTCATTCACACACTCATACTCAGGGACAATATAGACTCTCCAATTAACCTAACCTGCATGTCTTTGAACTGTGGGAGGAATACCCAGAGGAAACTCACACTGACACGGGGAGAACATGCAAACTCCACACAGAAAGGCCCAGGCCAGGATTCAAACTTGGTCTGAGGGTAAATGTGGAAAGGTGTCATTTGTGACCCATTCCCTGCTACACTATGTCCTGGTGGTGCTCACAAGATTTGCATTGGGTTTCTGGGTCCTCATCCAAGTTTTAATTATGCCCTTGGAGTTGATCGGTGGTCGGTGACTTGAATGAGCTGTTGGTGTGGCTGGCAGTCAGCAGCTGGTTGAAATGTATCTGTACAACTCTCCAAGAACTAGAGTGGAGCACACACTGCTGTGCTCTTTCATTGGTCAAGTAATCATCCAACAGGAATGATTGATGAAAATGGTGAATAGTATTTGAAATGGGGAAAAAGAAAAGGGCAAAAATAGAAAAAATTACAAAGAGGTTGGACCAAATATGTGTGTATCTGTATTATATATATATATATATATATATATATATATATATATATATATACAGTATGACCAAATGTATTTGGACATCCTAGATGATTCTGTGCTTCCAACTTTATTGCAACAGTTTAAGGAAGGCCCGTTTCAGCATGACAATGCCCTTGGGCACACAGCGAGGTCCATATTGAAATGGTTTTGTTGAGATTGATTTGGAATAACTTGACTGGCCTGCACAGAGCCCTGACTTTAACCACATCCAACATCTTTGGGATCAGCTGGAAAGTCAACTGTGAGCCAGGCCTAATTGCCCAACCAGTTCCTGACCTCACTAATGTACTTCTGGCTGAATGGAAGCAAATCTCTGCCACAATGCACCAACATCTAGTACAAAGCCTTTCCTGAAGAGTGGAGGCTGTTATAGCAGAAAAGGGTGGACCAGCTCCACATTAATGGCCATAATTTTTGATGAGATGTTGGATGTCAGGTGTCCACATATATATGTGTGTGTGTGTGTGTGTGTGTGGTATGTATATGTTCATTGTACTACATTATACTGTATGTATATATATATATATATATATATATATATATATATATATATATCACTGCTTTGAGTGCTGCATATTGCATGTTGATACACAGTGTGAGTCAGTATAAAAAGAGATTTAAAGATTTAAAGAGATCAGACAATGATCAGACGTGTTGGCGACATTCACCCGCCAGTCATTCCAGCCGATGCGAGAATGTGAGAATAACTGAACTGAGTGACTTTTAATGCTTTTTTTAGTTCATACTGCCTGCCACCGAGGATGGATAGCACCTGGCCTGAAGGGCGAAATGGGCTGGCGGGAAAGGTGGTTTGTAATCACGGTTTGGGAGCGGTCCCCTACACCGGGCTGTTCAGAAATGAAAGCAATTCTTCAACCTAATGGCTTCTGACCTCTGTTACCGCATGAACAGAGCGATACATGCTCCTTCATCATGGTGCTCAGCTCATTAAAGTGACCCAACATGGCGTTGCAACTTTAGCTGGTGTCAGGGACAGCAGAGGGATTGTGGGAAAAAGATTTTCATTGGCTCTGTTCTCCCTGTGGTTTTCAGACCTGTAAGTATTGAACATGGAGCTAATGTCCGGCCATTATCTTTAATTTGGCTTTAACTCAACATTGGCACTTAAATAATACACAAAACAAGTGTGATTGAGGGTCACAATACAGGGTTTGGTGGCAGTAACACAGCTGGACAACATGGATGTCTGCGCTTACTGAAAAAATCACAGATTATTTTGGGGGGTTTTTTTCCTGAGGGAAAACTGCCCAGTACTGGCCCAACAAGACCACTTCCAGCAGGAACTTTCTTTTCCCAGAGGACTCTCATCCAAGCCCAGCCCTGCTTAACTTCAGCCATTCACCACAGCAGGGTGCATGATGGTCTAGCTGCGGGCCGGAAGCACAGAGGACAGGGGTAATGTGGGAGCTGAGCTCCTGGTGAGTCTGGAGAATCTATGATTCTGTTTCACTGAGGGATCATTTGATCTCCTCCTTTTTGTCCTGATGCTGAAGAAAGGTGTCACTCGCCTGGAAAGACGTTGCCTGGTATGTCATTAATCACCTGCCCTGCCTCGCCTGTCACCTATATAACACCTGGCTCAGTGTCATTGAAATTACTTCCCAGAGGACAGGATAACCGCTTCTTAGGTATACTGTTTCTTTAGCTTCTTCCCTCCAGACCCAAAAAGAGGTCCAGACTGACCCAGGTCATGAGAAAGTACAGTTGAGTTATGGAGTGGGCTGGTCACCCAAACAGGCTATGCCTTTTCAAGCCCCATATTATACGGTACATAGATTATCTTTGTTAATATCATTGATGCAAAGAAATCAACATTAAATGTAAATGACTCATTTTCCACTGAGAGAAATACGGGAAAATACATCTCTCCCTCTGTGGCTGCATGATGGGTCTATCTGAAATTCAAGTTGGGAACAGGTTTCTAAGGAAGGGCTCAATAAAATGAAAACTACAGTACCTTCGACTGTACAATAAAACATGTCTTTTTATGCTTATGTCGACACGTTTACAGATTTGTTTATTCATCATTAACAGGGCTAGAAACAGTTTGAGTTGAGCTAGGTCTTCAGAAGCTGCCTATTCAGTTGAGTTGTTTTTTTCTTTTTGCTTTTACATAATTATCATCAAAAAAAACTGCAGATTAAAAAATGATGATTATTTATCTATTTCTGCAAAAAAAATACATACAAGTATATTATGTCATGCATAGAAAACTATATACAGAAACCAGTGAATAAGCTTTTTTCTTGCTTTTGTGTATTGTGTATTGCTCTAACGGGGACTTCTGGGCTGACATTACTCTTTAAAACATGGGCTCAAAAATGATGCCCCCCCCCCATATTCCCCTTGCTTTTACTGTGAGAAGGTTAGCTTTAGGCCTTTTTGTTCTCAAGACTTTCCGTCTTGTTCACTAGGACAGGAAATCCCAGATGGCTGAAATATATTTAACAAAGTTTCTTTATAGAAATGACTAGAATTGAGATGCGCTAGAGGGAGGTCTGCAGTAGAGCCCTGGCTTGCTTAGGGCGTGTCCATCAGGAAAGCAGGCTGTTTCAGCCAGAGGGTGGAGGGGGCGTGTCCATCAGGAAAGCAGGCTGTTTCAGCCGGAGGGGGGGGGGCGTATCTGTCAGGAAAGCAGGCTGTTTCAGCCAGAGGATGGTGGGGGCGTGTCCGTAAGGAAAGCAGGCTGTTTCAGCCGGATGATGGTGGGGGCGTGTCCGTAGGGAAAGCAGGCTGTTTCAGCCGGAGGATGGTGGGGGCGTGTCCGTAGGGAAAGCAGGCTGTTTCAGTCGGAGGGTGGTGGGGGCGTGTAAATGGTAAATGGACTGTTTCAGCGCTTTTATCCAAAGCGCTTTACAATTGATGCCTCTCATTCGCCAGAGCAGTTAGGGTAGGGGTTAGGGTCTTGGGCACTTCGACATGCCCAGGGCGTGTCTGTAGGGAAAGCAGGCTGTTTCAGTCGGAGGGTGGTGGGGGCGTGTCTGTAGGGAAAGCAGGCTGTTTCAGTCGGAGGGTGGTGGGGGCGTGTCTGTAGGGAAAGCAGGCTGTTTCAGCCAGAGGGTGGTGGGGGGCGTGTCCGTAGGGAAAGCAGGCTGTTTCAGCCGGAGGGGGTGGGGGCGTGTCCTTCAGGAAAGCAGGCTGTTTCAGCCAGAGGATGGTGGGGGCGTGTCCGTAGGGAAAGCAGGCTGTTTCAGTTGGAGGGTGGTGGGGGCGTGTCTGTAGGGAAAGCAGGCTGTTTCAGCCAGAGGGTGGTGGGGGCGTGTCTGTAGGGAAAGCAGGCTGTTTCAGCCTGAGGGGGGTGGGGGCGTGTCCTTCAGGAAAGCAGGCTGTTTCAGCCAGAGGATGGTGGGGGGGGTCCGTAGGGAAAGCAGGCTGTTTCAGCGGAGGATGGGGGCGTGTAGGGAAGCAGGCTGTTTCAGCCGGAGGGGGTGGGGGCGTGTCCGTAGGGAAAGCAGGCTGTTTCAGTCGGAGGGTGGTGGGGGCGTGTCCGTAGGGAAAGCAGGCTGTTTCAGCCGGAGGGGGTGGGGGCGTGTCCTTCAGGAAAGCAGGCTGTTTCAGCCAGAGGATGGTGGGGGGCGTGTCCGTAGGGAAAGCAGGCTGTTTCAGCCGGAGGGTGGTGGGGGCGTGTCCGTCAGGAAAGCAGGCTGTATCAGTCGGAGGGTGGAGGGTGGTGGGGGCCGTGTCTGTCAGGAAAGCAGGCTGTTTCAGCCGGAGGGTGGGGGCGTGTCCGTAGGGAAATTAGGCTGTTTCAGCCAGATGGTGGGGGCGTGTCCGTAGGGAAAGCAGGCTGTTTCAGCCAGAGGGTGGAGGGTGGTGGGGGCGTGTCCGTCAGGAAAGCAGGCTGTTTCAGCCGGAAGATGGTGGGGGCGTGTCCGTAGGGAAATTAGGCTGTTTCAGCCGGAGGATGGTGGGGGCATGTCCGTAGGGAAAGCAGGCTGTTTCAGCCAGAGGGTGGAGGGTGGTGGGGGCGTGTCCGTAAGGAAAGCAGGCTGCTTGTTCTAAATTCACATGCGGTGCTCTGCAGTTCTACCCTTGCGTCAGATGCATTGCCTGAACTGCTTCTGTAAAAATACACATCTGTGTGTAATGGACTGTGTGTAGAAATGTACGCTGTGTGAGTTACTCTGGACAGGGGCATCTTCTAAGCAAAATAAACAGTGTAATGTGAAAACTATGACCTAGGGTATTGGGGAGGAGGGGGGAACAGGAGCTGGACAGAGTGCAGGGGTGGGGAGTGTAATTTGCCAAAGCCATAGGAAGAGAAGGCTGGGTGGTGATTTAGAGCCGAAACTGAAGTCACTCTCTTAAACAGTTGCACAGGCAACACTGTGTTCTTTTACCCTGTTGAAGAAAGAAATTGACGTGGAGTATAAGGGTTTCTGAAAAATGTTACTTATTTAACTTCAGACATTACCGACATCTATGGTATCAGCAGAACTTTAGAGAATCCAACCTTTTGTTCCAGTCTTCACCCAAAGTCTATAAAGGTCTGCTTTCACCACTAGTGAAATAAATCTGAAGGCATTCTAAAGCCAAAGGCTCAAATTTCCACGATGCGTCCTGTGATTGGTTTAGATCTTAACCGCCGCTCTGCGATTAGAAATTCTGCTCACAGAATTCAATATCTGATTTAATGAGCTGTGAAGTGCACATGCACTGATGTTCTACGGTGAGGAAAAGAAGTCTACTGCCTTCTATAAATAGAGCAGTAAAAATAGCTACGGGATTGAAAAATCTTCGATGGATCAAAATCAATTCATATTCACGGCAGGCTGTCATGGATCCTGTCTGAGACTTAACATCTATATAACACACACAGCATCTTCTCTGTCACATCTCAGCAATAACACATGCAGAACACTGCACTGTTGAGTGCTGTTGATGGCAATCATGCTGCTGTAAGTAATAAGGGGTAATAAGGGGAGCCGCCCCATATCTTCATTATGTCTCCTTTAATGGTTTATGGATTTATGTTTTGGCATTGCGTGATCGCCGTGGGCTCAACGGAGATGCAGGGTTGAGAAAACGGATCGTCTAAGTGTGGCAGGACGTGGCGTGCATGTGAGCTAGCACACCAACGCGTGACATTGGGGCACGCTCTAAAAATAACTTTCGTAATTGCTTTGACGCTTAATCAGGATTAAAAAACTGAGCAATTAGTGGCCAAGGTGAACTTTATGCCTGCATGCATAGCAATGGGTTTTTTTTATTTTTTATTTACTCATTTTTTTTACCTGTCGCATATTTTGCTGGGAAGAATGTTTACGAGTGTAAATTGTCATACGAGCCCTAGCAAATTTATGATTACAGCCACCCTTGACCTGCTTGGCTGTGACAGCACTTGATTGCAGGTTGCTGAAAAACTTTTAATTTTCTGAATTCACAGTCCTTACACATTAATTACAGATCTTAGATTAGACTGTCACTCTGAGTCACATTAATAGTGTTCGGTAATTGAAAGGAGTTTGTGTCAGCAGCGTATGTCTGCCAGTGCTAGCCACAGAGGACAAGGCCCAATCTGTTAATGGAGTAGGTTTGCAATTTAGCGTGCTAATAATAGAGGTGGTAATGTATAGGCACCAGCACTATCTACAATTTTATTCTGTGTTGCCAGTGAAGGACTGTGCTCGGGTATTGACTGCAGTTTATTTATAAGGTGAAGTGGTACACTCCAGTCAATGTGTCATTCGATGCATTTTTTTCACCGTGGTTCACAAATTGTTGTGACAAAGGTGAAAGTGATCACTAGAGTAAATATTTTCGCATAAGCCTTTTATGACTGCTGCCCTGTCCTGTACTTGCACTCGTGTACGCGCATATGTCTGACCAATTATACGTTCAACTTTTCTGTGAAAATTAAACTGTAAGAACAGCAGTGCTGCAGGATAATGCCCCAACTCTGATCTCAGGGGGTCGGTCTAATGGCAGCAATAATGGAAGCAAAGCTTCGTAACAGTCATCCTGAAGATTCAGACTCATGACCAATCCAATCATTTTTTGGGGCACTTACGGACACTAGAACAGTGTGGAAAAGATGTAGCTGCAAAAACACTATCTGCCAAACGTGTGAATTCTAAACGGTTGACCTGGGATAAGAGAAGGGACCCTCTAGCCTGGGATAAAAGGAGGGACCCGCTTGACTGGGATAAGGAGAGGGACCCTCTTACCTGGGATAAAGGGAGGGACCCGCTTGCCTGGGATAAGGGAAGGGACCCTCTTGCCTGGGATAAGGAGAGGGACCCGCTTGCCTGGGATAAGGGAAGGGGCCCTCTTGCCTGGGATAAGGAGAGGGACCCGCTTGCCTTGGATCGCTCTCCCTCTTGGTGGAAATAAAAATGATGTGTCAGCCAGGATGGACTCTCTGTTCCTGAACCTCCCCTGTTGATGGGCGGTGTCCTCTGACATGCCCCAGTCAGACCACACTGAGACTAAAGCCCCTAAAGCCCCTCAGACCACACTGAGACTAAAGCCCCTAAAGCCACTCAGACCACACTGAGACTAAAGCCCCTCAGACACACTGAGACTAAAGCCCCTCAGACCACACTGAGACTAAAGCCCCTCAGACTAAAGCCCCTAAAGCCCCTCACACAGTGAGACTAAAGCCCCTAGACACACTGAGACTAAAGCCCCTCAGAGACTAAAGCCCCTCAGACCACATTGAGACTAAAGCCCCTCAGACACACTGAGACTAAAGCCCCTCAGACCACACTGAGACTAAAGCTCCTCAGACCACACTGAGACTAAAGCCCCTCAGACCACACTGAGACTAAAGTCCCTAAAGCCCCTCAGACCACAGTGAGACACTTAGACACACTGAGACTAAAGCCCCTCAGACCACACTGAGACTAAAGCCCCTAAAGCCCCTCAGACCACACTGAGACTAAAGCCCCTCAGACACACTGAGACTAAAGCCCCTCAGACCACACTGAGACTAAAGCCCCTCAGACCACACTGAGACTAAAGCCCCTCAGACACACTGAGACTAAAGCCCCTCAGACACACTGAGACTAAAGCCCCTCAGACACACTGAGACTAAAGCCCCTCAGACCACACTGAGACTAAAGCCCCTCAGACCACACTGAGACTAAAGCCCCTCAGACACACTGAGACTAAAGCCCCTCAGACCACACTGAGACTAAAGCCCCTCAGACACACTGAGACTAAAGCCCATGACGGAATGGGACCAGGAAGCCGCCGTGCTGTAGGTGTTCAGTGGGGAGAGGCAAGCCCTCCAGTGCACAAACCCTCCATGCCTTCCTCTTCCAGATCACCTCCCCAGAGTGACCGTCATGACTCTGATACAGGGCCCAGATTCGGCATGCAACAGGCTTTGCACCTGAATGCTTTTTAAACCCATTTTCTTTCATTTGTATTTACTTTGCAACAAAAAGCTATTTGTTTATCTTAGGACAATATTTGGAAGTACAGCATTTAAAATAAAAGCTACATGTTAAACATCAGCGTTGTTTGAATTCTGTAAATAAACAGAAATTCACTCAATTTAACTAATCTCAATTGATAAAACGAAAGTGGAATAGCTCCCAGCTATTTTTTTTTTCTGCTATGGTGCATGATGATGGCTTGGCCCCAGAATAATAAGCTGGTAACAGAATGACAGGCTTGTGGAGAGGAACACAGGCAATGCTCAGACTCCAGCCACTGCAATAGGAGACCTTTTTTATGTCGGATAAGAAAGGAATTGTCAGGGTTTGGGTTTGTTATCAGAGCTGCGGTTGTCAAGTCACCACAAGCAATGTCTGGAATGCTGGTACATGCCCAAACCTCCATTAATTTTAATGAAGAGGCACTGATCCCTACCGTCTAGTCAGGAGCCTATTTTAAGACCGCATTCGACTGGCCACAGAAACATATTGCCTCGTTTCATGATGATTATTATTAGTACAGTTAATCTCAATGAAAGCTTGATTGACAGGCTGCATTGGGAGTAACATGCCTGCCCTGCGAATATGTATGCATAGCATGACCACAGTTTGCTTTCTGTCACACACTGTTAGAGGAACAGGCATCAAAGGGCTTTTAACTGAAAGACTGCAGGCCCCAGGTGTGTACTGGTGACCTAGCCTTGAGCAGGGTGCTTTACCTGAGCTGCTTTGCTAATATATCCAGCAGTAAGAAACAATTAATAAAATAATTTGATCATGCGCAATAGCATATTGGTAAGTAGATAAAAACATTTTTTGAAAAGGAAGAAAAATATTGTACATATATATTTTACCAGTGCTGCAAAGCCTTAGAGGTCTCAAACCTCTAACCTAGACAGGTTGGAAAATTAATATTTAAAAAAAAAGGGCAGTATTCTGTCCTGACATTGACTGTCATGCCACCAGCATGCCACTGCTATGTAGGATTTTTAGGACCCTCAAATGAAGTGATATCTATTTCTCTATTCTATTAATTGCCATAGTTTTTCGTATCAATCTTATGAATAGATAAATAGATATCACTTTATTTAAGGGTCCTAAAAATCCTACATAGCAGTGTTATACTGGTGTCATGACAGTCAATGTCAGGACAGAATACTGCCCTTTGTTCTTAAATATTAATTTTCCAACCTGTCTAGGTTAGAGGTTTGAGACCTCTAAGGCTTTGCAGCACTGGTAAAATATATATGTACAATATTTTTCTATGTCACTTCATTTAAATCATTATGTCATTTTGACACGCAGAACGACAATGTCAATTGTCATAAAGTGCTATGTCGTTTTGATGCTGAAAGTGTCATAACATATCAGTATGACAGTCTGTCAACTGACAACTATGTCACTTGACATAGAGGTTGATGTCAATTTGACATTGAAAGTGACATAATAACCCTTTATGACAGTTGACACCAGGTGGAACAAACATTTATGAATGGTTGTGTATGTCTATGTTAGGTGTCATGTAGTGCTTATGTAGGTGTCATGTATGCCTTATGTAAACCCCTTCAAATGAAGTGTTACCCCCAGTTTTTTAAACTGTATTCTGCTCTGGCTTTGATGTGTGGTCACATTGCCTTTTCTGTAATTAAATTAAGTCATTGACTCATTACATTTAAACACAGAAATCAATAGTGACAATAAGAAAAGCAGTTCCACAGGTGATATGCAAACACATTCTGGACAGGACAGGAGCCAGTTTTGTGGGCAAAATATTTTATCCTCTGTGGCCTGGGGGAGGAATGTAAACCGTTCCATATATGAAGGGAAAACAAACCGGGTCAAATGTGCACAAACACATCTTAGATGTTGCTCAAATTTGAAAATACTCCTACAGACCCCTGAAATTTTCAACGTATGAAAGAATCATTTTGCTCTGAGTATTGTTGAGAATTACCATGTATTAATGGTTAATCTGAGGGTGTTCTTCTGATGTCTCAGTTGATAAAATATATTGCGGATAAAGTATCCAGGTCTGGACTGGTACACGAGCCACTGAAGCGCAGCAGGTTTTTCTTACCATGTTTTCTATGTCACAGCTCACCGTTTGCACAGGGGTGGGGTGCCCCCCCCCTCTCCACAAGTGGAGGAAAATTAAAAAAAAACTGCTGCTAAGGTGCATCCGGTGGGGTCCCCCCACCCCCCTCCTCCCCTGTCAGAGGCCAGACAGAGAGAAAGACGTCGGTGGCAGAATCATGCATTAATAATTGCCCCCCTGGACGTCTATGGGGATTCCGCCATCATGAATTATGCAGCCTCCATCATCTCTAATATTGTACTATTCGCTCAGCATTCTGGGAGCAGGGGGAGGGGCTAGGAGGCTGCTTATTAGAGCTGGAAGTAACGCCCAGAGCTCTGGGCTGAGAGGCCAGACTGCTACAGCACGAGCGACCATCAGAGAGTCCCACGACCTTCAGAGAGTCCCATGACCTTCAGAGAGTCCAACGACCATCAGAGAGTCCCACGACCATCAGAGAGTCCCATGACCAACAGAGAGTCCCACGACCTTCAGAGAGTCACACGACCTTCAGAGAGTCCCACGACCTTCAGAAAGTCCCACGACCATCAGAGAGTCCCACGACCTCCAGAGAGTCCCACAACCTTCAGAGAGGCCCACAACCTTCAGAGAGTCGCACGACCTTCAGAGAGTCCCAAGGTCTATAGAGAGTCCCACGCCCTTCAGAGAGTCCCATGACCATCAGAGAGTCCCACGACCTTCAGCGAGTCCCACGACCTTCAGAGAGTCCCATGACCTTCAGAGAGGCCCACAACCTTCAGAGAGTCCCACGACCTTCAGAGAGTCCCATGACCTTCAGAGAGTCCCACAACCTTCAGAGAGTCCCATGACCAACAGAGTCCCACAACCTTCAGAGAGTCCCATGACCTTCAGAGAGTCCCACGCCCTTCAGAGAGTCCCACGACCTTAAGAGAGTCCCATGGAAAGGTTGCATGTTCGCCTCAGAGTTCCCTCACTTCTGCTTCCTGGTGGCGATGGGGTTCAGTCCCAATGACGTCACCTCCAGGATTTGAGGTCAATTTCACCTCAATTCCGTCAGTTCCAGGAAATTAAAAACTCTGTTCAGGAATCGGAAAATCATGCCCACAATGTTCTTGTACGTATTTTGGACGAATTCAATAAAAATAATTAACTGAATTGTCATTAATTTCCTGAATTGACTAAAATGAAATGGACCCCACCATCTTTCCCTTGTTTAACAACCGGTGAATCGGAAAAGTGAAGAATGTCAAGGAGATGCTCTGTTCAGGAGCTTTGTCCTTGTTCATTTGTGTTTGCTCCACATGAAAGAGAAAGCACCACTATCTCTGATTGAATAGATCCCCACAGTGCCACTTTAAGTCTGTATTCAAGCTAAACGGCTGTATGGCTCTTCAGTGTGCAGGCAGAATGGCAGCCCCCGTGTTTGCTCGAGGGAGTTTAACCATCAGGAGCGAACGTGTGAGTGGCCTGCTGCTTTCCTCGCTGCACAAGATTGTGTAGGAGTGTGTTCAGGATGTAAGGAATGTGGAGTGTGCTTGAAAAGCTTTTCAGAGCTTTCTTATGACAAATATGACAACACGTATCCAACCAGTCAGGGGAGATTTTTTGTTGTTGTTGCCATTCTATGTAGTCCAGATTTATGGAAGAAATTACCTTGGAATATTACCTTGAGGTGTTATTTTTTTCTTTAGAAATTGCCAGAAAATCATATGGAAATTAATTGAGACCTCTCCTTATTTTGAAATTATAATTCTATTATTCTTTTCCACTCATCCATTGGCCCCTTTTTACCAAAGTAAATAACATGAACACACACACAGACACATGTACAAACAAACCACACACACCACACACACACAAACACACACACGCACGCTAATGCACACGCACACTCAGACACACACACATATACACACACAAACACACACAGACACACACACGCAAACACACTACACACACACACAGAAACATGCACACACACACCACACAGACACAAACACGCACGCTAATGCACACACACACAGACACATGCACAAACACACACAGACACACGCATGCAAACACACTACACACACACACAGAAACATGCGCACACACACCACACAGACACAAACATGCACGCTAACGCACACACACACACAGACACATGCACAGATACACACACACACACATACATTAATGTATCACATCACTATGTATGAACAATGTTCAAAAGGTTCTTTGAAGCACTCTATTTGAAGATGATTTATTGGTGCACTCAAATCCCAATTTACCTGTCACGATTTGATATGCAATGGATTTCTCTGTCCGCAGAGAAGAGAATATTTTAGAGGATGACTTTCAAACACTGAAAATCAATTATTTAATGTGTGGTTCCTTACCTTTTGCAACAGTTGACTTCTACATTTAAAAACTCCTAATATGTTTCAATGACTAAGAACACAAGCTAATCAGAAATCCTTTTATGGGTTTTAACCAACCTCAGGTCGGCTAACCCTATACTAATCCCGGAATACTACTCCCATCCTGTCAGTGTAAATTACATGAGGAAACTGCAGTATGTTGGTCTCATTCTGATTTTGTTTTATGTATAAATTGGATTTACCCTGAGCTAAGCTCTATCTATAATCTACTATTTCTTATGCTAAACTGGGTTGTGGGGTTTGAATTAATGTCAATTTTTTTTAGCACATTTATAGTCCTGTATTAACATACAGAGATGCTAACAACTTTTAGCACACTCTCAGGAGCGGAGGCAAAGAAGAGCAGAGAGGGGAAAGTGTGAAGCGTGTCCTTGTCCTTCATGTTCTTCACATGAAGCTCATGTTCTTCACCATGAAGTGCAGAGCATGTGCTGGTAACCGATTAATAGAAGCTATCAGTGGGCAAAGAATCCATGGCCCTGGCCCTGCACGTCAGTTAATCACTCGATAAGTGGTCTGTCACGTAGTATGCATATTCAGACATAATGATGTACAGTCATATATATATATATATATATATATATTACATTACATTACATTACATTACAGGCATTTAGCAGACGCTCTTATCCAGAGCGACTTACACAACTTTTACACAGCATTTTACATTGTATCCATTTATACAGCTGGATATATACTGAAGCAATTTTGGTTAAGTACCTTGCTCAAGGGTACAACGGCAGTGTCCTACCCGGGAATCGAACCTGCGACCTTTCGGTTACAAGCCCAGTTCCTTACCCACTGTGCTACACTCCGTCCATATATCACATTGAACCTTGAGAGGGATTGTTTTATGTATCCTAGGATATATATTTTTGATTTTCCTGTCATAACTGGAGTCATTTGTTAAAAAATAGATTACATGTAAGTTTTAATGTAAGCTTGTAGTTTCGTAATGGTCACTAGCATTTTACATAGAATTTATTATGAGATGGTTGGAAGAAGCACTTAAAACAGTTACATCATTTTAATTGCACGGATATAAATGCACTCTGAGATTTATGAGATTTATAATTGATGAATGCAATTTTTTACTTTTGGAGTTTTCAAAGTCTAGAGGAATATGATGAAAGATGTTTAGTTAGCATGGAGTCATGACGTTTGATCCACTGAAATCTAGTGTGCTGCTACCTCTTCAACATCCATTGCAGGTATTCAGCTAATTTACCTGGGATAAATAAACTAAAGAGGCAATATAACATCTGTAACCCAAGATTGACTCCTAGCCAAATGAGAAAATGAAACAAGCTTTTATTTGGTTAATCTTGAGCATAAACATTTCAGAACACATAAAGATGAGAACCATCCATCTTGTGCTTGTCATTTACCTACGGTCTAGAGCAAGGGGGCCAAACTCACATCCTCAAAAGCTTGCTGGATTTTGTAGTTTTCTTTCGAAGAGGAGTCAGTTTAGGCCTTGAAGAATAGGTGTCGGGAATCTAAACTGGTTACTTATTAATCACCTGGGAACTGAAATGGACTAAACATCTGCAGACACTGTGGTCCTCAGGCTGGGGTCTGACATCCTTGGTCTAGAGAGCATCCAGCACTGTGTGAAGCCCCAAGGGTCAGCACTTCTGCTATGCAACCTGGCAAGCTACTCTAAACCCAACCGACAACCAACCCCTTGTTCTGCTGACAAAACTCAACCTGAAAAATACTTTGTAGTCAGTTGTAAAAATGTGAACGTATGGTGAGGGTTGGTCTTGGATTGTCAATGTCATGTGACCAGAATTCCTTGTTAGTTTCAGCTGCTTCATGAGCATAAGTTCATCTCATCCATCAAACGTCGAGGGAACAGTATTATTTGATGTTACCATTTTCAGGCACAAGTGAAATGATGGATGGCTTATTTTGCACACCCAAAGTGTAACTTCTCTTCAATAACTGTCTGCAGGACACATTTATTCCGATGTAACAAAATGGCCCATTTGGGCACTGTAGGCCCCCACACAGTCACTCCATGTGCGCTGGTATGTCAGCTTAGTCTTTAATAACAGGTTTCTCAAATACATCTCTAAGGTCTGATAAGAAATCAGATTTCATCTTTTATCCAATTTCTGGAAATAGGCTTCATTCCTGAAATCAGATTTCCGTGTGCAAGAGCGACTCGATTGCAGAAATTGATTGCCCGCAAATAGGTCAGGAATGTCATTCTAGCTGTGGGGCTGGATCTCAAATTTTTGATAAAAAAGGAAATGGTAAATTTGCTATGTTCATGGAGTGAGCCCTGCATTTCTATGCCACTTCTGGACTGGGTGAACTGAAGGCTGAGATTGCCAACAGAACTGTCTGTGCACCTCCCTGATCACAACGTACCATGACTTTTAATCAAGTAAAAGTTCACTGCCTACTCTTTAAAACTTTTAAATGACTTTTGACTATTTAACATACATTCTACTACCAGTTTGTCCTGTTTGCATGCAATAATCAACCTAAAAAGGCCACCTTTCCTGCAATTTTATTGTGGAATGAAAAAATGTAATGGACTAATTGTTGGCTTTGTCTTAATTTATAATCATGCTCTTGTAAGTTTTACACAACCTGTTTGTCAAGGGGAATTTCATGTTCAAACAGGCTTTATGTGATCATTCCACCCCTTCATTGGTTAAGGTCATTATCCAATCATAGTCTGTCTAAATTGTGGTGGATTTGCTGTGTTTTGATCTGTGTGGTCTTAATGAGATTATCCTTTTATCTCGTCTGATGTATTATTTGGAAAAATTTTTTTTTTTTCTAGTGACAGATGGAGGAAGGCCCTGTCACACTTTGCTTCACTTCTTCTATATTGCCTCCCAGTCCTGTGGACACAGGAGGCTTAGTCAAACCAAGCTGAGGGAAGCAGATTGATCTCAGTGGTGCTGTTTCCTTGGGAAGTCGACCATTTGCATTTTAAGGGTGCCCTATTTGGAAACGCAGAGCTGCACTGTGGGGATGGAATACTGTATGGTGAATAGATAGAGCCAGAATGGCGGAGGGATGTTCTTTAGGGGTGACATAGCTCAGGAGGTAAGACCGATTGTCTGGCAGTCGGAGGGTTGCTGGTTCAAACCCCGCCCTGGGCATGTCGAAGTGTCCTTGAGCAAGATGCCTAACCCCTAACTGCTCTGGCGAATGAGAGGCATCAATTGTAAAGCGCTTTGGATAAAAGCGCTATATAAATGCAGACCATTTACCATTTACTGTCTCAGACACAGGGATCCCAGCTGTGGAACTGGCCACTGGAGAATAACACAGGCTGTCACTGCATCACAGTCCAGTCAGAAAGCAGACACATTTTCTGCCTCGTGTGGCAGCGCCATCATTGGAAAACCACAGTGTCCGTCAGAAACATGTAGTTTTGTGCACAGAGGTGTTCTTGTCCAGACCCTTGGCATAAATGACCAGATATGGCCATCCATGTCTCAGAACACGCCGCAAGGTTTCAGCGCAGGCATGATTTAATTTTCCATGTTTTAATCACTAACATATGAGTACAGAAATACCTGATCACAGACGTGGCTCGGTATTGTGAAGTTTCTGAAAAGGAACGTATTGACATGGGGAAAACTACCACTCACGACCAGCACACCCCAAATTTCACTGAACTGTCGGATATCTTCCAGAAACTGTGTTTTTTATGCAGTGTGCAATGCAGAGAGTGGAAAACTGGATGGGGCTTCATTTCCTGAATGTATTTCCTCCTGATGGCTACTGAAGGCCAGAGCACTGGACCTGGAGTAAAATGTGACTTTATTAGACCCACTGTATGGGTTGACTCGGTAGAAAGAAAACAAATGATGGCATAATGATGGCAAATGATTTCCTTCCAAAGAGGGAATGATTGTATTTTGTATTGTTTTTATTAAAGGAAAGGTCGTTTTTGACATAATTCATTTTTTGTGTTATCATCAGCATCTATTATAAATTACAAGCAGTCTGGTGGCAAAACTATAGTGTGGTCAGTTTTTTAGCTCTGAAAATACAAAAAAAAAAAACCAAATGAATGAAAATAAGGGACTTGATGCTCGCTGACAAGTCTCAGCAACATCCATTTGTTTGCATAAAGATTGCTCATTTAGTTTACACACGAAACATGTCTGCAGAATCAATAGTATGGGCGGTGATTTATTTTCCCCTGTGACGCATCACTCTCCCTGGTGTGATGAATCACTCTCCCTGGTGTGTAGCTCTGGTGTGGGAGAGGATTAGACCTGGCCCAGGGCCTGAGAGCGGCAGATGGTTTAAAGACAGAATGCTTAACTTCCTCTGCCCTTTCAGCTACCAATTACAGCTTCGGAAAATCAAGAATGGACAATATTCTTTGTGTGCAGCTCCTCCCCCTTAGAAGAACTACATTTCCCAGGGTCTCACTGGAGATGTGTCAGTCCACTGTGGGACATAAACTCCAATTGTCCAACGGTTAAACCCACTGCATTATATTTTCATATATGGAAAACAATGCTGTCTGCAATTTCCTTTTCAAACCAAAACTCTTGGAATAACCATTTCAAAGCACATTCCTTAATTTATTTTCCAATATTCTCTTCAATCTGTTTTTTATTACTCCAGAGAAAATAATTCTCTGGTGCTACCCGCCACTGCTTCATTCAGAGTGTGTTCATTCCTCATTTCACTTCTTTAAGGTAATTCACTTTCAGTCTTTTGCTTAGCTGGTAAGAGAACTGCTGCTAATATTTATTCTTGGTCCTCGTATTTTGTGGAGGACACTTATCAGATACATTTGGCAGATTTTTCTCATTACTGTCCCTGTGCTGGAGTTCCCCATGGACATGCTTTAGGACACCTTCAGGATTATCTGTGCAGATTGTTTATGATAATCACATTGTTTTCATGGGGCAGTGTGCAGTTACTCATTTTTTCCTTTTTCATCTTTCTAATTTTCTGCTGGATTCTGTCCAGTCTCAAGGGCTTCTCGTCCTGGACGTCCATCCTAAGGGTGTGCAAAGACAGCACTATCTGTCTCTGTGCCTCCTCCACCGACAAAATGATCTGTGTCTGCATTTGGAAGTAGGGGCATGACAAACTGTTAACCGGGGGGTATCTGTTTGTCTAGCACAGTTATTTCATGAATGCATCTGTCAAATTTTCAATAAATGCATTAAGACCAGCATTTTATTGTGTGCAACAAATCATCATTGTCATTTTCCGTTTAATGCTCACTTTCCCGCTAATCTTGTTTTCTAATATCTTTGGAATATCATCCGTCATCTTCAGGAAGAAAAAAGATCTGTGCACCCGCCTTTTCTCAGTGCCCTTCAGAATGGGGTATTTCGGCTCAGACCCGCCTGGGGCGTACACCAACTTGGAGCCTAATTTTAGTTCATTTGTCCTTTTTTTTCCCCTCGTCCTTCCCTTCTGGTGACCTCATCACCGCTCTCCAAGCCCTGTTGATTTCTCCCATTCCCCTTTGGGCATTTTGGAGATAATTTTGGAGTCCCCGTGATGCTCCTCTGAGCGGTCGACTGCTTTGATTTACTCTTTCGGCTTTTTATGCACTTCCGAAAAAAACATTCACTTTCTAGCACATTATTCCGCAGAACTGCCCGTCCACGCCTTCACCATTCATCAGTTTTACTGTCACAATTCTGCCTTTTTTGCCTCGCAGTCATGCATGGAAAATGTGCTTCAGTTATTACAGTCCTGTTCAGCTTGCCTCTCGCCTGCTAATTTGGCTCATTTAAACAATGATGCTCCACTTAATCATCCATTCATCATTTTATACGCGCGCTCGATTTAATGCTCTCTGGTTACCATCTACTCGCCGACTATCGGCTCCATCTCTTTATCCGTTTCTAGCTGGGCCTTTCTCCCTCTCTGCCCGCCATTATTAAAGTGACATCAGATGGGTTAACCCCGTTTAAATGCTCGCTGTAATATCCTTCCTTCCGGGTTGGCTGCTGCCCATTGCCTGGTCGGCTATAAGATCTGGTGATGACGGAAGGACAGAAGGAGTTTCCCCCGCCACTGTATGACAGTTTGAGATCTAGGATGAAATGTGTTGTGTCATCGTACATTGTGACATCATTGTAGTCCAATATCCGTCAGCAATACTCACCACTGCCTTGGACCGCCTTTAGTAGTCAGCACCGATTGACCAGGCCTCCATAAGCAATACTTACATTCTTCTGCTCTCTAGTGTCTCGTAGTCATTGATGGCACATTTAATACTCAAAATTTCATTTTTCCCAGAAGAGCTTTTGTCTTCCAATAACCAGTGATTCTTATGAATGCCCTACCAAATATTGCTCATCTACTTATTTTTAACCTCAGCCTCATTAAAGTGTTTGCATATTAGCATATTTTAAATGAATTAATTTCCATTTTAAAGTGTTTAGTACATTCTTGATTTAATCAGATATGTGTTTTCTTATTTTCTGTTGGCTGGATTAATGATTGGTGTGGCATTTGTTATTGTTATTCCTTATTGTAATTGTCTCATGTATTTAATGTCACCATGGATAATTGAATTTGCTAAAAAGACAACAACAACCACGAATCACATAACCTTTAAAAGAATGACTTCTAAATTTTAATTTATCACTTCACACATTTCTTAATTCACAGCTTCTTGCTATAACACTTGGAAGTGTTCTTTTCTCAAATCTAATAAGACACCCATACGTATACATATTTTATGTACATTCTTTTTCAATTAATGTTAAATCCCTGACTGAGAGGGATTTAACAGTTAAGTTATGCATTTTCTCTGTTGTGATAAACCTTTTAAAATGATGACTAATTTCCTCCCTTCATTCTCTGTTCATGTTTAAATAATATTGATGTACACGTGATAATTGGACCACACAAAATTATTTATGGGATCTGAGAAAAATGTTGGTCCAACACATTTATAGAGGTACGGACACATTACAGTACTGATCTGGAAGGAAACGGAAGGTCACTTTAGATGACAGATGTGTTTTTTTTGCCCCCATAGAAACCAGGGTAAGTATGATTCCATGCTAAATATAGAGCAGCAGAGGGAGATGAAGAACAGGAGGTGGAGCAGTGCACCGTTAGCCAATAGCATGGAGGTGGAGCAGTCACATGCACCGTTAGCCAAATGCATGGAGGTGGAGCAGTCACATGCACCGTTAGCCAATAGCATGGAGGTGGAGCCGTCACATGCACCATTAGCCAATAGCATGTAGGTGGAGCAGTCACATGCACCGTTAGCCAATAGCATGTAGGTGGAGCAGTCACATGCACCGTTAGCCAATAGCATGGAGGTGGAGCAGTCACATGCACCGTTAGCCAATAGCATGGAGGTGGAGCAGTCACATGCACCGTTAGCCAATAGCATGGAGGAGGAGCAGTCACATGCACCGTTAGCCAATAGCATGTAGGTGGAGCAGTCACATGCACCGTTAGCCAATAGCATGGAGGTGGAGCAGTCACATGCACCGTTAGCCAATAGCATGGAGGTGGAGCAGTCACATGCACCGTTAGCCAATAGCATGGAGGAGGAGCAGTCACATGCACCGTTAGCCAATAGCGTGTAGGTGGGGCAGTCACATGCACCATTAGCCAAAGGCATGGAGGTGCCCTAAGCGTCCTCCAGCCACTGATGGCTTGGCTGGAGTCCAGCAGACACTGTGCAGCTGGCGCTGTCTACGCGGGGTCACCAGAGGTGAAAGCTGCCGGGGCCAAAGATGGCCGAGCCTCGTGGCTCACTGACATTGCTGTGTACACGATCATTCAGTCCATCTTCCCCACTGATGCTGGCCCTCCGCCAGGCCTGATGGGCTCCCTCCAGGCCTTTTGGAGCTCTCAGAGGGAGATGACTCCAACAGGGCACTGCTTCCAAAAGCCATTTTCAACTGGCCTAAATGTCTTTCTGTTTCTTATAGCTGGCTGGTCAAGGCTAGTTGCGTAATAGAATAAAAGAATGACAACACTTTACTTGAACTTTGTAAAATAAACGTGATATAACCAGACATAACCAATAACCAGCCATGACAGACTATTACATGCTGTTAATGACAAATGCCCTAACACTGTCATAATGTACCCTCTCAGAAACAGAGGTACAATGGAGGTATATTTTTGTTCTTTAAGGAATGTAAGGGTTTAACTTTAGTGTCCTGCCGATCACATCGATCCAGACACCAAACTGTAAGGATTTAAAATTAGTGACAGAGACTAAAAGACCAAGTGATTAAGACGTTTATTTAGATGTGTTTTGCAATGAGGAAAACTGAGTTTATCTGACACCATAAATATGTATTGTGGATGTTTGTGCAAATACGGGTTTGCATATATGTGTATTGACTGAGGTGTGCTGAAATAGTGGGTGGCAAGACTTGTACCTCAGAGAGCAAGACTATCTACTGCTGCCAGGCATTCATCTAAATGTTCTCTGACACGAAGACCTTCTATCCGGGCAAGTAAATGTGCTACTCATCCGAGAATCTTGCAAATAATGTCATGCCATGAATGGCGACTTTAACCTGTAAAATATGCTTGTCCGGGTACCGAAACTAACATCTATCTCAGGGAGCCCTGACTAAGGTTACTCTATCTGGTTACATTACATTACATTACATTGCAGGCATTTAGCAGACGCTCTTATCCAGAGCGACGTACAACAAGTGCATCAGTTCAAGGTGCAGAGGTGCAGAAAAACACACTAGAGTGAAGTAAAGATCGTAGTGCCAGAAGTGACCACATAGATCAGGACTCCAACCCTGTAGGGTAACCTGCTCAACAAATAAACAAAACAATCCTGCCAATACAAAACTAGCACTGAAATCACATTTGCCTAATCAGAATCAGACAAAACAATCCTGGTTAGTGAAACTATCTAAATATCCCGGATTATGACCCAATTATTTATGTAAAATACTACTAGGATCCATCTGGACACTGAAACTAACATCTGTCCGAAGCAGCTGCACTTCCGGTCAGTGAAACTATCACTATGCCCAGTGAGTAACCCGAATACAGTGTTACCCCTAAACCGTATATAAGGTCAATACATTGACTGGTCCTTGCAGAGATGCACACCCTGTTCAGCATATATGCAAACCACGTATGTTAGATGCACTGAAAAGGAAAAACAGTTTATAATGAATATGACAGTTGACATTAACCTAGGGTAGGCAGGTTCAATGATGCTAAAAATATAATGGTAAATATTGCATTAAAAAAACAAGACAAATAGACAGCTAATCTATAAGGAAAGACATACAAAGGCAAATAAAAGGAACACAAAGAGATGAATGATGCATGCACAAATGATAAAATACTCATACGAGTAGACTATGATATCAGGAGAACTGACAAGCAGATTCACCTTTGACAGTGGTACCAGGAGAATTGTTAAGCAGATTCTCCTTGAATGTTTCTTTGGACTTAAATGCAATCCTGAGCAAGTCTTCCACATTACACACTTCCCTTCGTATGCCTAAATAAGGTCTGGACAGGAACACCCTCCACACCACCAAGAGACCCCTACCCCCTACTAATTTTCTCAAGGGAGCATACTCCCCCTCCCCTGTAGACACGGGAACCATTAAAAATCTAGTGACAGCAATAAGATGCTTTGAACGATGGAACGTGACCTAATGCTTTAATCTGTCTCTAAGATACTTTTCTATAGAGGCCTAAGGTGGTGGTCTTTCTATAACCCAAACATTTATGTAGGCAATACATACCTGGGATAAATCAATTTATAACAACACATTGCACCTGTTTGGGCATACATATCCCCTGCATTACAAATGATATTATTCACAGTCCACCACATTTATCACACTATTCCCAATAACTTACATGCACATACATATAACACTTTCAACAGTCCATAACGTGGGTAATGGTCAACCAGGTTCCTGTCTGACCCAAAGGTGCCCGTGGGTGCTTTTACGACATGAAAACAGACACCATCCTGATAATCGTTTATCGGGGTTCCTGCACACAAGGGTTGGTGGGGTAAAAAGGTCGCAAAATTGTCCCACGGCAATCTCCAGATTGCGGGACAATTGTGTTTGCAGCCTTCTGATCTTTACAGCCCCAATCCTGGAATTTTGGCTAGGGCAGCCAAAATTTTACCTTACAGGAACAAATTTCCAAAATGTATCCCTTTGGGTACTAATAAGCACCTTTTACTAGCAAAAAAAGGTACAAATGAATTATTAAACCCATGGCTTGCGATTTTATGTACCAAACTGACCAAATCCCCTGATCACATGGGAGTCTCACTCAGTATACATACATATTTATTCTGAAGAACAACAAAGAAATACAAAACATCATTTATTTTTATTCTGGTGTGATGATATGTAGGGGAGAGAGGGGAGAAATCTAATGTGGGGTAAAATGTAACACTGACTTTTTAGGTAGATGAATCAAGCTTGAACGACATATTTCAGGTTAAACATGCAGAATAATCATCTCTTTGTCTCCAACAAACAGAGAGAGAGTTCAATAAATATTTCGGGAGATATTGCCTAAAGTCTGTTTTAGCTATATGCAAGTGAATTTTTTTACTGGAAGTGTTTTGATAATGTATTTTTGAACAAATAAATTTGTTCAAAAATAATGAATTGTTCACAAACGACACACTACTAATCAGTACAAGCAAAGCAGTATAAATATATCACATCTGCAATGTTCTTTTTCATGGAAACGTGGTGTACATCTTCTAGGTAAGTAATAAAATGAATGTTTATTGTTTCAGACGTAAATGTACAACGTGGCTTTCTTTTGAGTAATGGAGTTGAGATTACCTTTGAATTCCCCATTTAAATTACAGTGATTTGGCGCTTCCTCATTGTACAAATTTAAAGTCCTCTTGCACCCCTTTCTTTCTGTTTTCTGTCTTATATTGCTTTCGTGAAAGAAAAACCATCAGACACTGGTTCTCTATCTGATTTTGGGAATATGTGAAATGCCTTGTTTGTGTAGCGCACACATCGTGTATGCTTCCCACATTTTCTTTTGTATCTACATGCATTGCTTGGCAAATTAGACATCAGGCACACAGACCCATTCCCCAGGCACTGCGGGTCACGTCTTGAAGAAAACAAAATGTGTCAAGGATTCAATTAAAATTCTCGTCTGCCACTAATACCATTAAGGTCAGATTCCTCACCCTTTGCTTATCAAAGATTCAGAATGACGTTCTGAAACAAGGTCGCCAAACAGATAATATGGGGACTAAAAACAATTCTGCACCTCCGGCAGTATTCACTAGCACTGAGTTGAATGATAAAGATAATTTCTGCGTGTTTGCATTTTCTTATGATTACATTTTGTGGATAATTGTTCAATATCTGTCAAGGTCAGTATAGCATGGGCAGTTCTGCCAAGTTTTTTTAAATCAGGGCAGCTCGTGGATAAATCTGCACCAAAGAGGCTGTGGATTAAAGGTAGTCTCAAAGTTAAGCAGTTAGCATAGCATCCAAACTCAATCACACCCGTATTCAGAGTGAACACCCTCTGTGGACATATCAAATCCACACCTGCTCATGCTTCCTGTTCGCTGTGCTGAAGGAGGGTTGATGCTGCTCTGAAACATTAATACGAGCTCAATGGAGCTGAGCATCAAACGCAGTTGCTTTGCCAGCCGTTCTTGTTCAGATTGCAAATCTCTGTCCCCAGGAGATGGGAATGAGCTTTGGGTCCTCAGTGTGACTTGGGATCATGGCCCCTCATTGTCTGTGTGTAAGCAGTCCACCTGGCCTGCCCTGTGGGCTGGGGGCAGGGGCGTTTGTTTTCATTGAGATTCACATTAAGTTGGGGGGGGGGGGGGGGGGGGGGGGGGGGCAGAACCCTATTCCTGGAGGGCTGTGTCTATTGCTGGTTTTTGCTTCCAATAATTACCCTGACTCAACTTGCTAATTGGTTGTACACACAAATGCAAGTTCATTTGTAGATTAGTAAACCTTTCAAATGGGCTCACCAGCTGTTATTCATGAGCTTGTCAATGAATGTAGCCAAAATGCCAGATCAGAGGTTGACTCGGCTAATTAAATATTTGAAGACAGAAGTTGGCATTTGAAAACAGGAACAGCCCTCCACAGCCCCGGTATAAGCAGTCTGTTTGTCCGACAGGCAGTGTTTTCCGTGTGCCGGGTCCCCCGTAGGCTCAGTGTTCCCTCAGAGAAAGCCGCAGCTCCCCATATTAGAAGAACAGAGAGTTGGGTGGGAGAACAGGACCATACTTTCCCCACTTCACCCTCCTTATGCTTAGCTCCAGAACACAAATATAGCTAATGAACCTCCGCTAGCCTCACTACATAATTTTTCAACCAGGTCAGTGCCTGCAGAGCTACCGCAGTAAGTGCACAGTCATTTCTGGACAGCCAAAGAAAAACCAGTGCATTAATAAGGCTCAAAGTGAGCATCAAAGGGAAGACCTTACACACAAAGGACAGATCCAGAAATTAAACTCTGTCTTCTTTACAAATAAGCAGCACGATTGCTAAAGGTAATCACGTTTGATTTACCTGTGAAGCTTTTCCACGTCTAGGAAGACGTCAGTAAGTCTGTGTGGCAGAAACAATTGTATTGTGCATGTCTCTGACCCAAGACACAATGGTTATTAAGTTGCGAATTCTGAACAGATGTTCTTTTTTTAAAAGGAATGGAATAATCAAACGTACAATCTATTCCCTTGATGTTTGTTTGTTCTGCTGCAAGCTGCACGAGGAACAGCGGCTCATATATGGAAGAGAAATGTTTGGGTACGTTCGCAGGGCTGCTTCTACCTTATCGGCACTGCTGTAACGTGCTGTTCGTATCCATTTCCCAGTCTCTGACGGGTCTTGTGGGGTCAGCAGCACATTTCCTTAACGGGCCTTGGGGCCTTCACAGTCACAGCACTGCAAATTGGAAATATCACAACAGCAATCACAAGCACAGTTATTTTCTGCACATCATCCTGAGGTAGAATGGGGAAAGGATAGGTCATACTGTAAGCAAACCTGAGCTTGTATTTGATGCTTGGCAGTTTCAGTTAGTGGACTGACTGGCGTTTTGATCCAGTAACACCTCTGCCCCAGGGTGTGTGTGTTATTGTAGTCTGTACTGCACACCACTGTTGGGAACAGGGGAATTGTAGCCCTGGGTCAGGAACCCTGACACACATGGCCGTTTGGGGTGGGGGGGCAGGGGGATGGGGGGGGGGGGGGGGGGGCTGGCAGGCGGGGACCGGGGGCGGGAGGGCAGGTCGAGGGGCAGGCAGGCTGTCCAGCACCAGAACATCAGTAACACTGGGGAGTGAAAAAAAAATTGCTGTTTTAATAAACCCCAGAATAATATTTAAGTTTTAATGTATGGTTATGCTATACTCAAATCTCGTTTTTGTTTCTGCAATGAAGGGTATTTCACAGATTTACTGTAGTTTGGATTATTAATTAAACCGCAATCCGTGTGGCTACAGTGTCCTCTGATTGGTTGCTGGTGGCAGTTACCATGGGAATGAGGCGGTGAAGGTGCGGCAGTGGTAATGTACAGCAGTGGAACACGGACAGGACCCCCAGGGGTCGCCGCAGAGCCAGCACAATCGCACCGCTGGCAGTCACAGGGCCTCGTAAACATCCCTGCTCCTGTACTGCTCTTCTCATATTCGCAGCGAGACCACCTGTATTTATTTGAGAAGTTGTTTGTCGAAAAGAAATACGGGCCGCATATCGCCTATAAAAAGCAGAGGTCTGCCTCTGGGCTGGGCATTGGACAGCAGCAATGGCCATAAAGCAAATGCTCAAGCGCAGGCAGGGGTGAGGTCGGCATTATTCAGAACGAGTAAAAGCACATATGAGGCAGGCACCAGTGCTACGGAACCATCGACAGCTCACAAAATGACTTACAGCGGGAACGTTACAATGCCACCAGTTTCCGTACTTTTCTTTAAGGGCTGTTTTGGGGAATCGCTCCACAATACATCACGCCCAACTTGTTTGAGCTCTCTCTGCCTTCATTAAAATTTAACAGCCTCGCTGCCATTTTTCACTTTTAGTTTTTGCAAGCATCTTTCACAGGGTCAGAGAAGCTTCATTTTGGTTGTAGCATTTTCCATTACATTTATTTTTGGTGAGAGCGAACGGCGCGTTGTGCAGACTGCGTGGCAGCTGCCGGTTCGGCCGGTCTCATTAACTCGCATATTGGGTGAAATGAAATGAGCAAACATCGAAATGGCAGAGAGGGACGGCCTAACGGTTTTTGTTCCCGCAGACAGCAGAGACGTGTTGGGGTCTGAAGAGGCGACGAACGGAGCGATGTGTGTTTGCTCATGTGAAGATGCCTCTCCTCGCCACGCGGGTCTCTGAGGAAGCTGGCTGTGGAAGGGAGGCTTTCACACATGAACTAGGCATGTAAATACAGAGAATACTCCGCCTCACTTCATGAACTTTCAAAAAGTATCACATGACTGGTATTGACCTTTCGCCATCAGACCTTCATCAGGTATTTCTTTAAAGTGATAAAAGCGTGATCTAGTTAAATAAAGTATTCCACCCGTCTAATACCCCATGTGACTAGGCTGAACCACCTCGATGCTCCACCATTGACAATACTCAACCACACACTTGGCACAAGCACATCCATTACCTTGGAAAATTACATTCCTATGAAAATGTGTGATGACATCCATCCTGTAGGTCAAGGGTGCCCATGCTTTTTTTGCTTTGCAATCTACTTTTCCAATGGCCAGCACAATGTGATCTACCAACCAGTATACAGTATTGGTGATACTGGTTCATATAGAGTCGACCGATTTGGGCGGGAGTCAGGTTAGGGGGGTTTCTGCCTTGGAACAGATGTCAGACCAGAGAGTTATTGCCACACAAATTCATTACAAACAAATTTCTCCCATACTAGTTGTTACCAACTCTGTTCCTGGATCAAACGTCTTATTTGGCATATGATCCTACAAATTAGCAGCTTAAAAAGATCTTGAGCTGTTGAATGAGGTGTGCTTTGTTAGGGTTAGAATGAATACCTACAGGATGGTAGATCTCCAGGAACAGGGTTGGTTACTACTTACAGCATAACTATTAATTAAGCTCAAAGCTCAAAGAGATGACACCCCGGTAACAGAAATTAGATTTTTTGTGCACCACCCAGGGTAGGAATCCATAAATCAGCATGAGTTTCATATAAAGTGACACATTAATTGTCATAATTCACTGCATAGTATGAGGATGTTTTCAGCAGGGAGTTAAAGTGCAGAATGAAAACAAAGGGAGGCTTTCAGACGAAGTCATCCCTCTGCAGAGTTTGGCTGCTGGAAGCATGGCCGTCAGTGGGATACACTGGGCTGTGGGCGGGTCCCTATTCATCCAATAGCATCGGGAGGAGGGATCTCAGGATCTTTCAGTCCTCACATAAAAATATGTGTTCTTGAATTACTTGTTCATGTCAGTGTAGGCAATTTTATGCAGTAATTTGGAATTTTAAATTATTGTGGGTTTATCCATCCATCATCTAACTTGCTTATTCTTGGTCAGGGCGAGAGGCTGGAACAGACCCTGGACAGGTCACCAATCCATCGCAGGGCACACACGCCATTCACTCACACATTCATGCCTATGGCCGGTGTACACTCTCCAGTTAGCCTGGCCTGTATGTCTTCGGACTGTGGGAGGAAACTGGAGCACCCGGAGGAAAGCCACCCACCCACCCACCCACTCACGCGGACACTGGGTAGAACATGCAAACTCCACACAGAAAGTGTGAGGCGACAGTGCTATGCAATGCACCACCGCCCCACCCATTAGGGATTTAACTAATCTACATTTTTTCAGTGAATAAGCATTGTTTTCTTTTGGTTAATGTAACTATGTTTCCATAGTTGGTTAATTAAAAAGAGAAATCATTCAGACTGCGCAATTAGTAGAGATGTTTATTTGCCAGTACATTGTTTGACACAAAAATGATGTTCATTCTTCTGCCTCCAGGCAACAATAAATCAATGAACAAACACATCCCATCCAGGGCGACCCACAAATAAAACCTCTTTCCCAGCAATATTTCTCACATACAAATTATTATAAAACATTCAGAATGATTAAACTAATGATGCACGTTGAATGAAAGAAAATTAGTTTTATTAACAAAAGCTGACCGTGGCCAGCATAATTAATTCAAGTAAAAAACTACCTTATAAATTGAGTTGTATGAAAAATGTTTTTTAAAAAATGAAACTTGTATTTTGTTTGTATTTGCTTTTATTTGTAACTTAAATGAAAAAAAAAAAAAAACCTAGAGAGTTGAATATGTTCCAAATGCTACCTTTGTGTTTGTTCATGTTTGTGTGTGTATGCTGTCTTTGTGTCCATCATAATTAAATAAACATGACTGACAAAAGAATAACTCAAATTATTAATAAACTCAACCTGAATAACAAGTTCAAACCAGTTCGGAGCTGACATTGCAAAGCATTACCTTGTTGAACGCATGTCAAGTCAGCAATTACAATTCTTAGCATCTGAATTGAATGTTTTTATATGATAAAATGAGATTCTACATGTTTTCACTACTTTTCCTGAAATAAATCTCATAAATAATACCAATTAATAAATAACAATTAGTAAGCAATTAATTGCATTTATATAGCACTTTTCAGTGATGAGGAGGAAACTCGCCTCAACCACCACCAATGTGTAGCACCCACATACTGTAGGTGATGCACGGCAGCCATTTTGTTCCAGAACGCTCATCACACATCAGCTGAAGTGGAGAGGGAGAGAACAATTTTTTTGCCAATTAAATCAGGGATTGATCAGGTGGCAGGTTGGGAATTCAGCCAGGACACTTTTAAGTTTCAAAAAGATAAAATGTTTGAAGATACATCATCCCTTGATGCAGCCTGGAGCTCCAGATCCATCACCCAGCTCCTCTAAACTGCACTATACTGAACTATACCATTTTGTCTTCTATTATTCCTGTTAGCTTTCACCTCAGCTGTAACCTGCTTAACCCATTCTATTCGCTGTGATAGATCCCTTGCAGCATTTCTGCCACATTCCATTTTACTGCTACTGTACACCAGGCTGGCCAGTGGAGGAAGGGCTCCCCCTCTATAGCCAGGTTCCTCTTGAGATTTCTTCCCATTGGGGAGTTTTTTCTCACAACCGTTTGAAGGTTTTCTCCCAACTGGGAGTTTTTTTTTACCTTATGTACTTGCTATTTGGGGATTCAGGTCTGGTGTTTGCTCTGTTTGCTCTTTTTGCTCTGTCTCTTGCCTTGCTACTCTGTAAAGTGTCTTTGTGACAGTTCTCTGTAAAAAGTGCTATACAAATAAAATTGAATTGAATTAATTTTTTTGACATGCATTGTTCCACATTGACCTATCATTAAATTACGAAGAAGAAGCATTCAAGTTCCAATGTCAATCGTGAATGGAATGAAGGGAGAGCTTTTGCTGAGATTGCCCACAATGCATTTCCCTAGCACGGAACTCTCATGCACCTGGTTAATGGTGAAACAATGTTTCACCAGCAGACATCAATTTTGATTGGACTCTCACTGGAAATAAAGTGATGGACCATCCATTGTCTTGAAAGCGACTTCTGCCACTGCACCTTAATGGTGAAGGTTCCTCAGTAGCATCGAGACTCTCCATGTTTGAATACCTGCACACATTGTACCATATCAGTAGCACCTTGTGTGCTTTACAGTTCACGGTGCTCGCTTTACACGAAAATTAGGTGAGAAGAGAGAAAGAATAGGTTTGTTCGTGCCTGAACAAAATGACCCATCCGAAATGCATTTTACAGGCACGCAGGATCAAACCTAGGTTCTAAACATGAATCCTGATACAACCAGCTCAATAATATAGCATGCACACAATAAAATAAATGCATGCACAACCTGCATTTCACATATGAGATATTGACGGATACCTACGTGCATCAGCCAATAAGAACACCACCATCTTTCCGTTGGCATGGAGCCCAAAGTTCCATTTTATTTCCCAAGTTATCATTTGTGTGGACCGGCAGGATAATGGACACATCTAAAGACACTCAGAAAGAGGCATGGCATGGTCAGGCATGTGCTTGTTGTAAACCTAAAAAAGCTGACAGTGTCTGCCGCCGAACATCTATGTAACTGTCCTCCTGTTCGTAGAAGGGGGTGCTAGACGAAAAAGCAGAAACCATATGAATGTGAAACGTAAAAGAAGATGAGAAGATGGAGTAGGTATGGGTGTGAAGTTTGTGCACTGGGTCCCTGACTCCTTGCATCTTCATTATAAAAGAGAATGAGAAAGGCACACACCTCAAATGGGAGCGTGTGCCTTTGAAGATTTTGGCTGGCCACAAATGTAATTTCCTCAAACTTTGAGCTGGTGGTCGGCGTGTGCCTCTCCGGTGGAATATGCACTGCCTTCAGGTTTAATATACTCCTGCTGTAGGTTTAAATTCCCTCTATCCCTGTTGAGCCGAACGCTCCCGCATGAGCGACTGTTGCTTTTTCGCCATTCCGATGACACTCCTCAGCGCGGAACACCTAATGTGATCAGCTTCCATGTGAGTCATAAATACATAATGCACTTTCATATTTAATTTGTGCTTCACTTTTTGTGTGTGTGTGTGTGTGCATTCCTGCTCCTCTCTGTCCCCTTGCTCACTGAATGAAATCAGAGAGGTAGATTACTCATGTAATGTTATAATCCCAGTTCGGCAAGTCCTCAGAAAGCCCCACCTCCCCCCCCCCCCCCCCCATTTGCAGCGGACACGTTTATGGAGTGGCTGAGATTGCCACGGTGTCAAATTGAGTTACTGCGTGACAGGCCGCGCCTGCAGACCGTCGTTTTTCTCTCTCCGTCTTCTCTCTCGTGCCCCACCTTACGCTTCTGAAAAAAAACTCCTTTCCTGGGGGGGTCAAAGAATTGGGCTATAAAAAAAAAATCAGTCTGGATGAAACGTGGATGAAACCCGGATGAGACGATTGGTAGAGCAGCCGGGGGAGAGAGCGCAGTGATGAAAGAGTTGCGCCCCCCCCTGAGTCATTAGCGAATGAATACGATCTGCCGCCGCTACGGCGGTCTTAATTAAACAGGAGGCGGACGCGCGTGGCGTACTGATAGCGGGGGGGTTAAACCGGGAGCTCGTCGTCTCTGCGTGATGATGTCACCGGCGCCCGGGCGCAAAGCCAGGGCGGCGGTGGCGGGGGAATTGTTTCGCACGTCTGCACCGTTTAAAGCCACCGCCGGCGGTCTTAGATACGCGCCCACGTGTGACAGGACTAGGCCGGGACGCCGGAGAGTAGCTGGCAGTACCCGTGTGAAGCGCGCGTCGGGTACGCAGGAGTGAAACCGCGCCACAGGCGCTTAGCGCGGCGAAGCACACGCGCGCGTGTGTGGTCACAGAGACTGAAACAGCGCACGGAATGATGCACCATAATGTTATTTTCTGTTGTACATCTTTGTTGTCCAGTAAAGCATTCGCTGAGGGGGAGAACAGATGGAACATTTGCTTTGGCGGTACTTCAAGCTGAACACTATTCTTTCATGTGTCAAATTACATCTAGTAAATAAAAACTGAGGCATGTATGGTGTATCTATGGAAACGCCCAAAGCCCACAATTGTTGGTTCTCAGAACATTCTCAATGTGAAAACTTTTCAGACACACTCACAGAAATTGTTTGTAATAATACATAAACTATTGAGATAGTTTGGTGAATGCTCTTGTCATGACAAAATCAGTTGAGAAGGATTGACAGTTTTTGGGACACTGTGGCCATTTCTAAACTTCATTTAGAGTACCAGAACCCTGCAGTGAAACTCATTCAAAATTGTAAAAAAAAAATAATAATTTTTTTTGTGTGTGCCTATGTGGGCTATTCAGCCACAGTTAATGGTAAAGATGGAGCCAAAATAACCTTATGGTGGTGGCTAAACTCATATTTATTAGAGAGAATGAATATATTAATGTGGGTAGAGTTTACATAACACTTTTCAATGAATTACTTTGATCTGTTCAAACCTTCAGATTCCATTAAGCTGCATGTCCAAACCAGTTGAAATGTAGAGCATCTAACTAAACTAAACAGAATGTTTCAGATACTTTTCCAGGTTATGTGGGCTTGCTAACAAGTAATATGCAAGAGCTTTTAGTTTCAAACATGAATTACAAAAAATGCTATTCTCAGCACCTGCCTGCAATTTGGTTTGTTCGCATTCAATGTATTTCAAACTTATCTCCCTTGGCAGAAAGTAATAGGCTGCTTCAGCTGTAGGAATAAAAAGCAGTCTTCCCTGACCTTGGCAATGCCATGTACAGGGGAATTAAGCTTACATTGGAAATGTAATTTAGCATCCTTAACAAGGTCTGCATTATTGAGAGCTCTTTACTGCACACGTTTGCAGTTAAACATGTCTGGGTAGGTGTTTCTTATAATCTTCAGACAAGCCCAATTGACAGCATGAGATAAAATCAGTTTCTGTGTTCAGTTTGTGCACTGACCTCCGACTTTTACCCTGCATTGCTGAGATGTCTCTAAAAAAGTTAAAATGCAAAAACGTCATTATCTCCAGGCTGTTCAGTCGATCGGTCTTTATTATGGTGTCTTTTAGAGGCAGGCTGTCGCACAGTGCTTAATAAGAGAGGGAATGAAAAAAGAAAATGAAAAACGACTGTTGAGCCACTTTGGAAACCCTGGAAAATAACTGTGCAATTGAGCTGAGCTCCTGAAAAATTCTGAGATTCAGAAAAAATGTTCTGTTTATTAATGCTAAAGATAAGCAGTCTGATGCTGTATCAGATGGGATTCCTGAATGTGGTATAATGACCTAAGAAGGGTGTTTCTCAGCAGCCTGGTAGGCTGGACCTCATCCCTCCAAAATCCAGGACAGTTCAGGAACTTGTGAGAAATTAACCAGAATTCTCATGGAACTGCAGTAGCCGTAAAGGACACGCTATGCAGGATTTTTAGCCTTTCTGTGGTCCTGTGTTTACAATCAAAGAAGTCTCCTCCGTCCTTAACCCCACTCACTCATCTCTGTTTTTACATATTATATCCATTTTTATACCATTTTTGTTTTTGTATCTCTGTCTTTTGATAGCTGTTGCCACTGAGGAAAAGCAATTCCAAGGCTGATTATAGTTTTGAATGACCCCTCTCGGCTTGTCGCTTCGCTTCACAGTACATGTGCTTCTTTACCTCTGTCATTGCAGTAGCCAGCTAGCTACAAGCGCTCTGCTGAAACCTGATCCCACCCCACAGGCTCTGTAGCCACCCCCACCCCTCCCCACACAGAAAAGTGTGCCACGCCCTGGAAAATGTCCAAAACACACCTTAAAATGAATACAGGCAGAGGAGGATGGATTTGGCAGGACAGAGATCGCCAGTACACTATAGATCTGACTGAGCATGGTTGTTTTATTATATTTCCAAGGTAACAATTCTGCCGAGCACGCCTTTAAAAACCCGTAGTAAATAATTCCACCTTTCTTCATTCTCAGAATCTGTTCCAGACATTGGAATGAAGTTGCATACACTGGATCTTATTAATGATCAATTATTCGTACAAGGAAATAAATAGGGAATGTTTTACATAAATGCTGTAATAGAGACAGTGTAATACTGTAACCAAAGTGCAAATCTCACTTCTTGCTTCTTGTCCTTTTTAAAACTGCTTATCTGTACCTGTTTTCTCTGAATGAATGAATTATTCCGGGCTTTGCTTACAGCTGGTGGAGCAGGTGTTGTGTGTGTTCTGTCACCTCCGTTTTGTCCAAGCTGTTAGTACTGTATGTTGGCTTTGAACAGGAAATCTGAAGATGGAAATGTGGTAATCTGCCAACTTTGATTATGGGAAAGGAAGGCAGCACATCAAATTATTTTGTTCACTTTTGTATTTATTACTGCTCAGAATGCTCAGCAACTTAAATGTTTGAAAGTAAAATCGACCTTGTGTGGGACAGTCCTACTTTCTGACCTTTTGTCCAGCTTCTTGCAAGGACACGGGAGGTTGTGCTTTTGAAATGACACAATGTCCTTTCATTCTTTTGTGCAGTGAGCATTCATAATGGCCATTGCACTAGGCCAAAAGCACCCCTCTTGTTGTGCATTCTGCACAAATCTAGCAGTCTTTAATAGCATGCCATTCTAACATATTTATATGTGCCACGCTACTTTTGAATACCCTTCATTGGCTGCTGGTGGGTGGTCGCATTCAATTCAAATCTGTTGCCCTGGCATACTATACTGTGAATAGAACTACCATACAACCTAACCAAACCTTTCCATTCAGCGTCCTTTCACCTGACGGCTGTTCTCTGTCTTTGAGCGCCTTGAAGCTGCTCCTCGTGGAGCCGGGTCTGCTCTACGCTCACCCCCCGATGGTGGAACGACCTTCTCTGAGAAATCACGAAAGCCGATTGGCCAGCTGTCTTCCACAGAGGTCTAAAAAGCGTCCTTTTCAAGACGCGTTTACGAGTTTCTCAAAGTTTCCGTTTCATTAAAAATCAACCCCTTCGGTCTCCTTAACTTGCAGATCTTGGGGCAGGCAGCTTGACTGTGGCTCTTATATGATTGTAAGTCTGTGTATAATTAGCTCCTGTGGTGTTTTCTTACCCTGTGAAATGCCCTCTTGCAAGTCACTTTGGCTAAGTGCATCTGCTAAATGGCTGAATTAGAAATGCTGTATTTTTCAGTGACAATGACAGTGTAATTATCTCCATGCCCAGACCTACCTACCCAATCCCAGTTTGCAGGTTTTGGAGGTTTTCCTTGTATTCAGTGGCCAGTTTCAGATTGGGGAAAAGAGAGGTGTGGACTTGTTAGCCAATAACACAAATGAAGTGCCTGAATTTCGCATAAACCGTCTGAAACTGCTGTCTGTCAGGGCTGAAAGATGGCACCCATAGCAGACCCACCGTCATTGTCACACTCACTCCAAACATTATGAAGTGTCGATTATGACTTATTTGCCTATAAAAACTTGTGTATTCTATTTGTATATTCTAATTCTATTCTAATTCTATGTTGAATTTTAAATGAATGTGGTTTCCCGTCTTTATTTATATATGAAAGATCTGATGATACAAAAATAATCTTTTCTCAGACTCTCAGATTCTTTGTTATGACTTTGCATGAACCCTCAGAGGCAGATTTGTCCTAATTACCATCCTAAATACCCTCATGTGTGTTACCCAGGGGGTGCACAGAGTTGGGAAGTATTTTTAAGACACAGCGCCTGAGGGCACTGCTGTGGGCACAGAACAATGCCAGGAAGGGAGGGCGAATTAAAAAGTGCTCTTTTCTCTGAGAGGCTAGCCGGCTCATTATCTTCCAGTGATACCCGTTAGCTGTTGACAGATTGTACTTCTGGGCTGGGCGAAGTCTATAAAAACAATATCACGATACCGTCATGAAAAATGGTGAAATACAATACTACAAAACATTTTTTTAAAAATAAATTAACTGTTTTTGAAATTTCATTTTAAGATTTGTTGGACCCATGTTATGATATAATATTGAGCTTATAGCTTATTGCATCTGAACCTCCTAATATTCTTCTAGTCTCTGTCATAGTGTGGTCATGCAAATCTGTGATGCATGCTTATTGTCAGCAGGCCATAGCAATTACAGTAGTTTCCCGTTTTTACATAGTTTCTGAAGCCTATAAGGTCCGTGCTAGAGGCTGTATCAGCACCATTGCCATTAATACGCATGCAGTGGTCATTAAACTAATTATCCACATTTGTGCAGGGATTAGACAAAACAAAAACATCTTTTAAATTATTTCAGGAATAGGTGATGTTGGAAAAGTCCAAAAACTAAATAATGAGATATGAGTGAAATGAAGATGTTCTGGTCTTTCTGACATTGCAAGATGCATCTCTCTTACCTTTATTTCCACAACTAACCTGCGCGAGTTTGTTTAGGTTGAACAGGTGTACATTAGAGACTATGTTCTTTCAAGGTGCAGCATCTGCAGGTGGAAGCAAGCATAGCGAAGCAAACTTAGCCAAGTAGACATCGTCTGTAAATCATGACATCCAGCTCCCATTGTCACAGCTGTCAACCATTGTCGATATCCGATACTCATACTCAGTCATCATATTTCCCAGCCCTATTGCACTTGGAAAAACTTATTTTCTTCCCTGTTTTTAGTGAAGATGGCAGTAAGAATGGTCTAATGTGTGCTTAAAGATTTCCACTGGTCACTTATTTGCTCAAGCGTACCTTTATAATTACCTTGGCAACCAGCTCAGTTCATGCTCTTCAGTGTGTCAATGGCTTTGTGTGCAATCGCATAACTAAGCCTCTACACTCTTTCGATGCTGACTAAATTAATTTCTATGAAGGTGCATGTGCAGAAATCTCCAGAGTCCTAATCTTTTACTGAGAGAAAGAGAGACAGAAACTGAAACAATGAGAGAGAGAGAGAGAGAGAGAGAGAGAGAGAGAGAGAGAGAAACTGAGAGGAGAGAGAGAGAGAGAGAGAGAAACTGAGAGAATGTGTGACTCACTGAGGGAATCGAGGCCCTGGCGGTGCGTGAAAGAAGTGAAACGGCAGCTGTGGCTCTGATCGCTGGCCAGACGCAGTTTAATTAATGTCACTGGGTAATTAAAAACGGCGCACGGAGCGGAGCTGCCTGCCCTGACATCATTGTTTATGAGTGCTCAGGAGCTCTTATGGCCGGTAGCCCCCCTGTGCTCACAGACAAAGGGACTGCGGAGGGGGGACTCACGCTAATCGCCTATTAATGGTTTTAATGATCTAATGATCTTGTTTGTTCCTTTGTCTTTTTCGTTGAATACACCCCACCCCTTATATTAACTGACTTTGCCATCCAGGGACTCTTACAGTAAGAAAACCTTTTTTTGAAATGGGCAACCTGCTAACATTATTTGGTTTTATTAACACAATGAATGAACGTGAACATGCGCTGTGGAACAGGAGCACATTCCACAGTGCTGTACTCAGTGAGCTGAATTGTGGTGTAAATTGGTCTTCTGATTAAGAGTTTATTAATGGAACGATGTTACAGCTCCAGGGTCAGGGGTTTGACCGGCCGAGGTCACAGCTTCTTGATTTCACTTAATTCATCTTTGAGGACATAATTGGAGTGATGGTCAAACTAATTACTTCCTCTTTCCACATGCAGTCATATTTGCATAGTATTGGCCCTTGTGGCAGGGGTTATACTCAGAGGGTTTAGCGCCCCCTAGCTGTAGGCAAGAGACCCGTTTGTGGCTTATGCTTAGTCGTGTACCAGATGATCACGCTGAAGACCAATGATGCTAATGACCGCAGCATTTAAAGCAAAAACAAAAACCTGCTGGTTAACATAACATAGCATGACGTAACATAACAACATAACATGACATAACATAACAACATAACACAATGTAACAATGTAAAATAACATGACATAACATAATGTAACATTATATTACATAGCATAATGTAACGTAACATAACATGACGTGACATAACAACAAAACACAACATTACATAACATGACCAAGACTCATTCTCCTGTAGCAGCTAACAACATTACAGGGTGGATGAGGCATTACACACAGTGCTAATCAGCAGAAGCTGTGTTTCCACAGTCAGGTCAGCCAAGTTGAGCCAAAAGCTTGCGCAGGTTTGTGTGGAAAACCTTATGTATGCCCGATGAGGACCAATGGGCTCGAAAGGTGAGAAGGTCAGGCTTGAGACAGGAAGGTGAGAAGGTCAGGCTTGAGACACAGAGAATGTGAGTCTGAAGCACCGGCGAAGCAGCTGTGGAAGAGCAAGAAGCGCCAATACGCACTAGCTTACCCGCCGTTAGCCTGGCTGTAGATATATAGCTGATTACAGCTGGCGCTACCAGAACAGTGATGCTATATAAGCCATGTCTGTCAGCGTCCACAATCCTGAGGCTATACGGTCAGGCTATGAATACAGAATCTTTGGAGGGTAGAAAAGCTGCCATGTTAGTCAATCCTCAAAGTCAATATAAATGAGGACAATCAGACGATGATCGCCAGTTATTTCTGCCGTGCGTGAGAAGGCCTATGTAAGAGCAGGTGTGTTATGAGGTGGGAAGTGAACGACCTGCGAAGGGTCAGGGCAGGGTCGTCGGCCGATCGCCCTCGGACACGGACACCTCTGTCCCCTCCGCCGCGCTTCAGCTTTCCGATCGGGGCGTGAGAATGTTCGCGGCTCGGTTTGGCCACGCCCCCTCTCATGAGTGGCGGGACCTCCAGTACGGAGCGGTTTGGGGTCAGTCGCTCTGAAACGCAAACGACCCGAGCAGGAAGGGTGCGTTACATTTGCTCCGCCCGGGGCGCTTGGACTGATGAAAGGTCACGCCCTCTCACCCGGCTCTCCCTCTCCCTCGTTCATCTGGAATGATCTCCCTGGTTTATCCTCTCGTCTTCTCCAGATAAGGCTTGGGCCCATTAAGAAAGGCTTAATTTCAACGTCTAGCATCAAGTAAACTAACTCTGGTTTCCGCCTTCACGGAACTGAGCTGAAATACAAGCGGTGCTGCACAGTACAACCAAAAATCTTAATAGGTTCCCCTACATTGATCACGATCCACCTGTCAAAGCTGTATTAAAATGTTTGGAATTGATGTCAGTGGTACTTTATATATCTTTCATCTTTTTCCCTGGGCGGGGATGACACAGGTATGGTCAGTGGCTAATATTGTGTTAAGCAGAACATAAATCACGCTTGTGGCTCTGCCCTGACTGGGGCCTGAGGCCAGGCCATTAATCTAACGGCTGACGGATCCTATAAGACCGCTATCTTTTCTCTGCCATGTCCACTTGCACTGCGTCCTCCCAGCAAACGCCCACATGCGTATCTGTTGGAATCATTCCCACTGGTCGGAGAGGCGATGCCCTCTATGGTACTTGTGTAGGACGCGCAGGGCCTCAGATGATCGCTGCTCAAAGTGGGCAGCAGTGTAGTATAATGGGTAAGGAACTGGTCTCGTAACCTGAAGGTCACAGGTTCGATGTCTGGGTACCCTGTAGCACCCTGCTCAAGGATTCAACAGCAGCGCACTTAACCTGCATTGCTTCAGTATATATCCAGCTGCATAAATGGGTGCAATGTAAATGCTATGAAAAAAAGTTGTGGAAGTCGCTTTGGATAAGAGTGTCAGTTTAATGCCTGTAAAGGTGTTTTTGTTTTTGTGGTGATCCTGTTGTGCAGGTTGTGGCCACAATGCTACCTGGTATATATTGTGTACCTGTATATGGAGCTGCTGTGGTCACTCTGTCACTTGACCCTGCAGTGTGGTAGTTTTGATTGGATCCCTGTGATGCAAACATAAGAATTCATGACCTTGTTTTCTATCAGGATGGATCTGCTCAGAACTCTGGAGACAATGGGACTTAGGAAAACAATGCTGTAGCAGTTTCATTTGCGGCCGATGATGCTTGACATCTCTTCATCGTAGTTGATGTGTGGTGAACATTTGGGTGCAAAATGGATGCCACACATGCCATCAATATTGCAGGTAATGGCCACACATTTCCCCCCCACACACACACAGCTCCGTAATGACCGCACATCTCCACACACACAGCTCCATAATGGCCACACATCTCCCCCACACACACAGCTGTCTGTGGACCACGATCTAGAAGCAGAGAATCAGCACTGAGCACACGCTCCCCTTTCTTCTGTTTCAATATACACAGCCCCCCGCTTTCCCCCCATCAATGCAGTCTACTCTAAAATATACTCGCATTCTTAATAAATCAATTTAATCTTTGCACCACTGACGCATGGAAGACTTTGAAACTGTGCGGTAAGCATTTATGAATTGTTGTATCATTGCACATTTTTGCAGAAGTACAAGAAGGAAAAACTATTTTTAATGAATGTTATCTGCTGCAGAATTCTCAGTCATGGACGACGAAACATTGCACCAGGCCCCAGTGGGACTTCATCTTAAAAACAGGCATGTGAACTCAGAACTCAGAGTGCAGTTCTGTGCTTATCTCACACTGCTGAAACACTGCTTGCGTAAATAAATAAGAATAAAAGAAATTAGTTGATATTCCTGAAATGAAGGAGCCCAGACCTCCGCTCTGTACCGGTCTGTTCTTGACTTTGACCTGAATCTCACTCTAGAGAAGGTGACCGGCTCAGCTTGAAAGGCTCCATAACTGACACTCTTTTGAAATTCAAAACCAGATATATCTAAGCCTGTATTTCTCCCGTGAGACATTTTTTTGTACATGAAAGCTTGCCCCAAGTGCAAAGAGAAAGATAAACAGAAAAGAAAATAAATCATAAAAAACAATGAGGAAGATGTGGAATGGCTAATCAAAAGCAGAGCAGACGGTACAGACAGAGAGAGAGGGCAGATCCATGGCTCATTCAGTGTCTGTTTCAAATCCCTCACCTGCTACGCTCATTACGGGTACAATATTCACAAAGCTAGCGCTCTATTAATAGGTCTGGTACTGTTTAAAACATGGATGAGAAAAGATAAGCACCTTTTAAGTAAGTGAAGACAGTTCTGTGTTAGATAGCGTGCTTATAGTACAGTGCAGTGTGAGGTAATATTGGATGTGTTTCACAATGATATCGATATTGAAGTATATTTTTAAAATCCCATTGATTTGTTTTCCTTTGGAATCTGCAAGCTAGTCTAGTAGTTTCTGTTATGTACACATTGTTTTATGCATATGCAATTTAAAAAATTCTTGTATAGAAAAAGGATTACTTCTGATTCAAGGGTACACAGACAGTCAAGCTGTAGGAGTATGTTATGATCACAAGTAGTAAAGTTGCGTGATGTGTAATTGTGCATTATTTCCTATGTCGTAGGCTAGTACTGTATTTATTCATTGAATAGCGCGGATTCAGAAAATCTGAATTTGGATTTATTTATTGCTGAACAGGTGTGTTGGTCAAGAAGCTGTAACATGCTGAATTACTGTAAAAAAAAAAAAGTGCCTGTTGAAAATGCAGATGTTAAATCCCCACTTTAAATAATACAACTACACTGTGATGCCTGCACATACTTTAGCGGTCTATGATGCATGTTACCCGCTATTGCCATCTACAGAGCTGTACAGCTCAGTCGCAGAGAGGATAACCATCTCAAGTCACCCCCCCCACCCCCTATAGCCCACCACAAAGAGACATAGCTTCCTGTTTTGGGTTACTTTTCTGACCTATTGTTACTAGGCCAGAGAAGTGCATTGAAGGTGTTCCCTGGCTAGGGAGACAGACTTGGGCACAATGGTAATGGAGAAGCCATGTTTTGCCCCCCCCCCCCCCTTCAGCCCAAGCCCCCCCCCCCCCCCCATTCTCCAGTGGTCCCGACACGTGGCTACCGCAGCCACATCTCCAGGTTTAGGTGAGAAAAGGGAACGGGTTCTTCCATCTCCGTATCAAGGCCAGCGCACAAAATGGCTTCTCGAACCCCCCACCGTCGGATAACCACGAATCATGAGCATCTCTTTTACTCCTTACCCAAAAGCCTGCGTTCATGACTGGGCCTAATTGATTGATCTTTTAACTCCTTGAACCTGGATTATACCAACTGCCATCATAAAACACTCCCTTTAATCTCTGTATTTTTTCTGAATTTCGGATCGTTTTCTTTTTGTGTTATGCAGTGGAGACTTGCGACTCTCAAATATGTTGAATTGACCAACAATAAAACCAGATTTGCGTTTGAAAACTACAAGTACATTTAGCTAAATGTTGGTATTTAATACTTCAGGAACTTTCCTGAAAACAAACATCAGAAGAACTGCCGCTTCATGCCAAACTTCATTCTATAGGTTCAGGAGGTGAAGTGAAAAGTGCACTTTCCTGGGGATGAGGAGGTTTATTTTTGTGAAGGACGACATGAAGGAGGACAAAGTGAAACCGCACATTTCCACCATGTACTTAAGTGATATTTTTATACCTTATAAAGCTATGATACATCCTATTGACATGACTCTATGATATAGTTACTCCATACAACATATTCTTGTAATGTAAGATGATATACCTGAGCTGGCAATTTTCGGTTTTGGATATATACTCAAGTGAACACATTTTTTTGTAAGCGAAAATGATTTTTTTTTTCCTCCTATAATAGGGCATACCAACAAATCCATATCATTTCCAGGCCTAAGAGGTGTTATCTATTGGATAAAGCTGTTTAATCTGTAAGAAACTGAGGGTAGTGGAAAAAAACGTCAAAATCACCTCAGGGTACAGTGAGTTAATACAAAACAATGGATAAAAGGGTGCAGCACCAGGGGCTGAGATCCTGGTCGTTCGGCGATAAGAAACAAATTTTATTTGCGGGTGATTTGAGAGGAGGAGCGGGACCCCGTAGCGTCAGGTGACTCTGTGTGTCACCGCCTGGGCCCCTTCCTGGCTCCCAGAATGCCTTTCTGCGAGGCGCTCCTCTCCCCTGCGAGCGGTGACTCAGAGGGACCGGCGAGGCGGGTGTCAGGGCCCGTCGCGGGCCCCTGCTCGGGCCGATGCGCGGGGACAGCCCATTTGCTGGCTGTCAGTTCGCATACCGCCGGCGCCACGCCGCCGGACCCGCCACCCGAGCCGCCGCCGGAGCCGCCGCGGCTGTCACCAACGCTTCTCGTCGCTCGGTTTCCATCTGGAGCGCGCCGCCGAACTCCTGCATTTATTCTGACTGCCGTCCAGGGACCTCAGTGTCACCGCCTGGCCGGGCTGCTGCTCTCCTCCTATTCGCTGCCCCGGTGTCTGCACAGGAGGCTCCAGCGACAAACCAGCTGGGCTACAGCCAAACCGTCTCAGGGGAAATTATATATGCCACACTGTAAAAAAAAACCTCTTATAAATACAGGAAAAGAATGTTCAAAATTTACTATTAAAAAGAATGTATTTATATTGTGTTTATACGCCAAATGCACAACTTGTCATATTGGAAATTTAATTCATTATGAAGGCAATAATTGTTATGCAGAATTACATAACCTATTACCACATGCATTTCTCAACCTCGAAGTTCGATATGTGGCATTCAAACCACATCTGACTACTGCATTTGAATTATGTATGCACTTGAAACTAATCAGGCCTCTGAATTAAGATTTTAGAAGCACAGTCTTTGGTCCTTGATCCTTGATTCCGTTGGACAAAATGCTCTTTTGTTTCTTTTTCCCTTTTTTTTCGCAAGTCAAAATTACTTGTCCAAAATGCACACAGTATAAGTCAGATACAATGACAGCAATAAATGACTGATCAATTGGGAGATATGATATTTACTTGATTTATTTATGACATATACAGCATATGTATTGAAATCCTTTGCATTACTATAGCTGCTCTTTAAGAAATGTTCTGAAAAAGGTAAATTCCATACAGCCATTAGAAAGAATTTTTTCATGCAGACAGTAGTCAATGCGTGGAATAGCCTGCCAGGCAGAAACTCTGGGGATTTTCAAGACTAGGCTTGACACAGTGTTAGATACTATCTAGTCTGTAGGTAATCAGAGCACTAATTTAGTCAGTACATTGTTGGGATGAATGGCCTGTTCTCATCATTCTGTTATGTTATGTTATGTTATGTCATGTTATGATATGTTATGTTAACTTATTACAATGAAACTGAAAATTTCTATGTGCTTGAGAAACATAGTTTCCTGTCAAAATACTCCCTTTTTATTAAGCATACACCCAGTTACACTGGCAACATCTTCAGCAGAAGCGACATGATCAATTAGCCAACATCTTTTATTTACAACCATTTGGTTACAGTGAATTATCTTCCAGTTCATTTCATTTCAATCAAGTTATCCCCTTTTCACTAGTATGCACAAAACGCTGCAGTGAATTCATAGCTCAAACAATCTTTCAGACAGCATTGCAATCCTCAGTGCAACTTCCTCTTAGATGGAGACAAATTAGGGGTCATTCATTATATTGTTCTGAACTGTGAAAAGTTTCCACACTAAAAAAATCTTCCACAGATGAAAACATTTTATTCCTTGCACAATGTAACAGCAGTCTGCTTGCAGCCAGAATGTCTGCCAAATTGATCCAGGCATTTCACACAATGTGAACCATTTATTTTTCAGAGAAGGAATATGGCTTGGCACCATCCAAAAACAAGCATAAATACATATATACTGGAGCTGTGCACATATACATGACCTCTGCTCATTTAACAAATTTAACCAACAGAACACACAAATATAGAATGCAAGAGCTGGCATTTAGCTCAATCACACTTTCTGCAGAGCACAGGCTGACAGGTGACAATGAACCTCACTCACATATGCAAGCTGGCTCTCTCCTTCTCATAGGCTGTGATTCATACACATTACCAGTTCAGTTAAATCATTTTAAAAATATAGTTCACTGAAATGCAGGTGTACAGGACTACCTTGATGATGAACATTATGTCATGAAGTTAACATAGAAAAGAACAAATTGATAAATATTGCTTACTTATCTTGAGTGTAATATGTTGTAAATGCATTCGCTACTAGAACCCAACCCCCCCCCCCCCCCCCCCCCCCCCCCCCCCCCCCCCCCCCCCCCCCCCCCCCCCCCCCCCCCATCCTGTGTGGTGTCTTGAAAAGCTGTAGTCGTGTGCCAGGTCCTACACATTTCAAAACACATTTACATGCTTATCTTCACATTTCAAAGAAAAGCTGCAAATGCGCTATTATATATTTTTCACAGCATCGGGATGATGGTGCCGGTTCATTTTTTGAGAGCATATCATCAAATTGACAGGTATGTGGGAACATGGGAGAATATATTGTACATTTTCATTTTATGACTGTTTAATGTGCTTCACCATTGTTCTAGATTTAGGCTCTTCGCTGTAGTCTTTGTCTGTGCCCATTCTAGATCTGTCACACTGAACTGAACGAGTGCATCATGGAGAGCCGGTAGAAAATTCTGAAATACAGTGTCGCAGAACTGAGATGGCAGGTTATTTCATTCAGAAGTTTGAAAGATTGAAATAAAGATCATTTCCACGGGACCTTCCAGACCGGAGTGATAAATTCTCCAAAGTTTGTGAAACGGCCGGTCATGGCCGCCATCACGGAGCCCCTTCGGAAATCGCTCTGTCTTCGGAGCTCCTCAAATTGAATCCGGCTCTCTGTTCACATGACAAATATGCCTCGCTGTTCTTCGCTCGCTGAAGCGAAGACGCGCTAAGAACCAAAGTTGTTGTGAAACTGCGCATCTCAACATTGAGCGTGGAAAGCACCATGACGCAAGCGGCCATTTCAGCCTGGCAACCAACACAGCGGGTAGCGTCTAACGAGCAGGCTGCGATGTGCTCGATCACATCTTCATGCTGTAGCTTTTTACTGTGTATCACGAGTGTAAGTATCGCACTGTTATACTGATGATCGCATTTCAGAGGCTGAAGGTAGGTTTGTGCCTGATGTACAGGAATAAAGACATATTCATGACACTATACCTCAGGGCGGCCATGAGAGCTGTTGAAGCTGTGTGACTCCGTGTGAAATATTTCCAGGGCATTTCTGGAAGGACAGCGTTGAGCTCGGCCCTTGTGATGAGGCTTTTTGAAATCAAATTCATGCCAGATTTTTTTTTTTTTCATTTCTTCCATCCAGTGAAATTCTCATACATTTTAAAGCTGCCTTGATGGTTTTTGCCAAAGATATAATCATTTATTTGGGATAACCACTGTCTGGTCTACAAGCTTCTAGGCTTGCATGTTACCTGCAGGAATTGCATCAGAAATCTAGAATCAGAGTTTTCCGGGTGGCTCATTCTATTAAGATCCAGTGTGTGGGTGGGCCCAGTGGTCTGGTGTATGATCTGGACCAATGACAGTGCTGGCTTTTGTCAGCAGCCCCACAGGGAACGCGTAATTGGCCCTGCCATCACACGAGGAAATGGATTTCAGTTGGTTGGATGACTTTATCTCAACGTGTACCAGCGCCACCCTGTGGTCAGTCTGGTGTACGCAGTCCGCCTGCTCAAGCTACACATGAACTGTCCTCCTCTGACTCCGCGGGTGTGCAGCCTTTACCAGTGAACCGCCAAGTGGCCGGACGCCGTGAGCTTCAGACCAGGATGCGTGCTTGTTTTGCTCCCTCCCGCGCGAATGTCAGGCAGTCGCATCAAGAAACTAGCGCGTCCTTGGGCTCCACAATCTAGCAGCCACTGAAATCTAGTGGACACTGTAGCGATGCTATTTGAACACACCCTGTAATCTCAATCACACTGTTTACATTTCCCTTTGCTATTTATATCTGTAAGCAAGCTTGACAGCAGGGCTAAATAGCTCCTTAATAAAAACGAAGCTGTTGAAGTGCAGTCCCCAGGGGATAGTTTACTGGCTCAGACATGGCTGTGCGAGTCATAAGGGTGAGACCGCCATAAAATTCACTTATAATTTTATGTTCCTGTGTTTAAGGCAATTGAGGTTGGCAAAGGGTAGTAACAGGGGCAGTTATTGGGGCAAAAGGCCTTGAAGCGTCTTGTGGGTGGTATATGGTGTATGTAAATTTTCTCATCATCTCTAGTGAAACTATTTTATTATTTCTATTGCCTGCACTGTTTGTATTGAGGTGTAGCACAAAAACTAATTTCTGTACAATGGATACAGTTTTGTCTAAATCTGATCTAATGTTCCACCTCTATAGGCAGAAAGGAAAAGGACAGCACTCATAGAATGCCCTCTCGTGTTTGGCGCCTTCTGCACCCCTAAGAGACATTTAGTCCGTCTTCTCCCTTACAGAAATACAATATGCTGAAAATGTATTGAAATATATTTTCAAGATGCTTCACTCTATATTGGTAAGCAAACAAATTGCCGGAATAACTTTCAGATATTGCAATATATTTTAACATTAATAATTTCAGTTTATTCTATTGGCAGAAGCACTTGGCCTGTTGTAAAACCTATTACTGTTCTTTTAGTGAAATGTAAAGTGTAGGGTAAGGTGTGTTCTGAGAGCTTGTTACACGAGCTTATCATATAGAAAAGGAAAAAGCTGCAATTATTTTTGCTTTGAACTTTCACCCCCTTTATCGCCTATCCCATGTGGCTTTGCAGTACTCCACCACCTGCCACTCATTAGGGAGGTCATAACTGTCAAGCCAATCCCAGAGGTCAAAGCAGTAGTGTGAGAGTAGCCAACAGCAGGACCGAATGCGGCAACATGAAAAACGATGCGCAAATTCAGCGGAGATTTTTCCTGGGTTTTTTCGCTGTAGCCGATGATGTCAGGACTGCCTTATCTGCGGCAGCAGGCTAATCCTTTGTGCCAAGGTGAAATGGATGAAGCCGCCGTTCGCCCGTGAGATGTTTGAAAGTAATGGGAAAACGTGAGGCCATCAGGCAGCTGGGAGGTTGATTCTTCCTCATCCACACTTGCTGTGTGACGCTAGAGATGGGTACTGGCCCCCTGAAATCAGGAGCCAGTGGGACATCTGAATCTCCCAGCAGCATGACCTTGGACAAATGGCGCATGTCCCAGGAACTGCTGGGAGCTGACAGCCTATCAGAGTGGACTCCTCTCACCGCCCCGCTGAAAATACCAGCTAAGCCCCACTGGGATTCTAAACTGCTTTAAGCTGTGTTTTTCACACTAGCTGGTCACAGCTGATCCGTGACAGGTAAAAGCTGATCTGTGGCTGGTCAAAGCTGGTCTGTGGCTGGTTAGAGCTGGTCCGTGGCTGGTCAAAGCTGGTCTGTGGCTGGTCACAGCTGATCCGTGGCTGGTTAAATCTGGTCTGTGGCTGGTCAGAGCTAGTCTGTGGCTGGTTAGAGCTGGTCTGTGGCTGGTCAGAGCTAGTCTGTGTCTGGTCAAAGCTGATCTGTGGCTGGTCTAATCTGGTCTGTGGCAGGTCAAAGCTGGTCTGTGGCTGGTCAAAGCTGGTCTGTGACTGATCACAGCTGGTCCGTGGTTGGTCAAAGTTGGTCTGTGGCTGATCAAAGCTGGTCTGTGGCTGGTCAGAGCTGGTCTGTGGCTGATCAAAGCTGATCTGTGGCTGGTCACAGCTGGTTCGTGGTTGGTCAAAGCTGGTCTGTGGCTGGTCAAAGCTGGTCCATGGCTGGTCACAGCTGGTCTGTGGCTGGTCAAAGCTAGTCTGTGGCTGGTCAGAGCTGGTCTGTGGCTGGTTCGAGATGGTCTTTGGATGGATAAATCTGATTAAACTGGTCAGCTGGTGAACTTATGTCCTTTTCATTGTTTTAATGTGCTTATTCAAAAGTATTATTTTCTTACTTAGTTGTATTTTTGAATTAATGTAAACAACATATTACCAAATAACCCCTTTGCGTACATGCCAAATCTGCCAAATCTTTGCCCTATTGAGGGGGTACCTTATTTAAAGCTTTATAACTCCAGATGTGAGCATCACAAAGACTATATTATATAGTCTATATAATTCTGGAAGAAATAAAGTGCCACAATTGCAATTGTCTAGACAAAAATGATTTTGCTCTTTTTTAGTTTGCAATGAAATATTGAGAGATCCCATATATAAAAGAGGTTAAACTATACATGTCCTGGATCCAAACTCCTTGACCACAGGTTCATACAATGTAAGGGTGTATATGTAGACCTACAAAAGATCTATATAGCAAAAAGTAAGCAGTGTCTCCAAGTCTATCCAATACGTCTAAATTATGTATTGCTGTAAATGACAACATAATCATGTATTTCACTACAAATCATCTGTTCTGACTCAAGAAACTCATCATTTTCAAGTGGGAATTACAAGCTTTCCATCACTACAGTGGTCCAAAATATCTAGGGGTCTAGAAACATATCCAAAATCTCTCCAAAAATAAATAAAATGCTCTTTGTCCATTATAAAGGATGTAACTGAGCCCCTTATGAAGGTTTAGGATGAAACATTGAATTCAGATTAAAAAATTTGCAAAAAACATTGTCGCTCAATGTGGTACAGTAAATAAATGTGTAATCATTAACTCTAGTATGTTTTTCTGTACTCTACAGTATTTTTTCTTGTATGGGGATGGGACAACATTAAAACAATATTCAACCATCCACCACATTTTGGCAATGTCTCAGCTTTCACGTCAAATCCAGTGCATGAAACACAAACACTACTGAGCTACCAGAGAACGCTAGTTACAGTGTGAAATATCCTCATTAGAAAATACCACTAACCTATTTAAAGACACTGAATTTAAAAAATAACGTATATAACTGAAATATTTTGAGCAGTAATACTAACATAGCAATGATGAAATCTTATCTGTGTTCAGTAGATAGAGACAGAGACAGTAAATCAATGACACAGTTCTCTCTGCTTCTGTTTTACTCTAGAAAATGATGTCAGCTAGGTCTATCACCAAACATATGCCTTAGCTACGCTACGTCCTCAATAATAATAATATTTTACAAAATAACACAAAACTAATCAATAACATTTAGCGTCCATGACTGCTACCACAGAGTTAATGCGTAAGGCGGAAATGATGATTCACAACTTCCGGTTACGCTGACCTATAAAACGTTATTCCAAAAGTTAAATTAGACGCGTTATGCATCGTTAGAAAGCTTATATTGTGACCTATTGGATAGATTAAGCCAGATTGCACTACAAAGGGAGACAATGCCATAAACAGCATGTGTGGTATAACGCACAGCTATTTTGGAAGGTTCCCAGGCGTCACAAATGAGCGTGTATTTCGCAAACGGATTGTCCAAGACAATATATGACCACTCAGTCTTGAGAAGGACATCTCTATACGTAAAACCAATGGTAAAGTTGTATATTTATTCCATATTTAGTCCCAGATATTGGCAGTTGAATGACATGGTATAATATTAGAAAAACTTCTAAAAAAAATAGTTTATTTCATTATTCACTGAGCAGAGTTTTCACTGCTTTATTGGCATACAGTATCTTAGGGCTATTGTTGGGTTTATCTTGTTGCTATGATGGACTGCAATATTTTGGGGTGAAAGAATGTTTTTATGAAGATAGACAGATAGCCCAGATATACGCTATTGTCCAGTGTGTCATGGGTGGGGGGGAGGTGGGGGTAGTTGCAGATGAGACTACAGGGAGGGGGTGCTTGTTAAATGAACAACTGGCACAACAGTGGTGGCGCTGCAAAAGTGCATAGTTGTGTATTGCGAAACTGAAAAGAGTTTTCTGTTTTCAATAGTTTGATTGCAGGAGCAATGAATGTCTGAGTTGAGCAATCTAGGCATGCCGGTGTGCTGACCACTAGAGGCATTGCACGAAGTGGTTAACAGAGTAGATGGAAGCTCAGTGAGTATCTCAAATGTCTTTTAACCTCATTTGCAAAACATATTGGTTTAGTAGCGAGCTCTCAAACAGAGTTTTGTCCCCTGTGCATCTTGTCAGCCCGCACAAAAAAGAACAGTTCGAGGATTTGCCAAAATTCTTTCCTAAAAAATATTGCACATCTATCCTGTAAAAAAGAACAGTTGATTTATTAATGAACATGAAAGGAACTTAAGCTTGCTCAGACAACATTAAGGCCAAAACAAGCATTTGGAAAGAGGAAATATCACTGATCCTGTCACGTAAATTATAATTAACTTTCGGTGGATGTTACTACACTTGCCTTCTTCAAACAAAAAATATATTAAGCAAGCCATTCCATTTTCTTGTTGTTTACTGAGTATTCTAGAGGCTGTGTCCTAAGAAATGTGAAGAAAATGTGTTGAGCTATAGCCCAGATTATATGCAAGTAACCACATTTCCATCATCAGTCTGCCTGTGCTCTGCCAAAAAGACCATTATGGTGGAGATTGAATATGCAAACTTGATTACAGACTCTTTGTGCAGAATCCTGTGCTCCCCCCAATACCCCCCCTCCCCCCAATGTAAAATAATGGGCCTTATTTTCTGGTTTTGCAGCTAGATCCATCTCCAGAGTTTAGGCCGTAGGTAAAGTTTATAAGTTCTGGGAAACATTTCAGCACAGGGTGATCCATAATGCTCCATTATGACTGGAGGAATGTAATGGATGGCTGATATGGAGGTAATGAGTCAAGATGGCTGACGTTCACGGTGCCAAAACCATTCGTTCAAACCTGAAGGACCATTCAGGACCAAGCATTTCCTTTTATAAATGAAGGGCAAAACTTCCCTCTATCTTCATATCAATTCGTAAGCAGTTAGTTAGCCACATTCACCTGCAAATATAAATCAATAATGACACTGATATGAAGCATATTTGTTTCTGTTTTTTTTACTCAAAATTCAATTTGGAAAGAAATACAAAGTTTTGGGGAAGAGTTTCAAAAGTTCTCTGGGTACTAGTCATTTGTCCATGGACAGTGACACCTGTATTTGCATATTAATAAACAAAACAGGTATTTCATCATTTTAATTCATGGGTATAAAGAAAAATTATACATTTGTCAAAAATCCTGACTAAGAGGATGGTCAGATAATGCATAATTTTCACTCTAAACAGGCCTGGGGGTTGCACTACGAAGGAAGCTTAACATACCCAAGGTTTCTTTGCGCTAGCTGGCTTCACAAAACCTAACAGCCACGATCAGTTTAAACTGCTATGAAGAAGGTGGTTATCAACTTGCTAAGTGAACATGGCCTTTGTTAATCAAGCTCTGTGCGTGTTCCCATAGAAGTGGCGGGGCTGGCAAAAATGAGCCTGCAGAAAACAGATCGATATGGACGGATATAATAGATGGATAAGAAGAACACAAAACACTCGTAATGGAAAAAAAGTAACGCTGTAGCAGACGAGGACTGGCAAATAAATACCTAAAGTAAATTTGTTCATTAATACAGTGCCTTGAAAAATATTTTCTCCTTCCTCTATTGTTGCATATTTGGCACACTGAATGGTTTCAGATCTTTACAAAATTATAAATTATAACATAAGACAAAGAGAACCTGAGTAAACATAAAACATTTTGAATAAAAATTTCATTTTCTTAATGAAAAAAGTTATCAAACACCCATATTACCCACGTGCTCCCTTAAAATTAACTGGTTGCACCACCATAGCAGCAATAACTGTAACCAAACAATTCCTAATAATAATAATAATAATAATAATAATATTTGATATCAGTCTTTCATATTGCTATGGAGGACTTTTAGACCACTCTTTTTTTCCAACTAATTTAATTCAGATAAATTAATTTTTTGTTTTCAAGCATGAACTGCTTTTTTCAGGTCCTGCCACAACATCTCTACTGGGTTCAAGTCAGGACTGTGACTGGTACACTCCAAAACTTTAATTCAATTTCTTGTCAGCCATTCAGATGTGGACTTGCTTTTGCGTTTTGGGTCATTGTCTTGCTGCATAACCCAATTACGCTTCAGCTTCAGCTCATGGACAGATGACCGGACATTCTCAATAAGCATTTTCTGACACAGCAGAATTCATGGTTCCTGCAGTAATGGCTAATTGTCCAGATCCCAAGGCAGCAAAGCATCCCCCACCAGCATACTACCACCACCATGTTTGACTGTTGGTGTGATGTTCTTACTGTGAAATTCTGCTTTATTTTCTTTACGCCAGACATAATGAGACCTGTTTCGTCCTAAAAGTTTTACTTTTGACCCATCTGTCCATAGAAGATCATCCCCAAAGGCTTTTTTTTTTTTTTGGAAATATGAGCATTGATGTTTTTTCTTGGTTAGCAGTGGTGTCTGCCTTGCTACTCTACTACCAATCCCATTATTATAGAGTCACTTTCTCATTGTGGAGTCATGAACATTAACCTTAGCTGAAACAAGAGAGGTCTACAGTTTTTTGCATGTTCTTCTGGGATCTTTTGTGACTTCCTTGATAAGTTGACGTCGTGCCCTCAGAGTATGTGGACAAAAGTATGTGGACACCTGACATCCAACATCTCAACCAAACTTATGGGCATTAATATGGAGTTGGCCCACCCTTTGCTGCTATAACAACCTCCACTCTTCTGGGAGGGCTTTATACTAGATGGTGGAGCATTGCTACAGGGATTTGCTTCTATTCAGCCAAAAGAGCATTAGTGTAGTTGTTTGATTAGACCTGGCTCCCAGTTGGCTATCCAACTGATCCCAAAGGTGTTTGATGGGGTTGACGTCAGGGCCCTGAAAAAAACATTTCTATAAGGACCTCACTGTATGCTTGGGGGCATTGCCATGAAACAAGAAAGGGCCTTCCCCAAATTGTGGGGGAAGCACAGAATCGTCTAGAATGTGATTGCATGCTGTAGCATTAAGATTTGCCTTCACTGGAACTAAGGGGCCTAGCCCAAACCATGAAAAAAAAACCCAACCAAGGGGTGTCCTGATACTTTTGGTCATATAGTGTATTTTGAAAGGTACTGATCAGTAATGGTACACAATAAAATATTCTATGTTCATTAAACTAACAGAGTATGTACTCTGTAAGAGTTGATTTATAACACTGAACATTTTACTGAGTGTTATGTAAATGTTAAAGATAAGAGATCATTATAAGCACTCTTTGAGAGCAATGCATTAAAAAAAACATTGAACCTAACTTGATATAATATTTTTCAAGGTTTCTTTCCAGGGAAGACTTTTTTCCACTCCAAACATTCAGTCTCTTCTCTACTCTCGTCAACGCTTTAGTTTTTACTAAAATTACTATTCAGTTTTTCATTTCTGTCCTTGGTAGTCTGTCTCATATTCATTAAGTGTAAACCTCTCAAGCTGTAGTTCCAAAGTGAGCTGGGTGCTTAATGTGTGGTCTGGGGTCAAGGGGCACAGTTCAGCTTCCACAATTCTTGTTATTTCAATTATTTCCTGAATCTTTCAGATTTTCTTCACAAGCTCCCGAGGTCATCCGTGGACTAGCTCCAGCCTTAGCCATCTCATCCCTTAACCCCTAGCATCCCACCATCACACCAGATGCAGGATTCTGGCCTGTGAACTATACATATTTCATATGAAGTCTTAAATTTGCTTGTAGTACAAGCCTTATCTTGTCTGGAACATTTTGCCAGGGTCCAGCAGAGACTTGGATTCAGGAGGCCTGTAAGTCAGCACCCAAATTGCTCAGCCTGTGCAGGTGTGCAGACAATGGCAGCTTGAGCCTTTCCTGTGACAGGTGCTAAGGCTTTTCTCACCAGGACGAGGGAGGATCTACATCAAGCAGCCAAAACCAGGCTTCGTTTTTGAAGCTCACTTCCTGGTCTTGTTGAGAGATGTTGCTCACTCCAGCATACTGTAGGCGTAACAGTCACTTGTAAGTCAATGGTAACAATACAGTCAAAAGTTGATAATTTTTTCCCATTACTACAAAAAATGTAGTTGAAATATGTGTTTTTTCTTTGTCTAATGTCTCCCCATATACCAATTTTTAAAGTTATTTTCTTAGTTGGACAAGAAGGTAGTATTTTGTGAGCGAATCAGGGACAGTTTGCATCACTGCTGAGTCACTGTAACTCATGCGCTTAGTGGACAACCAGACTTCATGCCCATATAAGGGTCCCCCTTTTCCCTACTGAGCAGTCTCTGGCTCCAGTTTGTACAAGCCCATGGGGAGTTAATGGGTGAGGTCACAGTGACCTGGTCCGTATTTTTTCTACAGTCAATGGCCTACGTCCAGCAGGATTCTTCACCCAAAGATGTGCTGAGTGCTCTCTGGCTAGCAGACGTCAAAGACAGGCACAAACAAACTTTCAGTGCATTGTGCAGCCTGAAGGCAGAGGAGCAATCTCTGAGAGGTTACCAACCATTTCAACTGAAGTTTCAGAAATAATAACTTCCCTGCGAAAATATAGATGCCTCAATATGATCAGCCAGCTTGTTACAGGAAATCTGAAATGAACTGTACTCTTCTAAGACCTTGGAGAGCAAAAATGGTTTGGTCCACTTCATTTGGACATCCAGTAAATTGTGAAAGTAAGGATGAATAGAAATCTATTTCAAAGTGGCTTATTGCTGTTTTAAAGTGAATTTAATTAAAGGGGCCATGTGTTTCTCTCTGATAATTCTTTAGAATTATTTGACATAGCCCCCTGATAAGAAGTTTAATTTGTATGCAGCAGTTCACCCATAGATTTCTCCTTGCCTCGTGTTCCAATCTCTGTTATAGAGTCACAATATTGTTTTTTTAATTGAACTATTTTGTTTTGGTCGTGCTAAAAAAAAACTTTAGCCTGCCTTTGCACCATGTGTTTATGTTTGAGTGGAGGAAATTAATTGCATCAGGCATTTTGTGAAGGAAGATTTGCCCTTCACAAGAATTCATATTCTTAACATTATGTTATTTCTTTTTAGTATTCATCCTCATTTATGGTGCAGAAAATAATTGAGACATTCATGAAACCCATGTCAGTTATTCAGTGGAAGAGGAGGAAAAAGCTTAATGGTTCTGGCTGACTTTGTCCCCGCTGAATCGAATCAAAGTTGGCTCAGATGACTCATTGCGAGGGGTTGAGGGCATTTTCATAAAACAAGGTTTATTGTTCTTCTTAATAATCCTTTGGGAAATAAACTCCACAAAATTATATTAAATATTCACATAATATTCACTAAAAATGCACAATAGTATAGTTAAAGATACTCAGTGTTGTCATACAAATGTTATTAAAAATAATTTTTATTATAAAAACATTATTTTAATCATAACTTTGCAGAATGTGATTATTAAACAAGTCATGACCCCATATCTAGTCTTTGCTCTGAACTTTTTTTTTTTTTGTTGCAAGAATAGCATAACCAGTACAAGTTGCACAGTATTGATAGTAAATCTGAGCTATTCATACCCACGTATAATGACTTGAAATTTGTATCTTTTATCCTGTTAGGTGTGAAATTATTTCTTATATTTTATGAATAATTGCCATATTAACATGCAATAATATCAAAGCCAAGCACACTATAGGCCCCCTGAGGTTTCACAGAGTACCAGGAAGCATCGATCTCATTTTAATTGCTGGTGCCTTAACATGCGAGCTGATATTCAGGGTCTTCCTGGGAGAACAGGGTCCTGCCATGCGTAGAAGAATCCTTTTCCAACACTGAACACTGAGCTGCTCCAGGTTAAATACTGTCACAGCACGCTCACCCCTGTGGCCATAGACCTGAAATCTCCTGCATCAGCTGGCTGTTCAGTGACTTAGACGGCTGGTGCATTTTAAAATTGGAATTATGCAAAATTGTTGCATCATTGATGAGCAATTGTAAGTTGTGACAAAACCACGACCCCCAGATGTGGCAAGATTCCAGGACACAGTGAATCGATTTAATCGGATACCGTATCGCGCAGTGCGATCGATGATTGGACAGCTTTTATTTAAAAAAAAACTTCAGTTACTGTTGCCGCAACTCTGTCTACAATACAGCAGTTTGCTGTTAGTCTGCAAGTGTCTTTTTTTCAAGGTGCTTTGTTTTCTTTGCATTAAACAAAGCATAGGCAACTAACATGTTGACAAGGCTGATAGGTTAAAGCATGTAGGTACAATATTTTTCCCCCCAAATGGTTGTGTCTCCATTGATAAAACTAAAAAATGAAGCTGCTGCCCAAGCTGTTACTGACTGCTCCAAGGCCTGGACTTAATGCTAGTAAGAAATGAAAGCCTATACCGTAGCCACAGCCTGAATGTTTGTGCTTACATGTAAATAACATTGATGGCACAAATGCCATATACGCATATCTCAGCTTACTATAACTCAAGCCCCCAGAAAATATTTCTACTAAATGTGACCCCCTGGCGTATGGCAAAATGGAGATAGTAGGCTGCAGTGGAGTGCAGCTCATACAGGCAGGCACCCTGTCTAACGATCAAGTGTCATCCTGAAGAATGTACAACTCTTTAAATTAGTACACGTATCAGTAGACAAGTATATTTATTTTCTGAAATATAGCTATGTACCGGCACTTAAGAAAGCAATTTACCACGCTTGGCTAATCAGAAATACCTGCGCAGCAATTTGTCCCGAACATTATGGTGCCCTGAAATAGGGGGAATGTGTATAACAGCACTGTCATTTCTATGACTTGCCTGTTTCTGTAAAAAGAAACAGTATCGTAACCGTGGAACATTAATATTAAACTGACTTCTTTATAATTAATTAACTTAATAGCTATTCACATTTTCCAATTTCCTCTTGTTGAGGAAATATCAAGTTCGACAGCATAGTTAGTGTTTCCCTGCTGTTGACGAACTGTCCAATAAATGCTCTCGTCTGTGCGAATTAATGTTGTCCTATGAAACTGCTTTGTAGAGGCTTAGAACTGTCAGCAACAGCTAAGGGGTGTGGTTATGGCAGAAGTCGGTTGGGGGGAAAAAATCACGCCTCCCATATTGGTTGTGACTTTACCTGCTGCAGAATCAGATACACAGTATCCCGGTCCATAAACACACACCTGGTACACTGCACGTGAATGCACACACTCACACCCATGTGCACTTGGCACACAAGCACTCACATAGCACACATAAAAATAAAGGTTGTTGGGTGTGAGTTTTGGAGGGTGTGGTGTGAGGTTGGGAAGGGTGTGGTGTGAGGTTGTTTGGTAAGGGGTTGGGGAGGGTATGGTGTGAGGTTGTTGGGTTTTAGTTGGGAGGGGGTCGTGTGAGGTTATTAGGTTTGAGTTTGGGGGTGTGGTGTGAGGTTGTTGAGTGTGAGTTGGGTAAGTTGTGGTGTGAGGTTGTTTACATCTAGATTGGGAACAATATTTTAAAGGGCACTTTGGATGGGTAGCAGGTTGTTTTGTATGTGTGTTCTCAATTCAAGCATAATACTTGGGCCTCATCCCGTGGCTCAATATGTACCAACCATGCTGTTCTGTTTTACAATGAAAAAGGCATTAACCTTGTACTTGTTCTCCTTGTCAAAGTATCATTTTCTCACTTTTATTTCAAATAACAGAAACAGAATTGGCTGAGTTGCCCTACTTTTTTATTGAATCGGTTAGCTTCTAGGCGATCAATATGTTCTACAAGCCCAAATGTTCTGTATCAGAAAGCACATTAAAGCCTGAGTCTGCACTCTGAAATCTGTCAGCTAAGGTTATGCTCTTGTCAAAATAGGTGCAACTTTTGGTCCTGCTCGCTCGTTACTTGTTTAAAGGGATGAGATGATTGCGTGAGGTATAAATGGTGGACAGGCAGAAATAGCTTCGAATAATCCACACACACGCAATGGTTCATGTCAGCTTTCGAAACCTATGAGAGATGAATCAATAATTTAACTAATATTTCAGTCTCATTAAAACAGCCGTTGAAGAATTGCACACATTCATTCTAGTTGAGATTTCATGAGGGTTACGAAACGAGTAGATGTGTAGTCTTCCACATTCCAGGGAAGGATCATCTGGTAAATTCCGCGGGCATTGTGGGAATGAAGTATACATGAAATATATTGTGAGGAAAATGGATGCCCTCACAGTGCTTTAACTGCTGATAAACCGGTTTACCATAATGAGTGGACTTTGCATTGTTACCCACATTCAACAGATCAACAGAGTTATGGCCTTGAATGGAAACCATGCACCCCACTCTGTAATAGGCTCATCTAAGAATGTGGCCCAGAGAATATGCCCCTTAGTGCCCCTTGAGCAGAGTGTGCTATCACAAGAAGGCTCTGAAACAGAAACTGGACAGTGGGTCCTCTATCAAGCAGCAAGCTGCTTTCCACCTAAGTGTCCCCGAATGTTTTATTTGCGAATGCTGATGCGACTGGAACACATTTCCAGGCTCATGAGAAGGTGGCCATCTATTCGTCCCTCTTTAAAGAATGATGAGCACCAACTTTTTTCATGTCCAGATAAAATCTCAGATTCCACCTGCCCTTTCATCCGGATCCTGATAGTGCTAACCTGTCAGAAACCCTTGAGTTTAATGGAAATTTTAACTGAGAAACGCTCAGCTGGAAGAAGTTTTCCTCTCTTGAAGAAAACTTCATGGCACTTTTACCCAGTCCTGCACAGCTCTCGTCCTCTTAGCAATGCTGTTAGATCTTCCTTTGCCTTCGCTTCATTCTGACTGAATTTAGAAAAATGAGAAGAAGATGCAATGCTGGTCCAGCCTTCTCTCTGTTCATTAGCCCCCTAACGATGTGCAGTGCTCAGGAGAAAACACAGAAGGAGCAATGTTGTTGACACAGGCGGGAGGGGTGGTTTTAAATTCTTTGTGGCTGAGTTTTCAGTCACTTTCTCTCTGAGTGTTGAGAGATTACACTACTCTCAGTACACAGAAAAGGCCTTTCCCTTCCGACAAAGTGAACGAACCAGGACTACCTATGCTTCCCTATTAAGCAAAACATTCATGTGTGAAATTGGGATCAATTTCCCTAATCGGAAAGGCACTCCATTGGCAGAGGTTGTTATGTGCATCTCCCTTGTTGTTTTCAGAGATTCAGAACACACAAGCTCCTGTTTATTAAGTGCTGGGTGAAAGAAAGCATCCCCATCGTCCCCATGAGGTAGAGTATACCAGGGATGACAGGCAGCCACACAGCACAGCTTGACTCTAAAAACACGGGGCACACCGACAAAGTCAGGCCCGGACATGAACATGGACCAGCTGTCCATTCGTAATGCATTTAGTGCCCATGTATGGTGTTAGCTACACAAGCCTGCATTGGGAAGCCGGATAGCAAAATTACTCTGGCCCAAATATGGCCCAAACCAGACTGAAGATCTGTGACAAATCTAGCAAATGGACTTGGCCCAGCCTATTTATGCACAGCAGGCCAATACCAGCATAGATCCGTTTGTTGTGTCTGGTGTGAGTTAAGGACAGAACTGGCCCAGCTGAACCTTGAATTTCAATATAACCAGTCCAGATCCGGCACAGATCCATGACACATTTTCATGTCTGGTTCAAATGTGGCGCAGACTCTGTTATAGTTAGACTGACAGCCCCAGTTCCACCCCAGCCTCCACCCCAGCTCCACCCCAGCTCCACCCCAGCCCCACCCCAGCCCCAGCCCCAGCCCCAGCCTCAGCTGCCTCCACCCCAGCCTGTACCCCACCATACACCTCCTTACATCTAGGGCAGATACAGCCCGGATCCTGGAACCTTGTTTACAAATATGGTTCATTTGTATTCATTTGAGATTCAGTTGTATTCAGATTGACATATTTAGCACTGAAGCTGTCCAACACCCACACCCTTTCAAGATATTCTAGCTCTTGCTAGAAGTACATTAACAACTTTAAAAATGCAGTTTTTATTCTACTGACATATTTGTTCTCTTGCCTTTACCCTAAATATGAACCGCATGAAATACAAAAAAGACCAGAACAATTCACAAGCAATGTAAATGTATTTATTTCCTTCCAGAAAGTGGCTTTTTTAACAGTTTAACAGTGGCTTAGTCTATTGTTGTAAGACCCTCCACCACGTTGAGTTACAGATTTGGACCACTGCTTCAACATATACAAATTACAGGCTGCAGTAAAAAGAAATGTAAATTTATTTAGGTTTGACAACATGTATCATACATAGAAAGGACGACAATGCTGACAGGAGCCATACTAACATAATTAAAACATATTAGTAACTTGCTGATGCCAGAATAAGATCACTAAAGAAATTCAGTGACTTGCTTCTAACATTGTTCTTTAGAGGGAATCACATGTTTTCTAATTATATAAAAGCATTTCTAATGCATTGTGTTCAGATTCAGTTATATCAGTTTACACACTATTCCCCCAGATCTGCAGAGACCCGAAAGTAGCTGAGCAGCAATGCTCTCCATCCAACCTGACAGAGCTTGAGAGGATCTGCAGAGAAGAATGGGAGAAATACCCCAAATACAGGTGTGCCAAGCTTGTAGCGTCATACCCAAGAAGACTCGAGGCTGTAATCGCTGCCAAAGGTGCCACAACAAAGTACTGAGTAAAGGGTCTGAATACTTATGTAAATGTCATATTTCAGTTTTTTTTAATATTTTTCTAAATGAGCAAAAAATTTCTAAACCTGTTTTCGCTTTGTCATTATGGGGCACTGTGTGTAGATTGATGAGAATAAAAATGAATTTAATAATTCATTTTATAATAAGGCTGTAACGTAATAAAATGTGCAAAAAGTGGAAAAGGAGTCTGAATACTTTCGGAAGGCACTGTATCTGCCTAATCAACAAAAGCGCATTTGTATTCCACATGTGGCTCAAATGCATACTGAATCAAGGTGACATTCTCCCATCGTTGCGCGGGCTGCTTCTGGCGCACATGCACGGAAAGGGTGTGACTCCTGCGCGGATGTGCTGAGATGCGGGGTCAGGGAACCAAAATGGACGGGCTGCTGGGTGGCTTAAGGCTCTGTTTTGGCATGCGGATGGATTCCAATTTGGGGTATTGAATCTGGACAGTGGTCAGCATCACCACGAGGGGACGCACCATCGGCGCTAGCTGTCCTTATTGTGCGATAGCGACTTGGTGCTACACTGTTCGGCTTCCTCTGACTCCCGTCCTCGCGAACCTGACTTGTGAACTGCAGTGGACAGCCGACGCTTGTCCATGATCTCCTGAATCCATAGTGGAGGTTGTGGCAGAGAGCGCTGAGAGGTATACAGTAATTGGGTATTGAAATTGGGAGTAAGGGGGAGGGGTATTAAAACACAGACTCTAAATGTGACCTTTGTGAATGCAGAAAGCATGAATTGGCCTTAAACCTCCTTGCCACCCTAAACAAATAGTTAATGTAAACATTTTTATATTCACGGCTGTGAATGGAATTTGTTCAATTAGCGCAGATTAGTTGTTGTTCTTTCTTAACATTTCTTTGGACCGGTTGCCTGTTCTTACCCATGCTGTGTTGATTTTTTAATGTGTCCACTCTTCCCTCTTTCCTTAATTGTCTTTGCAAATTATTTTGAATGATGCCATCTGTTTAACATCAGGAGGGTGCCAGATTATTGCTCAGTTCATATTACATTATCAGTGCTCTGTTTGATATCACTTGTTATAAAGGGCTCGGTGTGTACAGTCCTGATGTTCAATCGGCTGTACTGCTTTAATTATATCAACTATCCTGTCTTATGTGTAATAATAGTCCTGATTAAGTGCAACCTGGGAACGCTTAAGCAAATCAACTGCTTGCGAGGAACGTTTCTTTGAATAGTGAAATGTGGTATAAGGGAACGATTGGTTTGTGTTATTGTATTCGACCCAGCCTCTGATCTTTCCCTGGTTCCTGCAGCAAATGAAATACTGAAGAAAAGCTTTGCCGGTTCTGTTCCTTTCCTGATCATTCACCCGCTTACAAGGCTGTGTGATTACACAGCCTGTCAAAGTTGATACAGGCAGGTCCCTTGGTGTATTTGCATGTTTGTCAGATTTAGCCTCGCTGATGCAGTCACTGTATTCATTGTCGACTCCTAGGAGTGAAACCACAGTGATTTTCTCTGCAGAAGTCTGCGCCATTCAAAAAGCCTTTGCATGCCTGAAATCTATTTAAATCTTTTCTTTTACACCGCCTGCTGTGCATTCCTTTTAGTGCTCTTCCTCTGCTTTGTTCCCCCTCTGTGGATTTGTAGTGTTAACATTTAGCAGGTGTTTATTCTCTGCTTACTGTTATTGGTCTGATCAAAATTCATGAACTAAATATAGCAGATGTTACACTGAAGGCTGGCAAAAGAGTGTTTAAAAAAAACCAATCACAGAATGTCTTGTTGAAACCTCACAAATGCTTTCCCTTGCTGTTGCCATTAAGAATTTATAATCGGAGGCTGAAATGAAAGGAGAAGGCATGTGGAACCAGGGAAAGGGTTTGGTGAGCACACACAGAGTGCTCTGAACCAGGGAAAGGGTTTGGTGAGCACACACAGAGTGATCTGAACTAGGGAAAGGGTTTGGTGAGCACACACAGAGTGCTCTGAACCAGGGAAAGGGTTTGGTGAGCACACACAGAGTGATCTGAACCAGGGAAAGGGTTTGGTGAGCACACACAGAGTGATCTGAACCAGGGAAAGGGTTTGGTGAGCACACACAGAGTGATCTGAACTTTCTGGGTTTCGTCACACATTTTTTAAACACCACCGAGCGCTCTTGTGAAGTTGCACATCTGTGGAATACATGGGCAATTTGACACTTCAGGACTTCCTCCAGCAGTGATTTTGTGAAACAGGCTTCGCTTGTACGCTTACTAGATACAGTGCTTCCAGAATAAAAGTGGGGCTCAAACCCTGTGGGACTAGATCTCGGGAATCATTTTGATGAGGTGAATGAATCGAGACTTTGCTCTTGGATTCTGTTAACTTGATTTTGCTACACATAATCAGTTTTTTTTTTTTTTTTTAACGGAAGACCCGTCTTCTTTGGGAATACAGAATTCCATTTTACAGAGGAAGGAACCCCCCAGGGGCATACTTTACAATAAGTTCCATTAATTAAACATGCTTTCGGTTTTGAATATGGCAGCCTGTGAATAAATGATGAGCTCATCAGGCTGAAGAGATGCGAGGGGAGAGAGGGAAAGAGAGTGAGAGGGAGCGGAGAGGGCAGCGGTGAGGTGGCAGGCTTCCGTCGGCGGGACCTAATCTTGGCCCGAGTTCATGGTTATTACATCCGCCAGCCGTCGTGCTCCAGGGCCTCCGCTCATCCGGTACACGGGTGATACCGGAGCGCTGGTCTCTCCGAATTAACCGGAGTCTCCCTTCGTTGCCACGGAAACGTGGCGACCAATCATCCTCTGTGGCCGTGGCGATGTCTGGCCAGAGGAATGGGCTTGCTGGCTCGCCAGTATAGCCTCCTCGTTACTGCAGTGAAGTGCTCCCATTGGATGTGTGCAAACATGACTCAGCATCTCATTTAACCCCCATATAGAAAGATATTTGTCTATATTCTTGCCAGTAGCTGCTCTGTTCAGCTGGCTTTGCTCACAATGTTCAGCTGGCCTGCTCAGTGAAGTCCAGAGTAGACTCATATAAACTCTGTTAGAGTTGAATTAACACTGGACAGTTTCACTGTGCAGGCCAGCTGAATGGTAAGTCACTGAAGACAATACCATCAAATTCTTGTATAATGAAATTTGAAATTAAATTGTTTTTTTTTTCTTGTGTATGGTATTTTAAGTCTGTTCAAGCACTTTGGTCAACTGTGGTTGTTGTAAATGTGCTATATAAATAAACTTTGACTTGACTGTGCTGAGACTCTGTACTTCTGAGTCAACAAAACAACATTATTTATTGTATTTCACAGTTTAATTAATTGTTTACGCCGTGACACAGTTACACTGACGCTTGTAAAGGCTGTGTCTGAGTGTACGGTTTGTGATCTCTTGGGCGCTGGTGTCTGCGCAGATGTAGTTTCAGAGGTGAGTGCGTTCACCCGCCAGGTGGAATGTCTCCCGCACTGCTCATCGAGTGACTTATCGGTCCATCAGCCGCGACTGCACCGAGGTCTCCGGGCTTGACAGCGCACCATTTAATGTCCTCTCGATGGCCCTCGATCTTTTTGGAATATATCGCACTCAGATTCAAAACTGTACCAATCGTTTCACTCCATATATATGGACAAATGTACTCTGGTGTGACTGCATGATGGACAGGCATCGTTCCCTTAGACTATGACTGAAGTGTCTTTCTGTGGGAGATGCTATAAACTGGGGTTAACTGGGGTCCCGTCTGTCTGTGCAGTTCGGGTTGCACTGAAATTGATCTAGCGTCAGATGAACGGGGTGTGCAGCCCATACCTCCCCAGTACATTACTTGATATTGCCCTCGCATACATCATTCATGAGACACGCACACACGCGTGTGATATTCAATCAGTGTTCCTCGCACACGGAATAAATCCAGCTGGAGGCATGTTATATGCCACCTCCTTCAATTATTTACTGGGGCCCCGCTGAAATAAGGGGGGAGGCAGGGTGCAGAGCAGAGAACTAATTCTGTACGGTTCTGTTTGTTGCCTTCTGGTGAGTAAACAGAAACCTTGAGGAAAAGGGTTTTAATCAACCCTGTCATTGATTTGCAGTGTAGATATGCACTGTACATATACACAGAGAATCAATGAGAGAGCGCTAACTACACTGCGCTCATTTCTGTTCCAATTAATTTTATTTTTATGCAGGGTGCCTCACAGAGACACAGTCACAAATTCCCTTTACAGGAAACCGAGAAAGCAGGAAATGCTAGGAGGAAGCCGTCCTGGATTGGCTGGCTTGTGCCAGCGTCAGTGACGGTTAGGCTAAACGATCATAGGGAGATAATGGGTAATCTACTGGGAAAATAAATGCAGTAATTAACCCAGGGTATTACACTAGATAATTAAAAAGATCTGCATATTAATAGGCAAGTCAGGTCAGAAGAGAAGATGATCATTTAGGCCTCCAGCTAGCGTTGCACTTTAAAAGTGTACTCATTTAAAGAGTGTACTCACAAATGATTGATAGGAAGTTCTTTCTTTCTGAGAATTAGATTAGATTAGATGTTGGTCACCTGTAAAATCCTTTATACTCTCTATGTTTCATGGCTTCTGTTTTTTTGTGACACTGTGCTGTATCTTTATTTATGATTCTGTGATTGTTTGATCAGGGTGCCCTACAAAAATAGATTTCTATTTTAAAGGAACTGTCTGGGATGAACAAGAAGAAAGGAAAAGATATTCAAAAATAGAAAATCAAATGCATGTATATTTATGTTCCAAAGCTCCTGGGCTATATGCTGTATAAGTTGCTGAACCATAAGTTGCATGTTGAAATCCCAAGATGAGTCATGGATATGCCCTGCATGGAGAGAAAATATGAGCCATCTATGACTACCAGGGTAACGTGCCTTTGCTCAGAAAATAATTATTCTGAATTAAAAAAAAAACATATAGGTGTAAGCAGCAGGAAGCAGGGGCCATGCGTAGTAAAAAAGCTCCTATGAGAAAAATGCGCTAAAAAATATTCAGATTTTTAAATCTCATCGTGTAGCATGCTGTACGCAGAGGTCAGTTTCTTGTGATTGACAATAGAGATGGCGGTTGAAAAAATAAATAAAAGTGAAAATTACAGGGTGCTTACACATCACAGGCAGCTGGACCCTTCAATAACCCATTTCAGTCACAAGTCAGAAAGATTTGTGACAAATATTCTTTGTTTTTTACACTAAGGGGAGTATACAATGTCTACATATTTGTGTCTGGAAACAGAATCTATCATAGCCATTGTTGTTCGCCTTTAACACTGGGTTGCTTTATTAACTCCATGCGTTTTTGCTCAATGTATTTTTCTGGGTGATCTGGGTTATGCCCTGCTGGCCTTCCGAGCCCCGTGCAAGCGGAAGAGTCCACAGCGGCGTTTAAAATACCGTTTCATCAACAGCCAAGACTCCCAGCACAACGCTGGCACTCGCTAATGACTTCATCAGCATGCTCCCAGAGACGGGCTCTGATCACAGGTCAATAATTCATTAGCGTCTTGGTGGAATATGTTTGAACCACTGAATTAGGGCCGTGAAGCGTTGGAAAACGCTCTCGGTTGTGATCCTGAAAATGCTGCTTTCATTAGGGACCGTGAGGAAGGATCACGGACTTACTGGCACTGGCACACATCATCATTAGGAGATCGTTTTTTGCTTCTGTGAAGGATATTTTGCGCGACTTTGTTGCACCGCGAGGACGTTCTCAGCCGACGGGGCTTTGGTGATTTAGGACCCAAATTGGCTCTTGTGAGGGAGAGTGGGTTAAACCAAGCGTGGCCTTGTCTTTGGACTGATGTTCATGAGCAAAGTAAAGAAAGAAAGCACCTTTCCTAGAACCAGGATTTAATGAGATATTTGCCTCATCTGGGACGGGTGAGGCCAGCACTGGCTGAGACAGTATGAGAGGCTTTCAATTAAATTACCACGTGTTGGTTTACAGATGAAGACAGAACTGGCTCGGATTTCTTTTTCGGACTCAGCCTGGGAATCACAGCCCCCCTTTATTGCAATACACTTTATTAATATACAAACATAATGGAAAGGTACTGAACCTTAACACCTTCCACGCTATTTAACTACCTACAGAATCTGAGATAGCATTAAAGTTCTGTTTTCTTTCTGCATTTGGTAGTGACCCACTTCCAGTTCACTATGGATACAGTAAGAAAAATGAATACAAGTAAATGTAATGGTTCCCTTTGAATTGAATATGAATGGTGCATTGATGTCAGTTCTTCAGCAAGAATTTGAGCTCAAAATTAATCTTTTGTAGGTCTCGCTTGCTGGGGGGGGGGGGGTAGTAATTAGTAATGTAGTGAACATCAAACCCTCTAGGTGGGAGCTGGTTGGCTCTTTCTAAAATCAGTAACCCAGCTCAACGACACTGTGAGCGAATGAGACTAATGGGAGGAGTTAAGGCACTCAGTCACTCCTTTCAGCGAATCACCACCACCGTGATGCTACATCCTGCCGCAGGGTAAACCCCCTCCACCACCACCGTGATGCTACATCCTGCCGCAGGGTAAACCCCTCCACCACCACCGTGATGCTACATCCTGCCGCAGGGTAAACCACCTCCACCACCACCGTGATGCTACATCCTGCCGCAGGGTAAACCCCCTCCACCACCACCGTGATGCTACATCCTGCCGCAGGGTAAACCACCTCCACCACCACCGTGATGCTACATCCTGCCGCAGGGTAAACCACCTCCACCACCACCGTGATGCTACATCCTGCCGCAGGGTAAAACCACCTCCACCACCACCGTGATGCTACATCCTGCCGCAGGGTAAACCACCTCCACCACCACCGTGATGCTACATCCTGCCGCAGGGTAAACCCCCTCCACCACCACCGTGATGCTACATCCTGCCGCAGGGTAAACCACCTCCACCACCACCGTGATGCTACATCCTGCCGCAGGGTAAACCACCTCCACCACCACCGTGATGCTACATCCTGCCGCAGGGTAAACCACCTCCACCACCACCGTGATGCTACATCTGGCCGCAGGGTAAACCACCTCCACCACCACCGTGATGCTACGTCCTGCCGCAGGGTAAACCACCTCCACCACCACTTAGTGTCGCTAATCGCTGCTGAGAGGTAATGAGAACCATCTGCTGTGCATTTAGACGTGGACGCTTGCCCACAGAGCTTCAGTAAAGCAGATTCCAGGCAAATTAAATGCATGCAAACTGGTTTAAATGACAAAAACAGACCTTGACTTTGAACTTGGGTTTGGAGTCTGGGGACAGATCGGGTCTAGCTGAGAGATGGGGAAGAAAGTAAGGGATACCAGAAATGGCTGATGTGCTCAGGTGAAGTTGTGTGGTGTTTTTAAACTTGTACAGCAAATCGCTTCTTCACGCCAAGGTATTGCAATAATGGGTTGTCTGTGTAAATTTCTCTCACAAATTGTTTTAAAACGGCAATATTTGTTATTTGTTATTACAGAGTGTTGTAGTTTCCAGAACTTCATTGCTTTCAGTTGAATGCACTTGTTTTGATTGTTGGATCAGCATTAGAATGTTCAGTTAAGAACATTCTAATCACATGTTTGTGACCTCACACCTTAAAGGCTTAATGCGATCTCCTTCTGTTAGGAAGCCTGGTGATTTATTGGTTTACTGTTGGCCTTGCAGCTCCTGATGGTCTGAGCTTCTCCAGCGTTGGTGGTGGCAAAGCCTGATGCTTCTAATGAAACGGATCAAGGCGAGCGGTTCCAGGCTTTTAATGAGCAGCTCGGAGCTGGACGCCAGCACCTGAAAAGTGGGCCATGCGCTGCCTGTGCACGCTTGTCACATGATAGTCCCCTCCCCGAGGATGACATCATCCCCTCAAGCAAAGAAAGCAGTCTTGGAAAAAAAAAAACCACCCAATGCTGCAAACGTCAGAAAAGGAGAGAAAAGGCTGTACAACAGCTTGGAACTGGAACACAAAAGGTGTTAACAGCCAGATTCAATAACCCCAAATGTGGGCCAAGTACATATTTTATTACTTTAGCTCTTTAGGTCAGGGGTCTTGAGCTCGAATCCTGGAGGTCTCTGCAGGTTTCTGTGGATTTCCACTTTAGATCTTGGAAAAGGGTGCATGGACTCTACCAATCAATGACTTAGTTTAAACATGTGAAACAGAAAAGCATTCTGAAACAGAAGAAACCCGCAGGCAATGTGACCTACAGAATCTTAGGTTAGGATGCTGGTACAGAAGCTGATTAAATGTTGAAAGCTCTCACGCAGATCCCTGACAATGTGTTGCCAAGTAAAACGTGCAGTCATGAAAGAAGAATTTTCTTCTCAATACTGATGAAAACAGAGGTTCCTTTATGAATACCGTTCCTTTTACAGATCATACTTCTAAAGGGTTCAAGTTATTATTTGACCCACGTCACTCTGTGCCTCACGGCTGTTGTCTTGAAGCAGGGCGTTTTCCGCATCGTCCTCAGGCATTTCTGCCAGTTCCTGAATGATAATTGTCAAGAAAGTTATCTACAATATGTGATCTTGTGAAAGTGACAATAAGATAATGTATTTTCATACATATATATGTGAAACACAGTTGAACTACAAACTTTAATGTAGTCCTCCTAAAGTCCCAGTAGGGACTTAAGCAGCATTCCCAGCACTAATGTGTAGATTAACATGGCTGTGTAGCCCCCAGCCACACCTCTCACCCCTCACCCCAATCAGCCGAGCCGGTGAGGAACAGGTGCCGCCTTGCTGGATTTTCCACACAAACTAAAACAATGTGCAGAGGAGGTAGTATTTTGGTTTGAATGGCGTCAGGGAAATTACAATATAGCCTTACACGGGGCACACTGATGTAGGGAATATTGTAATGTTACATACATTTATTCTGTTTAAGTGTTCCTAGCACCTTCTATAGGCCATTAAGTGAATGTCACTTATTCCTGTTATTTTAGATGTTTGCATTCTCATTGGTTGTTTAAAGTCACATTGATTGTTAGTCACATGATAAGAGCAGCCATTTTCCCATTTTCCCTGTAAAACAAGCTAGAGAACAGCATGACCTCCTTTACTCTTGTTCCATCTGCCTGTGTGATCCTTGGAGAAGCTTTGTTTGTGAGTAGATTAATTCAACTATGTTTTTAGAAATTATTCCTGCTCATACTTCATTGTATTTCATAATATTTGTTTACATTATTTCATAGTCACTTTTGTATTGTTTGCAGTTTCACACTACAACAACTTGACCACATGAAAGTGCTGTATCTTCATTAAACGCGCAAGTGCACGTTGATAACTTACTTTAAGCTCCTTCATCGTTGAAGCTACCTAGGGCTACTTCAGTCAAGTCAGTTAAGAGTGTTTAGCTATCTGGTGATGTGTGCCTCGCTACGTGCACAGGTTCCAGAATAAATATACTTCTGTATTCTCACGTTGGGCACCGCTCATGTTGACGTAGCGGTATAACCTCACAATTAAAAATCAGTCTTATAAAATTACTGCTATCTAGACTATCCGATCATAAATTTGGTACTTCAATCAATAATCAAAATTTATATGCTGAATATGGAAGGTAGGAGGGTGTGTGTGTGCAGGTGCCCATTTGTCAGTGGACGAAAGGGGGAAGGGCAAGTGGTGGGTTGGTCGCGTTTGTGTGGGATACGTATATGTGTGTGTGTGTGTGTGTGTGTGTGTGTAGTGTAACCAGTGTGACTTAATAACTTAGCTCAACTACTAATGAGTATCACTCCTGGTAGTGCTGGAGAGTGAAGAGTAACATCAGTTCTTAAGCGATACATGCAACCAAGCCAGTTGTCCACCCGCGACCGACTATACTGTGAGCCTGGTGTCATTAAAGTTGGGAAGTTAGTTGGGGAGAAAGAGGAAGAGAGAGAGAGACCACGTGTGTGGTTGTACTCTATTGGATACATTGCCAGCACAAATCATTTTAAAGGACAAAATGGGAACACACAATATCACATTAAACTCAGTACAGACTAAGCTAAACAGCTATTGCCCGGGATGTATAGTCAGTCTTACTGATATTCTGCCATGCATGTTGTTGTCTCCAGTGGTCGTGGTTGGGTCCTGGAGAGAATGGTCTTGGCGTGGTGAATTTGTCGAGGTTTCCAGGGGTGAGGTGTGAAATCTGAGCCCTTGTTCCTTAGCAGCGGCGATGTTGTCCCCCCCGGTTGGTCATCAAAAAGGTTCTTCTTCCAGTAGCTTGTCGTGGTTAGTCGGCACAGCGCCGGGCACGTGCTGGTTTCCACGCCAGATGGACTAGGCATAGTCGCCGCTGGCAAGCTAAGTTGGCAGAACCTGGTTACTGCATACAGCAACTTTATCTGTGCGTTTAGATTGTTGTCCCTCACTTTTATACCGGGGGGGGGGGGGGGGGGGGGGGTCTTCACACTGGTGGTGTGTTACAAAGATCCAGAATGCTGCGCACACGAATGATGTCATCAAATGCGCTTTGTTTTATTTAAAAAATTCATTTTCATTTGGATGGTAGAGACTGACTGTGTACATACAATGGACATCACTGGGATTTTATCCAGCTTTGTCACCAGTGAGCTATTTTGTTCACAAACTGATGCTCTTGTTTTTTTAAATAATTGAGTAGTAATGCTTAGGCAGTCAAGCATGCATCCTTGTGGTGTCTTGTGGTCTAGCCTATAGAGCACCGTCCACATGCTTGTTGTGAGTGATGTTGATGGTTCGAATTTAGCCACGTGACCTTTGCCACCTGTCTTTCCCTCTCTCTCACTCCCCATTCTTCTGGTCTCTCTATACTGCCCTGTTGAAAAAAGGCCAAAAAAATATATTTTAAAAAAAGAAAACATCCTTATGAAAATGCAAATGTGACAATAAGTCAGTTTTGTGAAAAATTATTTAATATGATACTGCCCCCATTCTACACTGTGCATCACCATACATATTTATGAAATAAATACTTTTGACATTTGTTTGGGAAGTTTCTTTGCATGAATAACTTGATGAATTTGCCCATGCATTCACATTTTCTTAAATTTCACACATCCGCACAATAAAGCCCCAAACTTTTTTTGTGTGCATTGTTTACTTCCTCCTCTTCTTTTTCCTGCCTTAAGTCATCACACATGCTCCAAGCCCACAAACAATGTGTCTCCCCATTGGACATTTAGCTATGCCAGCCCATCAAAACACCACATACACATGCAAAATGGGTATATATATTTTTCACCAAGAAAATTCACAGTCAGTGCAGTTACTTTATTGGTGGCTCACTGGCATGTCCTTGCCTTAGGACCACTAAGGCTCAGGCAAATCTTTAATGTCTTACGAATGCTTATTTTCTCACTTAATTTTCTATTACTTTTAAACTATTGCTTTTGAAACTGTACAATTCTTCTGGATCCTTGTGAACAAAATCTAGCCGGTCTTTCACCGAACACATAGATTGTATTATGACATACCATCTAGCTGTTCGGTTAACTGGCTACATTTGGTTGCAATGTGAAAGGATACGGCCAGGCCATATGGAATAAAAGCAAAGCTGAACTGTGCTTACTGGGCTGCTTTCTTTAAAAGCACGAGCAAATCACAGCATTAAAGAATGTCTTATTTTTGCAAAGCCGTTCATGCCCATTTAACTAAGTAGGTGTTTATAACTTTATGCTGTAATGCGAAAACATTTGCTACCATTGTAACTACTTCCCGGTGGCTAATTGGTAACGCGCTTGTCTGTGGGACAGTTGGGGCTTGGGATTGAATTGAACTAGTGTTAGCTAAGATAGCCAATATTGTTTATTGTAACTTGGCCTAATTTCGATATCAGTACTTTTAATGGCAGGCCTAGATTTTGCAAGTCTTAATGACTTATAGTGCATTGTATGTATGAGTAACTTGCCATTTTTGTACATTGAAAACATGTTTGTTTTTTTTCAGATATAAATAAATACTCACCAGCAGACCAGACTGCCTCTCTCATTCTGCTGGGTCCTTCAATGAGAATATTTTCAAAATGGACAGGTTTTTGTGGGAGTTTGACTGGGTCATTGGGGTTCACCCCTATCATGAATCATGGGATCTTTGGCATCATTGGCTGCTCAGTTTTAAAAGTTTTTCAGGGTGGAATGGTCGCTGGCAGACTTGCTGTACTCTAAACATATTGAATAACAAGCTACTAGAGACCACAGTGCCATAAACATGTTTACTATTCTTTCCATCTCTCTCTTTTTATGCTATCCAGGTGTTGTTTTTCCTGTATACATTCTTCTTGCTGATTTATGATTTGATAGCATTCAGTGTTTTATTAAAAAAAACCCTCTGAAACAAGCCTCTTGTTGCTTGTACCAGCCCTGAAAACAGGGTTTGGCTCCACGGTCTGACTTTCACCCAGACACATAAACAAACTGCAGGAAACTTTTCCAACAGTTGCACTCTAAAATATTTTGTATTAACAACCACCGGTTTTACTTGATGAGAACTGACATGTCTCATTTGAATTTGTGGTATCAGTTAACCTATATGCATAGTGAATGAACACCCATATGTCTCTACTGTTTCTTTAGCATCTAAGACCCATATAACAGTTGCACTGCATGGCAAATAGTGATAACCTAACCTGTCTCATATTCTGTTATGTTATCATTTTTGTGTGGGTAAACGGTGATACTGGGTGATAATTTCCCCCCATAAATAATCCTTCTTTGTGTGAAGTGTCTGTTTGCTGCCTGGCCTGTGGCACATTAACGGGGAGGAGCCCCAGTGATGTGTGTTCATGTATGCATTCGTGCTGTGATGTGCTGTTCCACCTCCCTCATGCTGTTTATCCATGTACAACCTTACCCCCGGCCTCTGCTTTGGGTCTCCCTGTCCCCAGGTTTGGGGGTTTGGGGCGTAGCAGGGCTGTGAATGGTGGGCGGTGCCCACACAGGGTTTTGAGTGGCGCGCTGGAGAGGGGTACAGAGCTGAGCTGGGAGGGGTATGGAGCTGAGCTGAGGGGTATGGAGCTGGGCTGGAGAGGGTGCGGAGCTGAGCAAGCTGTGTCGACAGCACAGTGTAGTGATCAGGGAGCTTGGCTGGTAAACCACAGGTTACAGATTAGTCTCCACACCATAGCCCTACGCTTGAAGAAGGGTATTTTACGTGAATTACATCAGTAATCTCATCCAACTATTAATCTGAATGTGCATAAATCAAACAAACAGTAAAATAAATCCAAGTCACTCTGAGTATTAGGGCCTGCTGAGTGCATGAATGTATTCAAACCCAGTGCTCCAGTAAAGAAAAAGCTTTTAGAAGGTGTTTCCTGCTGTGCCTCGAGAAGCACACTAATGGCAGGAGGCCCCTGAAGTGACTCTGGGGCAGAAGCAAGGCTGGAGGCTGTGTGAGAGACTGCAGTGAGCTCAGGGCCAGCTGGAGGCAGAGTGAGAGACTGCAGTGAGCTCAGGGTCAGCTGGAGGCTGAGTGAGAGACTGAGTGTCCGAGCTCAGGGCCAGCTGGAGGCAGAGTGAGAGACTGAGCGTCCGAGCTCAGGGCCAGCTGGAGGCTGTGTGAGAGACTGCAATGAGCTCAGGGCCAGCTGGAGGCTGTGTGAGAGACTGCAGTGAGCTCAGAGCCAGCTGGAGGCAGAGTGAGAGAGACTGCAGTGAGCTCAGAGCCAGCTGGAGGCAGAGAGAGAGACTGCAGTGAGCTCAGGGCCAGCTGGAGGCTGTGAGAGAGACTGCAGTGAGCTCAGAGCCAGCTGGAGGCAGAGAGAGACTGCAGTGAGCTCAGGGCCAGCTGGAGGCAGAGTGAGAGACTGCAGTGAGCTCAGAGCCAGCTGGAGGCAGCTGGAGGCTGGAGGCTGAGTGAGAGACTGCAGTGAGCTCAGGGCCAGCTGGAGGCTGAGTGAGAGGCTGCAGTGAGCTCAGGCCCAGCTGGAGGCAGAGTGAGAGGTTGCAGTGAGCTCAGGGCCAGCTGGAGGCAGAGTGAGAGACTGCAGTGAGCTCAGGCCCAGCTGGAGGCAGAGTGAGAGACTGCAGTGAGCTCAGGGCCAGCTGGAGGCTGAGTGAGAGCTGCAGTGAGCTCAGGGCCAGCTGGAGGCAGAGTGAGAGACTGCAGTGAGCTCAGGGCCAGCTGGAGGCAGAGTGAGAGACTGCAGTGAGCTCAGGCCCAGCTGGAGGCTGTATGGGAGACTGAGCTCAGGGCCAGCTGGAGGCTGTATGGGAGACTGAGCTCAGGGCCAGCTGGAGGCTGTATGAGAGACTGAGCGTCCGAGCTCAGAGCCAGCTGGAGGCTGTATGAGAGGCTGAGCGTCCGAGCTCAGAGCCAGCTGGGAGTTCAGCTGATCTTGGATCCCCCACCAGCCATGTCCACACATGATAATGTCATGTCACTTTATAATAAATATTTACAGTCATAACTCCGGTGGCACGTCTGCTAAAGTATGGTAGTAATGGAGAGCATTATCCGATATAGTTCCAGAACGGCTCCATCAGAATGATTGTTCTGCCTGTTTATTTGGTTTCATTTGATTTCTGCCTCTTTATTTGGGTCACCTTTGTTTTTGAAGGGTGACCCCAACCTGTGCATGCTGTGTGACCCAGTGGAACACAGTTTTTCCCTGTGGGGAGGCGTGTCCTGTGGAACACAGGTTTCTCCTGTGGGGAGGTGTGTCCTGTGGAGCACTGGTTTCTCCTGTGGGGAGGTGTGTCCTGTGGAACACTGGTTGATCCCCTGTGGGGAGGTGTGTCTTGTGGAGCAGTGGTTTCTCCTGTGGGAGGTGTGTCCTGTGGAACAATGGTTTCCCCATGTGGGGAGGTGTGTCCTGTGGAGCACTGGTTTCTCCTGTGGGGAGGTGTGTCCTGTGTCCTGCACAGTTTCAGACAATAAGTCTGCTCGGTTAGCAAGCCAACTTGAAGCTCAAATGGTGTCGGCAAAGCATCATGCATGAAGCGGCGTGGTAACGAGTGGTTGCCTGGATACCGGATAAGCCCGCACTCCCCCTCGCTCTTTGGGGTCGGTTATCTTGCGCGGGATGATCTTGGGTTTCATGCACCCCTGCCAGTCCCGCTACGGTGGTAATCATCCCCCTCTCTGAGTCCTGCTTACCTAAACGGATGTCTGACATTTGAAGGCCCACTGCTAACGTTTAGGGGCAGTTGTGGAGTTTGGTAACCGATACAGGGTGTAGAAATTAAGACAAGAGGTTTGCATATTCATGCCCCCCCCCCCCCCCCACCCCCACCCCCCATCTTCCATTTTAAAATGTTTTAATCCCAAGGTCGAAATAAACGGCCTGGGTGATGAATATTACAATTTCGTACGACGCAGTCATTCTGCGCAGTTAACTTCCTCCCCTAACGGTAAGGGAAAAACAGACTGTTCATTTTTCAGAGATAAAAGCCAAAGGCATTCTCTCGTTCTCTCTCGGTGTCTGTGAAGAAGAAAGGGGTTTCTTTCTTTATGCGCCGAGCAGAGAGGAGTTTGTCCTGACGGAGAGCTTTATACAGGCGGGTACGCACGCGTGTGTTTACGTTTCGGCGCGGACGAACCCCTTCCGGGCCGCGGCCTGCTTGCGGCTTTCTCATCACGGGTGAGGAGGATGAAAACATCGTGAATCGACCTGACAACAGATAAGTAATTAACCCGTCTCGCCGCAGACTCCGCGCTTGCCTCAGAGGGGGAAGCTTTGAATAATACAGCACCCGGCAGCCTCTCTCAGAGAGGCCGCTCCATCAATTAGTCTGCGTTCCTGCGTTCTGAGGCAAGCAGAACCGGCCATGGCTAAGACTGTCAGAGTGACTGCGCGGCGGCGGACTGCCGCAGAAGAAGCTCTAGCCTACTTTCCAAAGTGTGTCCCGAGTGGAATACGCCATATGAACTGTAGCTGTGTTGCTCCATCCCGAAAGTTCACCGAGTACCTCAGTAGAATTGAAAGTGGCGCTTCAGACCGATATAGGCGAAACTTTTTAATTTACATCTTTTGACGGACACAAAACAGAAATGTTTGTTCAAAGAAAACCATAAAATTATACCTATATACGGCATTGCAGTATCATTATACCTGTAGACTGCAGAGCACTACATTATCATTAACCCTGTGCAGCACTGCAGTATAATTATACCTGTATGGAATTACATTACATGACATTACATTACAGGCATTTAGCAGACGCTCTTATCCAGAGCGACTTACACAACTTTTACATAGCATTTTTTTTTTTTTACATTGTATCCATTTATACAGCTGGATATATACTGAAGCAATTCCAGTTAAGTACCTTGCTCAAGGGTACAACGGCAGTGTCCTTACCCGGGAATCGAACCTGCGACCTTTCGGTTACAAGCCCAGTTCCTTACCCACTGTGCTACACTCCGCCCTCCGTACAGTATTACAGTATCAATATACATACTCTTACACTACTGCAGTATTGTACACCTGTATAGTGCTGCAATATCATTATACTTGTACACAGCTACAATATCATATCTGTGCTGTACTGTACCATTACAGTACCATGTACAGAATTACAGTACCATTATTCCTGTATACATCTGCTGTGCTGTGTCCTTCCAGCTCATATTATTATAACTGTATAGGACCGTATTCAGGGTGAGAGATTAACACCAGCCATCAGCTAATGCTGGTGAAATGTATTTGTGGCTGGTGAGTTTGTCTGCTCTAAGAGCCACTTTGGCAGTGAACCACCAAATATCCAGTTGTCTGGTGAGACAGTGAAATTGGCTGGTGAATTTTGCGATGCAGCAGCCACTGTGGCCAAGGTTAGTTTTGCGCCCTGATTATTATATCTGTGGCCCCCCCATTATCATTACTCATCTACAGCTTACATCCCTCCATCGCTGTCACAAGTAATCCCATAACTGCTGTAGAGTCACAGTAATGCAGAGCAAGGCCGCAATGGGACCGCTATGTGAGGATAAAGGGAACATGGTCTCCTGCTCAGAGCTGTTCCTCACGACCCTCCTGCATCCTGCTCTGAGCTGTTCCTTACGACCCTCCTGCATCCTGCTCAGAGCTGTTCCTCACGACCCTCCTGCATCCTGCTCAGAGCTGTTCCTCACGACCTTCCTGCATCCTGCTCAGAGCTGTTCCTTATGACCCTCCTGCATCCTGCTCTGAGCTGTTCCTTACGACCCTCCTGCATCCTGCTCAGAGCTGTTCCTTCACACCCTCCTGCATCCTGCTCAGAGCTGTTCCTTACCACCCTCCTGCATCCTGCTCAGAGCTGTTCCTTACCACCCTCCTGCACCCTGCTCAGCGCTGTTCCTTACCACCCTCCTGCATCCTGCTCAGAGCTGTTCCTTATGACCCTCCTGCATCCTGCTCAGAGCTGTTCCTTACGACCCTCCTGCATCCTGCTCAGCGCTGTTCCTTACCACCCTCCTGCATCCTGCTCAGAGCTCTTCCTTACCACCCTCCTGCATCCTGCTCAGAGCTGTTCCTTACGACCCTCCTGCATCCTGCTCAGAGCTGTTCCTTACCACCCTCCTGCATCCTGCTCAGAGCTGTTCCTTACCACCCTCCTGCATCCTGCTCAGAGCTGTTCATAACCACCCTCCTGCATCCTGCTCAGAGCTGTTCCTTACCACCCTCCTGCATCCTGCTCAGAGCTGTTCCTTACCACCCTCCTGCATCCTGCTCTGAGCTGTTCCTTACCACCCTCCTGCAGCTGGGGTTGGGGCCCCAGTAGTCTTTCGTTTGAGCTCAAGGATAGACCATGGGTCAACTATGCATCTGAAAAGTCACCTCATTTTCAACAAGAACATGTCACTAGGGAAAGTTACTGGTGTCTAAAGGGTTAAAGCATTTTAAATGAAGTGTTTTCCCCAGTTCTGCTTACGTATCTGGGCACCCCTTGGCCTGGGGCTGTTTTTCATGGTTTGAGTGAGGCCCCTTAATTCCACTGAAGGCAAATCTTAATTATACATCATATAAACACGTTCTAGACTATTCTGTGCTTCCCTAACAGTTTGAGGAAGGCCTTTTCCTGCTTCAGCATGACAATGCCCCCAGGCACACAGCGAGCTCCATATGGTTTTGAAATGGTTTTGTCGAGAATGGTGTGGAAGAACTTGACCACATGCAGCGTTAGCGAGTGTGCTCTGAGCATCGAATCACCTAGCAGGGGTGGCTAGGGGGCGGCAAGACACAAATCCCTGCTGACGAAACCCACCATGGCCCCGGGAGACACCACCGCCATTTACGCATCACCCTGCCAGGCTGCTGGGCACAGTTGGCACTGGCACCGGCACGGCAGGATGCCATGCCGGACCACGGGGTCAATCCATGCACTAGAACAATGCTATACCAGGATGAGCCACCAAGCAAGACCCAAAAGCACCGCTTTTATCATCCAAGTCAATTCATGGTCGTCGTTCCAGTGTGATAACTGCCAAGTGACTTGAAACAATTTAGGAAACATTGGGTAGCACTGCTTTGAAATACAGCTTCTTTAATTTCGGTGAGGCAAGATAGCCTATATTGTTTGTAGTATTGTTTGGCGTCATTTTGATATCAATACTTTTAATGGCAGGCCTAGATTTTGCCAGTTTGAATGAATGAGTTACAGACAGTGCTTTGTATGTGTGAGTAACTTGCCATTTTTGTACATTGAAAACGTGTTTTTTATGAGATTTAACTTTCCTCGTACAGGAATACCTGCAAGCTGCAAGTAGGAGAATACATATGAATCTGCCCTTCAGTAATGATTTATAAATGTGGACCTGTCTAGCACATGAATATTAATGGGTCAAATAGATGAAATACTATGTATCAAAAAAGCAAATGTTCGAGCTTAGCAAAATGCATTGTTTCAAATTTTAAAACAAGCATTGGATGCATTGCTGTACAAACACAAACATTTGAGTTAAGTGAAGCATTAAGTGTAGCCAATGGCTAATTTCCAACACTTACCCCAAAATGAAATAAAATGTGTCTGATGCTAAGAAAAAGAAGCATATGCATAAAGACATTAAAAACTACATCTCTTTACGCAGAAAAAAAATAGCAATTACTTTAACAAAATAGACCCCAAGCAGCCATAAAATATGTGAGGCCACCACAGACATTAAAGTAATTCAAATATTATTGCTCCATTATACCACAGTTAAAAAGCTATTGTTGTGAACTGAAATTGGGGGAATAAAAGTTATTCTTATGCCTGAAACTCAAAGCAAAACGAATGTGATATATCTTAATAACTAATTTATCTGCTTGGACATCTGTGTATAAATCATGTCAGGCCACCAACACAAAACAAATCAATAAATCCATATCACACACAGACTTATTCCAGCTGACATTCTCGCTCTCTCTCTCTCTCTCTCTCTCTCTCTCTCTCTCTCTCTCTCTCTCTCTCATGTCAGACATAAGGTTTGTGATGCTTACTTTACAGTTGGGAGTTCTGAAGGAGACACATCCCTGTAAACACTATTACAGGTACTCCATAAACACCATACATCATGTATCTTTACAACCTCTAGCTCGCTTAAACTTGCCTGCAATCGAATAAAAAACCCTTTCGGTGCGTGAGTCTGTTAGTACAAAGCATTCACATGAATATTTTTTTAAATTGTTGTAAATAAACAGCACAGTCTTCTGATGGAAAGTTCAGTCCACTGCTTTCCTTCCAAGTGAAGACAGGAAACGTTATTGTTTTTGTGTGATCTGAGCCTCCCTGTTTTTTAATCGAAGTGTAACTGAAGGAAAGGATTATAAAAAGACAAATTGGACTCTTCATTCCTTATGCATGTGCTTAACATGCGCTCTGCCTTTGTAATGATTTTAATTAAAAAATCCCAGATAATTGAAATCATTAGTAGAACTGGAATTGAACTGCCAGTCATGTGGAATGCGCCCCTTGCACCAGCCCTTATCTTGAATTATTTCTGTGCTTGCTGCTCAACGCTCTGCTGTTCCTTTTTTCACTTCCCAAAAATAGCTTCAGAAGAAAAAATAAACTAAAAAAATGCCAGTGATGAGTAAGTTCAGAGGTAAAAGAGTGGGTTCAGTGTTACACAGGCGGAATCGCTAATTGACTTTTGTTTTTGGAGTTGGACCACATTCACTCATTCCATGGCCATTGGCCTCAGACCCTCAGCCCAAAATCTGTGTGCCTTTGTTCTCTCTGGGCTGGAATGGCGAATACAGCTGGTGAGCGATGGCTTGGAATTCCACACGAGAGCGAACAAAGAGCCTCCAAGGAAACCAGATCAAAGAACCCGGGGCTATAAATACAGTGATGCGATTTCTTATTGTCTGACTCATTGCTTTAGTTGGAGCGCACTCCAGCACACACTCTAACAACTATCTACAAAATAAAAGCATTAATAACTATGTTATTAACCAATAGTAAACTACATTTATTACCCACATTCAGTCAAACTTGTATATATGCCATTAAAAAGAGAAGGGCAGTTTGAGAAAAACATTATATGCAATTCTAACAAAATGCTAACTGATGAAGAGCAACTTCTAGCATCCTGATCACCTTTGACCATCGGCATGAGAACAATACACAAGAGAGAGAGAGAGAGAGAGGGGGGGAGAGGGATGAGAGAGAGAGGATGAGAGAGATGGAGGTAGTACACTTTCAAACATCGTGCATAGAAAGGTCTGACGCAAACTCCAAAATCTTCATTAAAGAATAAAATGGTTTTTCAGTCTCATTACAGTTTGGCTCCTTTATTTATATGCTTGTCATATTTAATTTATGGACCTTGATTAGTTAATAAGAGGGGACAGGAGGGAGAAATTAATCTAATCAAAACTGAAAAAAGACAAAAGTCCATACTCTGATTAATCTCTTTTTGTGAGGTCGCAAACACTTTGGCCGTGACTCTCGAAATTAATCCAGTCGCTCTTATTTCTGAGCTGTCGGTCAGAGCAGAAATGTGTTTGGCCAGTTGTAATTGCCCCTCCCATTCACAGGCGTATACCTGCAGTTTGTGTCTAAATATTTACAGAGCAGCTTCCATGAAGGTGTTCAGGCTGCATTGCACTTTGCAATGTAATGTGCTGTCTGGCTCTAATACGCTCCAAGAACACGAATCCCTTGCCATCTGTCAATCAATCACACAGTCACTTAGTCAATAATTCATGGCCTGTTGGCCCAAATACTGGGCCGTGGCAGGCATGGAAAATATGCCGTGATCAATGGTCATTTTGTGTGCCAAATTTACTCTGTGACGTTGTAGGTACTACAGAGTGTATACAAAGCAGGCATTTCTGTCATTTTGCCAGTTGTAAATTGTTATTGATCACTTTGAACTGAAGTTTCTCTATGGTACTTACGATCGTATTCTTAATGTTGCTCTTGTTTCATAGGATAGGCTACCCGGGTGGAGGAGGCGTTTCTGTAAAAGAGCATGCGTGCTCAGTCAACCTACCTTGTATAAATAAATAAATAAATAAATAAATATGACAGTACATTTTCATACTAACCTGTTTTTCGGATGTAAATGGGTTCGCCACTTTAAGCGAATACACCCATACTTCAAAAATTACTCTTCAAATCTTTTAATAACTACAATAACTTAATGAGGCTGTGACATTCATTGGCTTTGAGGTTTTGATGAGGGGGGTTTGGAGAACTCCGGGTAGAGAACGCTACTCTCCTTTGTTTGCAGTCCCTGTTCTACTGACCTTACCTGAATGACACCTGAGGACATTCTGAGATTGACCTCTTTCATTTCCCCCTCATTGCTCCAGCTGCTGTGGCCCCCTGTAGGGGGCGATGAGATCACGCTCAGTACCTGTAAATCGCTGCGTTTCCGGAAGCTTCTCTACGGGCGGCACACGGACCCTTCGTACCGCTCATGATAACATCAGCACCTCACGTCTCTGATCACGGATCCCTTCTTCTCCAAAGCGATGTGGATGCCCTACATTGAACATATTGCCCGCATAACATCAGGTTAACTTCTTTGCTCAAGGGTGCAGTGGCTGTGCCCCATCTGGGATTTAAACCTGCAGCCATCTGGTTGCGAGTCGGTAGCCCAGAGCCCAGTTGTCTTTGCGTCTAAGTTGGCCGGTGAAACACACACACACTGAGCACGCTGCTCGAGCTGGAGCTTCCTGAACCCAGCGTGTGCCCTCCTGGCCGTTGCAGTTTTTTTTTCTCTTCACTTAGCAGATGTTCTTTTCTAGCGCGCGTTACTGTGAGTAAAAGCCCGGATATTATTCTGCCGCAATTCAGTTCCGAGCACAACGGTCCTGCAGCTGTGTGCCATCTGGGATCTGGAACGAGCGCATTCTAGCCCCGACGGGTCAAATTGCTCAGCCTTCACAGCACACATGTACGCACGCACTGTAGCTGAAACAGCACTGCTCTGCTGCTACTGTCTGAAAGGGCTTCACACTTAAATGTTTCTTACAAATTCTTGAAAAGTGTGAGAGTCACAGTATTCAGATTATTTTTCCAGATGTTACTTTCAGCAAATATGAATGAATAGTCATTCTTAATTGATGCCTTGTGAGGTTTTACCACAAGGTAATGTAGTGTTATGATTATGCATTTTTGTCATTATTCAAAAATATTCACAAAAAATGCTTCCTGTGCGGCAAGATTTTCAGGGATGAAGCAGCTCTAAGGGTTTCTGTGAGCCCAGTGGGGACCTGATGTGTTCTTTCAGACACGGCTGATTTACCACTTCCCTCAGCACTTCTCATTGTAGTGAGGACGTGTGAGTTTTCCATGAGTGGAGTGAGTACTGAAACAGAAATCACGTAGCACAGCACGGATTACAGTATGATGAGACTGTGATGGAGATCCCTCCTTTCTCCAGTGCCCCACCAGCCCCCACCAGCCAACCCCCCCCCCCCCCCCCCACCAGCGGTTCTCCTTCCTGAAGAGCAGGGGTCTCAAATTCGTGCCCTGGAGGGCCAGTTGTGTCTGCTTGTTTCCTGTGTGTTTCAGCACTAACTGAAGTCATTGATTGGTGACAGAGTTCTCTGATTTAAGCATCTGAAACAAAAACCTCCGGGACTGCAGTTCAACCAGCAGAAACTATGGCCATCCAGGACTGGAGTTCAACCTGCAGACACTGCAACTCCTCCAGGACTGGAGTTCAACCTGCAGACACTGCTGCCCTCCAGGACTGGAGTTAAACCTGCAGACACTACGGCCCTCCAGGACTGGAGTTAAACCTGCAGACACTGCAACTCCTCCAGGACTGGAGTTAAACCTACAGGCACTGCCCCCCTCCCAGAGTGAAGTTCAAAATCCCAGCTTAGATCCTACAAGTGATTTATCCCTGACTACCTGAAAGTAGGACTGTCTTTTCAGCACATAAAACTCTTACACAAACAAAATAAAAAAACACAAACGAAAGAACACACGTAATTTCATACAGTGATATTTTGCTGATGAGATCACTTAAAACTTGAATTTAGAATTTGGCATCAGCTTGTAGTTCTGTCAATAGTGTTTGAGCATTGAGCAGTTTGAATATCATATCAAGCATTTCATGAGGTGTCACAAGAATTGACTGAACAGGCGTTGTCCACATGAACTTGGTTACCATTATTTTGTGTGAATATGATGTCATATTCACACAATTGTTTTACACCACCCCACGATAAATGTACCAATAATTAAATTGTGTCTAAAATATTTTTGATATCATTACTTTAACGCCTTCTCGTCCAGAACCCTTCCATCTCATAACCTTAACTTGAATCCCAGGCTTCAGCACCTCCTCAGAAACAATGTATCCGTTTAACTGCACGTTTCTTCATAACAAGCTTGAGAGAGAAGTTTCATAGTTCCTCACATTTGTGTATTGATGGGGGAAAAATGATCCAATAAAATGTCTGCCATTGTTAACAACTACCCTTTCACCTCAAAACAGTTTAAGCGATTTTTTACAATGAAGCCATGAGTTATTACTGTACAAATTATGTCAGCTAGTCCACATTCTGACAACCCTTGACTAATATGCATGTCTTTCCACTGCCACTGTAACAGCTGCCTGCTGATGGGACTTTTCCACTTCATTCTCACAGGCCACAGTACTGTAAGTTGGCCCACGCCGTGTGTGCTCATGACGGTGCGAGAGGGTGTTTTGTATTTCATTGAGTCCCTGCTGCTACACCTGACCCCAGAGCCATTTTGCCCATCGGCGAGGGAATTAGCCCCTCCCTCCACTACCCACCGCTGCATGGCATTGGTTAAAACACCCAGCTATGGTTGGCAAACTGTTCTGTGAGTGGGCAAGTGTGACAGGGCTCAAATGGTCCGTACAATTCGGGGAACAATTTTATTTGTCGTTCAAGAAACATCACAGGTAAACGGGTGTTATCAAGAACTTTTTCTATGCTTCTGTAATCATATCAACTGTCTTATCTGTGATGGCAGAATTGTGCATGTGGACGCTTACATTTGAAATTATAAACATTTGAGGCTATGAGCTGTTATTTGGAGGACCAAGAAATGGAAGGAAAAAGAAGTGTCTTTGTAATGCATGAACATACATGCTGTTTTATATCCTTTGTGTGTTAAAAGCACTGAAAACTAACAAACTGAATTTGTTTCTATACAGATTGAAGGGTTGAAGAGCTTTTAATCATTTGTCGGAGTACAAGTCCGGAAAGATTTTTATTCAACTCTGTATTTCTCCTTGTGCCCTAAAGAAATCATGCTTTTCTGCTTTTTAAATATTCTTTAAAAGCTATTAAGAGTTCCGTTTCCCCTACAGGTGTTTTTGTCAAATTTTTCTCTGGCTGGACTAATATTGCCATGTTGATAGTGTGCTTTTCTGCTACATTAAACTGCATATGTGAATTAATCCCCTGCACCCGCCACACCCCATTACACAGCGCTGCACCCCGCCACCCCGCCACCCCCCACCCTGCCACCCTGCCACCCGCACCCCATTACACAGCCCTCCACCCCCCACCCTCCCACCCTGCCACCCGCACCCCATTGCACAGCGCTGCACCCCGCCACCCTGCCACCCACACCCCATTACACAGCGCTGCACCCCCCCACCCCCCACCCTGCCACCCTGCCACCCACACCCCATTACACAGCGCTGCACCCCCCCACCCCCCACCCTGCCACCCTGCCACCCACACCCCATTACACAGCGCTGCACCCCCCCCCCCCCACCCACCCCCCACCCTGCCACCCTGCCACCCGCACCCCATTGCACAGCGCTGCACCCCCCCCACCCCGCCACCCACACCCCATTACACAGCGCTGCACCCCCCCCCCCACCCTGCCACCCACACCCCATTACACAGCGCTGCTCTGCACCCCCGCCACCCCGCCCCCCCCCACCCCCCACCCCCCACCCCCCCACCCTGCCACCCGCACCCCATTGCACAGCGCTGCACCCCCCCCCACCCGCCACCCACACCCCATTACACAGCGCTGCACCCCCCCACCCTGCCCCCCCACACCCCATTACACAGCGCTGCATGCGTCCCCCCCCCCGCCACCCTGCCACCCCCCACCCTGCCACCCTGCACCCCACAGCACTGCCCCCCCCACCCCCATTCGCACCCCATTACACAGCGCTGCACCCCGCCACCCCCCACCCTGCCACCCGCACCCCATTACACAGCGCTGCACCCCGCCACCCTGCCACCCCCCCCCCCCACCCTGCCACCCACACCCCATTGCTCAGCGCTGCACCCCCCCCCACCCCGCCCCCCCACCCTGCCACCCTGCCACCCACACCCCATTACACAGCACTGCACCCCCCCACCCTGCCACCCACACCCCATTACACAGCGCTGCACCCCGCCACCCTGCCACCCACACCCCATTACACAGCGCTGCACCCCCCCACCCTGCCACCCCTGCACCCCACCACTCCCATAAACCCCCCCCCCCCCACCCTGCCACCCTGCCACCCCGCCGCCAACCCCACCGCCCCCCCCCCCACCCCCCCCCCTCCCCCACTCCGGCTTTTTCTCAGCGCAAATGAAATCAGTCCCTGACTGAATCCTCACCTCCAGGGAGGGCCGCGGGGCTGTTTCCCCCTCTGCGCCTGTAATGAGGTTCTCCGAATTCCAGGGCGCAGCCCGTCGGCGACGTTGACTAAACTAATTGCCGCTGATAACGTACGTTCTGCGGGAAAACATGGCCGCCGCAGGAAAAAGGAAAATCTTTTTCTGGACGTCAGATAAGAGGAAGCCACTTCTCTGTGAGAAATGAGCTGGGAGTCCTGGGCCTTTTGCTCGGGCAGTGGGAGGAGTTCGGGCAGTGAGAGGAGTTCGGGCAGTGAGAGGAGTTCGGTCAGTGAGAGGAGTTCGGTCAGTGAGAGGATTCGGTCAATGAGAGGAGTTCGGGCAGTGAGAGGAGTTCGGTCAGTGAGAGGAGTTCGGTCAGTGAGAGGAGTTCGGTCAGTGAGAGGAGTTCGGTCAGTGAGAGGAGTTCGGTCAGTGAGAGGAGTTCGGGCAGTGAGGAGTTCAGGCAGTGAGAGGAGTTCGGGCAGTGAGAGGAGTTCGGGCAGGGAGAGGAGTTCGGGCAGTGAGAGGAGTTTGGGCAGTGAGAGGAGTTCGGGCAGTGAGAGGAGTTCGGGCAGTGAGAGGAGTTTGGGCAGTGAGAGGAGTTTGGGCAGTGAGAGGAGTCTGGGGCCAGGTAAGAGAAGGTCGTGCTCGCTGGCATCGACAGGGTGAGAGGTCAAGCTGAGCGACTGACGTGTCTCCTGTCAGATGAACTGAGTCTTCCACCCGCTGTTTATTCAAGAACCTAATCATGCCCTGAGCTGCCTGCCTGACCTGAGGGCATGCTGTTCAAAGGGCCTTACTCTCAGGTTAAATTTGGAAGGTGGAAGGTTATTTCACACAAATAACAATCATTTTACGTATCCAGATATGGTAAACCCAATACAGAAGTACTGAAGTACTTTAAGTAAATGGTGTTATGCAAAAATTGACTAAAGAAATATAGCTGCCGTCATTTGTCATTTGCTACATTAAGCTTGACTCATACTTTTATTCCCAAGCAATAAACGTGCGAAGTGATGTAAATATAATATATGTACATATATTTGTGTGCAAATATATGCTGTATGTAAAGTTTAACTGGTCAGGATAAATTTCACTGGTCTTGTTGAACTGGAGGTGGAAAAGCACTGTGCTGTATAGCAGGGACCCTGGAGTCTGTGTGCTGTATAGCAGGGGCCCTGCAGTCTGTGTGCTGTATAGCAGGGACCCTTCAGTCTGTGTGCTGTATAGCAGGGACCCTGCAGTCTGTGTGCTGTATAGCAGGGACCCTGGAGTCTGTGTGCTGTATAGCAGGGACCCTGGAGTCTGTGTGCTGTATAGCAGGGACCCTGCAGTCTGTGTGCTGTATAGCAGGGACCCTGGAGTCTGTGTGCTGTATAGCAGGGACCCTGGAGTCTGTGTGCTGTATAGCAGGGACCCTTCAGTCTGTGTGCTGTATAGCAGGGGGAGTCTGTGTGCTGTATAGCAGGGACCCTGGAGTCTGCCGTGCTGTATAGCAGGGACCCTGGAGTCTGTGTGCTGTGTAGCAGGGACCCTGCAGTCTGTGTGCTGTATAGCAGGGACCCTGGAGTCTGTGTGCTGTATAGCAGGGACCCTGCAGTCTGTGTGCTGTATACCAGGGACCCTGGAGTCTGCCGTGCTGTATACCAGGGATCCTGCAGTCTGCCATGATGTATAGCAGGGACCCTGGAGTCTGTGTGCTGTATAGCAGGGACCCTGGAGTCTGCCGTGCTGTATAGCAGGGGGGTCGGTCGTGTTGTATAGCAGGGACCCTGGAGTCTGCTGGATTCTGTTTTCACCTTTAAAATCAGAAAACCAATTTAGACCCAGGATACAAAAAATGCTAACTGTCTAATCAGCTGCTTTAATTGATCAATTAATTGCTGAGTAAAAACAAAAATCTGCGTGCCCTGCAAGTCCCCGCGCTACGCACGATGCTGTCTGCGATCATTTCGGAAGGACTTGGACGGTGCGCTCATGTCCCCTTTGACGCAAATCGAAGGTGACCCCCCCCCCCCCCCCCCCAAGTGAATCAGAGCCCGCTTTTTAAGAAGCGCGGCAAACGCAAGGCGGTCTGGACCGTAATCTCCGCAGGATAGATGGAAACGCACCTCTCCAAAGCCCCCACAAGGTCGCCGTGACAACGCAAAGTCCCTCATTCGGTTATTCAAAGGCTCAGCAAGCCACCGGGAATGAGAATCAGAAGGATATATCAATCCTAGAGCGGGAACAGGCAGCAGGGCCTGCTGGGAAGGGAAGTCAGCCTGGAGGAGGATTACCAATGACCCGCTTGATTAGGAGGGGCACGTAAGAAAGACATCGCCTGGCGCTTCCTATTATCCTAACAAAACAAGGCTTAGAGAGAACAACACTGCATACACAAAAACCCCATACACAGGAACAGCTTCAGAAACGCACAACGGGGCAAACAGGAGGGCCGAGCTCATGCAGCCTCACCTCGTCTGTATCCATGTCAAATATTATGCAATGTTTTATTCTCTACTGAAAGCAAATTCGTGTGATTTATAATGGCATAAGAAGGACGTCTTCTGAAAAATAAGGCATTTTTCTTATTTACTTGTGTCAAAACAAAATAACCTCTAAATGGTGAAACCAACCATTTTTAAAGTGCATCTCTATAAAACTTACATTTCTCCAGCTAAAATTGTTGACATTAACAAATAATTAACAAACATACTGTATACATGTAAAAAAAAATTTCCTTCAACATATTCTTGAAGCAGTGAATTAAATGCTGGAACACTGAGATATACTTTTTATATCGAAAGTAAAGATGAAGATCATCACTCCAGCCCAGCAGTTCAAAACTTTTTATCTCAATCAGACCCGATCAGATTTTGAAATCCCATATTTTGTGATCCAGGATCAGACAACTCAGCTAGATTTTGTCCTGGTATTTCAAAGCAATTCAGGGTAGGATCACCCTGATCCAAATTCAGACTGTTCAAGATTACCAGATCCTGACTATCAGTGCATTAAAGCACTGGAACATTACTGAGAAAGATTACGATTTTCTAACCTTCAAATTATATATAATATTTGGGGGCTTTAAAGGTGCGATATGTAACTTTTAGAGTGTCAAATTTTATGGCCCTACAAATGTGTGCTCAGTCAACATACCCTGTATAAGTATTGGTTAAATTAAAACTCAGCCCATTCAGATAGATTAATTTCCAATTTGATCCCTTTATCATCCCACCTCCCTTGCTTCACTGATTATTAATAATCACCACAGCACTCGTTTTTTTAATCTCTATGGTACATATTTAATCTTTGATATGACATCACACACACAAATCAAGTCAAAATGATAATGACTGATGCAATGGCAGTGCTATCACATTCAGAAACATCAGCGGCGACTTGTGAGATGATTAGCACGTGTTTTGTTTCTTATTTTCCATATCCTCTTGAAGTGCATATAGTGTGTTGGTACTTGTTAATTCAGATGGCAATGCATACTTGATTTGTATGCACTTGATTTGGTTTCATAAGCTTTAACTCCTTTAACAGTTTTTAGAAGACTGGTCTGCTTGGCAAATCCAGTCTTCAAATTAAGAATCATACTGCATTTCCCATCATGCATCCCACCCTCATTTTAAAGACAGACTTTGCAATGCAGTATGGGAGCTTGAGCCAAGCAAACTCCAATTGATTCTCTTAATTTACTCACCTGTATAACAGCCCTGGACACTTCAGTTAAGAAGCAGAGAGGATGGGAGGAATGCAAGTCACTGAATATCTGGCAAGCCTAAAGAATCTGTGTTATTGTGTGGTGAGGAGTCAAGGCTGCAGCAGCAGAGCTTAAAATAGACTTCAGACGACGTTGAGCAGACAATCAGCTCCTTGAATAGCTCGCAGACCGTGTGAGAGTTACCATTGTAACTACGAGTACACCTTAGAGGTGTCTAATTGTTTGCGGAATAAAAATAGGTTTGTTCCCACTCACTGAGCACATCACATTGGATCTTCGCCGCATACTTCACCACGTATCTGCTTAAGAAATGAATGGGAAATTGGAACGGTCAAATTTCAATCCATAAAACCATATTTCCAGTCCATTATTGCAGGGCAATTTACTCAATAAAAAATCTCATGGAAGCGGGCTACTAGACAGGCAGGGAATACAGATGTAATGTGAACTCCAGTCCTCCATGTTACTGCAGCCTCATCTCACACATGCAGGGTATGTTAAAATAACAGGGACAGGCTGTGGTCATACGTAACGCAAGAGGAGCCCTAAACACTGACCGTGCGTAATGAACGTCATGAAGGAATGATCGCAGCATTACAGCGCTGTAGAAAAGACTCCTGTCCCAAACACTGCAAAAAAAAAACCTGTAAGTACACATCTCCTTTCAAGGCTGCAAATTAATTGGTTCTTTTTTAACATCTATTTTGCCTTTTTGGATAAAGGTTACATGCATCCATCAGTATTCTTTATAATAGAAAAGAACATGAAACAGTAATGGTAATCACTGAGAAACATCATTATTGTTATTATTGTTGTTGTTGTTATTCATTCATTCAGTGTATTATTATTTAGCAGCAAGTAATAATAATAATAATAATAATAATAATAATAATAATAAATAATATGTTTTTAAAAGGCATAGCCTCTTTACCATGCTGTAAGTATCCAGAGCTTGCCATTTCCCATGGTGCCACAGAGCCTGGGGAGTTATAGAGGCTCGTAGCCTTCGCTCTGCCCCAGGGTTACGGGGTCTAAGGGGGCCTGACAGGGACGGACAGCCCTTCGGCCACTGTTTGCACACTCCATACCGTCCCGCGGGGACGCCTTCAGCGAGGACGTCATCACGCGCGGGAGGGAGTGCGTCGCAGGGGCGTGCAGACAGGACACGCAGGCGCGTGCGCAGGACACAGCCTGGTCATAAACGAGTTTGGCGAGGGAGCGGTGGGGGGCCTGGCGGCGAAGCCGGCCCACTTAGCCCGACGTGTGCCGAGCTGCGCTTCCCACGCAGAGCGGTCCACGCATGGAGCGTTATTGAACATTTGCAGGCCTGCAGGTAATGATCAGCTACGTAGTCACTGTCGGTTCCGAAGGTATTGTTTGAACGCCGGTCGCTATGGTTACTGAATAAGCATCTCTCTCTCTCTCTCTCTCTCTCTCTCTCTTTCCCATTTATCACAGCTTATATGACTGGCTCTATTTTTTCTAAAATAAATGTTCTCCATTTTCCTCTCTCTTCTTCTCGGGGCCTGTGAGAGGCAGAGCTGCACCCCCCATGGGACGGCTGTTTTATTTAGTTATTTAGGTGTTGGTCATTTCCCTCATCCCCATACCCCCCATGGGACGGCTGTTTTATTTAGTTATTTAGGTGTTGGTCATTTCCCTCATCCCCATACCCCCCATGGGACGGCTGTTTTATTTAGTTATTTAGGAGTTGGTGATTTCCCTCATCCCCAAATCCCCCACAATCATGTGTGCCAAATTATGGGTGAAATGAAAACCTACAGGGTAGTAGATTCCCTGGATCGGGGTTGAGCAGCCCTGTTACTGACTGATTCAGGTAAAATCGTTTAGTGGAACATTACCTTGCTTTCTGCCATCGTGCACCCGTGGACATAACACAAAAAACAGAAAGTGCCTAAAACTATACATTTATGGTATTGCAAGGTGTCCAAAGGGGTGCAAGGAAAAGTCTGTTGTTCCTGTTAACCAGCCAGTTCATTTCAGGTACAAACTGCACAGAAAAATAAAATAATACAAATAGTATTTAAGAGATGAAACTAAATTGGCCCTACATTTTTGCTCGCATAAATATGAATATATGCACTTACGCTACCGAAAGAAATAAAAAACAGAGGGAAAACATTTTTACCAGTATCGTACTTTTCAAAAAAAAAAAAAAAAACATTTGTCACACCTTATTGTTTTACCATGGACAAAAATAGACAGTCCAGCAACAGTTTTTGATTGCCTGCAGCTAAAAAGCACTGATCCCCATCTTCACAGCTCCATAAACCTTTGCTTCCATTTGTATTACAGCATGGCATGCAAAAGACTGAGCAGTGCGGTAGTTGCATTAATGAGCATGGTAAGGGTCCAGAAGAGAGCGGTCTGAACTGCAAAGGAGCCACTGTAGCATCTATACAGTCTATGAACAGCATGCAAGAAAACTGCTGGAATATTTTACCGCAATAAATGTTATTTGAAAGGTGATTTGGAAAGCAAGCTAAAACCCAGGGGAAACAATTAGTGGTCGTAAAGAAAGTCTCATTATCATTGATACACTGGGAGACATCTCAGAACCTGTCATTCCAAATGTACTTCCGAAATCACCAAGGAAACGTGAGTGGTATGGTGAAACTGATCCTATTGACACTTTGAATCATATGTTTGTGGTCAGGTGAGGCCGTGTCTACGTTCATAAAAGATCTGCGCTGAGTGTTTGTCAATAAAGACGAGGCTAAAGATTCAGATGTTTCAACATTCTGTTTTTATCTGTGAAACTGTGTTGTGTATGGTTCTTTTGCCACAGGTGTACAGGCTAAATTGTCTACCTGAAAACAGATCTGGTCTTAGTGGCCCTATCAAAATTAAGGAAAATATTAGTTCGAAGGTATACCAGGGCCTATTCAGATAAAATCTTGGATCTCTGTTAAGGGCTTCATGCACAGTATTGCCACTATATTGCAGTCAGTGGTAAAAATATATATATATTTTTTTAATTTAAAAAATCAATTGATCTGAGCATAGAAAAACATTTTAAAACACAGCTCTCCTATTCTGTACAGTAATGCTTTTTGTTGGAATTACAAGACATGTCAGACTGGATGGCGCATCCCGCTGAACTTATACTCACTGTAGGGATGTGCCTCACTGTCCAGAATCAAGCCCTGATTGGGCCAGGACTGCATGTGGGTGGAGCGTTCTGAAGACAGAAAATAACTGGAAGGGTATTTTCCACTTGATTGCTCAATAGCGCCCCCTCTGGTGGGTTGGATGCCTATGATTTTCCTGTGCCCAGATTCCAAAGTGAAAAGAAATGAGGTCTGGTGTTTTGAATGATTGATTTGCTGATCTCCTCTCTCCCAAACTAATGAAGGTCCTTGCAGTACTGTGGAACAGGATTGCAATTGTGATCAGCCATACCAAATTAGAATAACTATAAAGAGCATTGAGCATTTTATGTTTTTAATCTGTTTACATGGTATGGCTGCAATTGTACTCTCAGCCTACAAGAGTCAAAGAGATGGCCTCTTATTGCAGAGGTTAAATTAGGTTTGCCTTATTTAGAGTATTACTCAGTCACAGTCTCCACACATGCATATTTACATTGCTTGTGTTTAAAATGGAGGTCAAAAGGTTCTGTTTATAAGGTTTCCTTTACCTTTCAGAGTAAAATATGCACACATATGTCTCCCGTACACAGATCTAAGAACCCTCAGAAACTAACAGGAACTGAGGGACTCTAGTCCTTGTTCATCGTGTTCACAGACTGACAGACCTTCTTCCTGCTAGAGCACATGACAGGCAGTTGGTCGCGCTTAAAACAAAAATCAGGCAAAATCCACCGAATCGTCTCTCAGTGGAATTTGTCATCCGCCGACGCTCTCCATAATGTTCCACCATTAATGTGACCATTACATCCACTCGCCTCCGAACCTCACAAACCGCAACGTGAGCACAGGCCATTAAGTCCCTGATTTCCACAGAACATGAACATGTCACAGGAACCAGGAGGAGAAGATGAAAGCTGCTCTCCTTCGCACGGTCGAGCGAACTGGTTTCTGTTTAAAAAAAGCCCTGACTGCACCATTTAAAGCTGACAGGGTGCAGCCAATGGGCAGTATTCATTTGAATGAGCCAATCAAACTGCGTGCCATTTAAATGACACGGTGTGGAGGACTCTTGCCAGTCTCCCATGTTAATATGTCTAAGGTGTGCCTGCCCATGGGTAGCCATTTTACATCCCTGAGCACTCTGGTTTAATAAAATTGGGCTCATGTCATCTGTGATGGGAGTACAGTATAATGGTTAGAGATGTGGACTCAGAACTCAGATTTAGTATTGTTCAGAGTGAATTGCTTCAGTACAATATCCAGCTGTATAAATAGACTGTATTGGAAGTAAAGGCTGCGTAAGTCACTGTAGATCAAAGCATTTGCTAAATTACAGAATACTGTGCTGCATTGGTTCCAAATGGAGTAACCAGCTACTGCATGTGAAGAAATGCTGCTTAGTTCAATGTTTGGCATGAATGTGGACATGTCACTGCCTGTCTCAACTCAAAGTTTTCTAAGTCTTGTGGGCACACAGGAAGCTGCGGTGGCTCCATGAGGCGAAACATCGGCATTGAGAAGTTAAAATGGCTCCTGGTGAAACTCGGGCGATAGGGACAAGAGCTCTCACCAGTCTCACAGTCTCGGCAGATTGCACAAAATGGAAAGAAAGATAGAAAGCCCTATAAATTGAAGAAGCGATATGATGCTTTGATGACTCTGGGTAGCTGAATGGGGTCCAAATACTGTCTGAGAGGCAGTACAGAGGGAAGAGCATGTGCTGAGGGTGGTGGGGCTAGAACAGATACAGAGTGTTCCTCTGAACCATTCAAAGTTTCATTATAGTTTGTTCACAGACGTTGTTTTCATTTTGTTTTCATTCTTACATCAATAGCTCCTACGGTGTACTGCCATCATAGTCATCTCTACTGATGGCATACACTGGTGTGGCCTTGTTAAACATAGATTGGAGAGGGCTCTGATATGCTCACTGATATGAACCCTCGATTTTCTGGTCTGTTAGGAGCAGATTCTTTTGATTGGTTCAAAACAAGTCAGTGATTGATAGGTGGCTTTAACCCCACCCATTATGGATTTTATGAACTCTCCTATCCTATCACAAGTGTTCAGAGCTCAAACTAAAGTAGAGGAGGGCTACACAAGATTGCGGCCTAAGACGCTCTGCCAGCCTGATCGAGAGGTGAAGCAGGGATGTGTATAAACAACGACCCCTTGTGTTTGTCACTGCTTTGGGTCACCTCCAGATTCTTTATCACAGGGGACATCCCAAATCCAACAACTCTGATCGGAAACTCTGAACTCCGAAGTACACTCCCAAATTCTTGCAACGCCATGCCTCTCATTATCCCTTATCTCCCTGCACTGGTTACCAGTGGTCTGAGTAAAATCAGACTCTGGTTCTGGTGTACAGGGCAGCAAGACAGGCTGTGCCTTTTACTTACAATCTACTATAAATCCTTTAAGGCCTACCAGACCACTCCACTCTGCAACCTCTGGTTGCCTAGCATCCCTTCCCTAAATAGTCCCTCCTCTCAATCACACCTGACAGCCCAGTCACTGTCTGTCTTCTTTATTTTATCCAGACCCGGCTCTAGGATTTTAGGATTTCAGTGGCCTTAAACAAGAATGAGCCAGGGGAAGACGACGGCGGACCGGGGGTGTGTGTCGCCGAACGCAAACCGTGAAACCGGTATAAGAGCAATATGATCGAAAATGCTATTCACACCCTCTGAATAGTGCACACTTTAAAGGTTTTTTTTTTAAAAGAACTGAGAACCTGAAAGGTGTGACCCAGGCATGGCTGTGACCCGAAACGACACAGAGCACTTATGCCAGCGGTTGGCTCTGAATTTGGCTCAGAAAATTCTAAACCTTAAGCCTTTATTCTGGGCTGAATTAACACTATTTATGCTACATTTAACACACACAGCACCCTCAAATTCATTTGCTAATTAAACCTCTACATCCATAGTCTCCCTCCTCTACCTACTATAGTGCTTAACATTATGCTGTAGACTAGTATAATTGCTACTACCATCGGATTTAATTCTGATGACTTGGCATCGTGTCTGCTCTTAGGCTAACCATTTTGTGTGCAATTTTGTAAGCTGCTATAGATAAGAGGAGAGCGGCACTGCCGTCAGAGTTCGGCAGGGGTTCAGAAATCTTTCAGTAAATTTGAATAAAGACACAGGTGTGTTTCATGATAGCAAACCATTCCCCATTTATGATAATTTTTATTGTTCACAGGAGAGCAGGAGCTTAGATCTGAGATACCCCTGAAACTTCCTGAAGACAAGGGCTGTCTGACATAAAAGGGTGAAGGACTCATGAACTTAAACCAAATACAGTAAGCTGTGGTAAGTAAATTCTCCGTCTGTATTAGATTATTTGTGTGGTGCTCATTTTTATGTGTTCTTTTAAAGACATCCATCCCAAGGACCCTTTTGATCCTGTCCATCTTCTTTCTAAGCAGAAGGCTAAAGAATATGTCATGAGGTCCTTAAAATTCAATGAAAAATGTAATTGGCAGCATTTATACCATTGAATTGTGCAAGATGTACATTAGTAACTGTGAGAGTGGTTAGCCTGAACACCAGGAGGAAACAGAAATGCTTTCCTGATTTGCGGTGGATCTACATTAGTTTATTCTTGTAACTCTTTCAAACAGCAGACCGACAGGCTTAGTCAGGCAGTGAAGCCCCTGTAACGTGTAAATGACCGGTGGTGAGCATTCTGTGCAGCAGTACGGTCCACAGCAATGGAGGCAGTGGTGAGCATTCCGTGCAGCAGTTAATGTGTTGCTGCATTCACCTCAAATCTTACTTAAGTACTAATGTGACAACAAGTATGACTAACTGAAACAGTACCACAGCTGATTTTTAAGTATTGCTTACTAAATGTGCATTGTGGAATAATCCTTTATGTAAATTGTGTGTAAAATCATCCATTAGCACATTTAAGTTATTTTAAAGCAAACTGTGTAAAGTATTACAGAAAATAGTTGCGGTTTACAGTATCACATTAGATAATGTAAACATTTTTTTATTGACCATGCAAAGTACACTTAAAATAAAATCACAGGCATACAGATGGATCTGGATGAGAGACCTGTGCATTACTGCAATGCAAATGTTACCAAGGAAGCAGGTAATTTACTGTATTCCTGGTATAGCATGTTCCATGACAGACATACATTAGTACAATATAGAATAGAACATTCTACAAAAATGATGTCATGTTCCACTACAATACAGTATGTCTTTGAGATATGTGTGTTTGTGTAGGCCTGTATATTTTTTCATTGAATATTGTTTCATATTTTCACATTTATTGAAATAAACATGAATGTGAATGTATACAGCATATTTACTTCTGTCAAACATTTTTACACACACACACACACACACACACACACATGCCCTCATTTATCTATATTTTCATAAAACCATGTTTAAATTTATGTGTGAAATTTATTGGAAACAAACTCACAAATTTCGCTGGATTTATTTAAACACTCATAGACACAGCTTTTTTTTTTTCGTATCCATGTGCGTATGTCGATAAATTCCAATCAATGAGAAGCATGTTCACAGAACTTGTAATTAGCATACATTGACGCCCTAAAATACCACATAAGAAGGTTGCGGTGCCATCGCAGGCAATTTAAACAGATGGATGAGAAAAGACAAAAGAAAAGAACTTCTCTGAAGCGGAGATTGAAGAGCTGCTAATGGAAGTACAAGCCAGAGAGTAAGCAGTGCCATGTCAGGGCTGGGGAAGACTAAAGCCTGGAACGATATAGCTGTTGTAAAACCCTGCATCTCGAGTTCCACGTGACAGTTAAAACAAAATGGTTTAACTCTGAGGGAAAGAAAATCTTCATTTCTAGTGACGCTTTCAATGAAGGATGGCAATGAAGGCCTAAGCTATGATTTCTGTGTCCTATTTATAGCAAACTTCAAAATTCATATTCAATTGCAATTAAGCACTAGATGCATCAAGATTAGGCAAATGAAGCATTAACTTAATGTTGAATCCAATTGTGATTTGTATATAGTAGGCCTAATTTGAACAAATATAATTTAATATTCAATTGACTTATAATTTATTGAAATAATTTGTTACTCTTTATCAAAATAAAAGACAAATGAATATTGAAAGCACAAACAAGCTTTACAGTTGTGTTTTAGAACAGTTTGGTCCACTCGTGAAATCTGTTCGGATCCTACGAACAATCTGACGTACAAAAACTTTGATAAATCCCACATTGTTTGCTTAAATACATTTATATACGATTTACGATCAGATTTGTTTGACTCACGGATCGTAGGTTGAAGTACAAGTTTTTAAAGTATAAGGATCTTACCTTTCTAATGTGTATTTTGAATATTTTCTGTTCCTTTAAAATGTAGAGACACAAAACAGAGCGGCGGAAACAGACATCGTCAGAGTTGTGGGAGCTTAAACTCTGACGATGTTGTTTGGCTCCCACAACATCGTCAGAGTTGTGGGAGCCAAACATCACTTCAAAAGTAAAGAGAAGAATCGACACTCTTAAAATAGGATAGAAGTGTGTTCTTACGGGAAACACACCGAATGCATTGCAAAAGGAATGTACGATCAGAAATGATGTTTCATACATTGTGCCTCAACAGCTTGTTGCTTCCTTTGTCATGCATGAGCAAAGTTTTTATAATCTTGTTGGTTGTTTAATTTATAGTGCTGGTAGGCTCTTGAATGCTGAAAGGGATCCCAATTTTGTAAAAAAAAAAAAAAAACAAAATCTGGAATCTCACTAACGTCTCACATGCCATGCTACGCATTAGTGCAATGATCTCCAAGAATTTCAGTATCAGTGGAACAGAGTTCTGAATTGCTCAGAAGAATTGCGGATGAATGTTGATGTGCGATCATTGGGTAAAGTCCTCGTTTAGTCTTTAGAACGCAAAGGCGTAATGTGGAAACTTGCGACTAACTGCAGGGTTTCACAGTGACATTTCAAGGGGTTGAGGGATTTAATTAATTTTGAAAAGGGCACAACTTCCAGCACATTACATTATTGGTTCGCAGGCCGTGGTCCTTGGCTAAAGCTTATTGGTATTCTCTGAGACTGGGCAGCAGCGAGAGGCTCATGATTCCCTGCAGAATTAATTAAAAGCCCCAAATGCTCAGCATTGAAGGGAAACTGGATATACAGTGCAAATGTTTGATTCATCTGCCACCTTATTTTATATTCAGCCACAAATCCATTCTGTAGCTCTCTTTATGAATAACCAAGACGTGTGTATTTGCAACATTTGATGGCAGTCGTGATGAAAGTATGAGAATGTGGTTCACGTGCGATTTGAAAATGTTTAGGCTGTAACTGTACTGTACATAACAGCTGTTATCCACAGTGTTCTGGTATTGTATGTTCCCTAGTTTGTTTCACAGTAATCTCCCTTGACTTTTGCTGGGTTTTCATAATTGTGCATAGGCCCATTTACTGTATAGGCCAACTGTTAATAATACATTAATACTGTTAATTAATGCATACTTTATTTTATTTTTTTTTCTTCATAGTTCCTATACATCCGCTGTCCTTTAAATGGTGGTACCCCAGAGTGCCCTGTGGAACCTGCATGGTTAAAAAGAAACATTTATTATTAATTAACTACTTATAGGACATATGACTCAGATGGCTGCGTTTGCATTGGGAAATCGTTGTAGGTCAACCTCCACATAACAATCTAGTCTGAAACATGCAACTTTAATTAGGCTATAGCCTACCATTAGCAAACGATGCTAAATATGTATAACATATGTGTGGACTTCAGACAGACTCTCTTTAAGTGTAGGCTTAAAACTTACCTCTGTAGTCAGTCCTATAGTTTAGCATTAAGTGTCAAGCTTGCATCAACGGAGCGGATGTGCTAGTTAGCTTAGCCTCAAGTGTCAAGCTGGCCTTATAGAGTTGACACACTAGGTAGCTTAGCTTAAGGGTCAAGCTGGTCTTTACAGAGTTGACACACTAGGTAGCTTAGCTTAAGTATCAAGCTCGCATTAACAGAGCGGTCACACTAGTTAGCTTAGCCTCATGTGTCAAGTGCCAAGCTGGCCTTATAGAGTTGACACACTAGGTAGCTTAGCTTAAGGGTCAAGCTGGTCTTTACAGAGTTGACACACTAGGTAGCTTAGCTTAAGTATCAAGCTCGCATTAACAGAGCGGTCACACTAGTTAGCTTAGCCTCATGTGTCAAGTGCCAAGCTGGCCTTATAGAGTTTGACACACTAGGTAGCTTAGCTTAAGGGTCAAGCTGGTCTTTACAGAGTTGACACACTAGGTAGCTTAGCTTAAGTATCAAGCTCGCATTAACAGAGCGGTCACACTAGTTAGCTTAGCCTCATGTGTCAAGTGCCAAGCTGGCCTTATAGAGTTGACACACTAGGTAGTTTAGCCTCAAGTGCCAAGCTGGCCTTAACCTTGTCTTCTCTGTTTCTCGTTCCATGGGGATCCCGCCCCTTACCTCGCCCTGAGTCCAAAGACCGCTCCAGCCTGTTTCCTCGGCCTGAATCCACGGGATCGCTTCAGCCCTGTTCCTCCCCTGCCCATGCCTTGATGCTGTCTGGAGCTCCAGATCCATCATCCAGCTCCTCTAAACTGAACAATTCTGAACCATACCATTTGGCCTTCTATTATTCCTGTTAGCTTTCACCTCAGCTGTAACTGCTCAACCCATTTTATCTGCTGTTTGCTACTTTACCAGGCTGGCCAATGGAGGATGGGCTCCCCCTCTATAGCCTGGTTCCTCTTGAGATTTTTTCCCATTGGGGAGTTTTTTCTTGCCACCATTTGAGGGTTTTCTCCCCAATGGGGAGTTTTTTTTAATTTTTTTTTTTACCTAATGGTCTTGCTATTTGGGGGTTCAGGCCTGGTGTTTGCTCTTTTTTGTCTCTTGTCTTGCTACTCTGTAAAGTGTCTATGTGACAGTTCTCTGTAAAAAAAAAAAAAAAAAGCAAAAAAAAAGCATTGAATTCAAATAAAAATCTAATTCCTGTTATGCATTTTTAAATCTTCCTTCAATACTTTCACAATATTTAATATGTATGTTTCAGCTTCTCTTCATTAGCCCTCATTTCATGAGTAGGTAGAAAAACCATTTGTCTAAATGGAACAAGCTGTGCAGTACTTATCACTATAGATTGAGCATTTGATTATATCTGATTATTTTTATTTTTTGACTATAACGGAATAAACGAGCAATGAAAACTAAGCCAGAATCAGCCGACATTGCTGTAACTACAGCACAACTGATTACCTAAATGGCCTCGTTTTGGCTATGACACCTCACTCCCGTGGCGTCGGTTATATCGGTGCCCGAAAGTGAGCGGACACTGCCTCGGTGCGTTTCTCTTGCAGCGCTCTTTCTCCGCGTGCACGGAAGACAAGGTGCGCGCGAACGCGAGCAGCTGTGTGGAGAGAGAGAGAGAGAGAGAGAGAGAGAGAGAGAGAGAGAGAGAGAGAGAGAGAGAGAGAGAGAGAGAGAGAGAGAGAGAGAGAGAGAGAGAGAGAGAGAGAGAGAGAGAGAGAGAGAGAGAGAGAGAGAGAGAGAGAGAGAGAGAGAGACTCCCACCTCTGTCTGTCATCTTACTATTCCAGCGAGGTGCCACCGGGAAAGCTTAGCCTTTCAGGGTACCATTTCCAACTGATGGAGCGAAAGGAATAAACGTCCACGCCGCCGTCTCTGTTACAGACTAGGAGAAAATCCCACGTAGCCGTGGTAGAGAGCGAGAGAGTGACGGCGATTTTTCACGTTCTTATTTGGTTTAATTACGTGTTGACATCTATTGCCTGTTGTTATTTTTTTATTTCTTTTCTATCTATCGTAGCTGGATTCCCCCCCAGTGTTCTCAGCGACGATACACAGCAACAGCTTTTTTCTAAAGAGTTACTTTTCCAAAAAGCATTTTGGCTTTTTCATGTTTTTTTCATTTAATCGGATATTTTTATTCTTGGAGGTAGGTGTGTCTTTTGTTAACTAAATGGACAAATCCAAACGCTGGATTAAGTTAAAACAATACTTGTTATGAAATTACTTTAAACAGTATTCAATTGTTCAGGGCGTTTTGGGGGTTTGCTGATTTGAATGCGCATTTTATGCATTCGTATTAGTACTCGTACTGTAGATCATCCAAAATGTTACTGTTATTTAATGTGTTCTACAGCCGGTGTACATATTCGACAGCCCATTAATATGCTAAATGCTTGCTTGACTTTTTTTAGGCTTTGCAAACGCGAAATACATCTCTAGCTCTTGTTAGTAAACAACAAAGTATAAAATGAAACCAAAGCCTTTAAATTGGATTTTTTTAAATGATGTGAAATCGCATAATACAAACACGGCATTTGATAAAATCAGTGTAACGTAACTGTAGCGGCGAAAGGAAACGACCAAAATGTTTGCTCGAATCGCCAGAGTTCTTCTGTAGTTCTGACTCAACAGGTACCGAACCTCTTTCAGAAACCCCTTCTCGGCGCTCTTGGCAGTAATCTATGATTTTTGTAAAGTTACGGATCAATATGTCTTGCATTGTATATTTTATAAGTAAAATTGTACTGCATTAAATTGTCTACACGGCCAATTAGGCTTTTTAACTAGATGATTTTGGTGTATATTGTAGATGTGCTCGCTTGTATTTTTTTTTTTTTAGAAAGCACACAGTTATCTCGCTTGCACTTCTGTGAAACGTGAACGGCATTGCCTTTATCAAAGGTTTAATAATTTATCATCATTGAGTAAACATACCCATATGTACGTATCACATATCATTTTTGTGTACTGCATGTGTTTTTATCAGATCATGATGATTAAATGTTCTCTGAAATAATACTGTCAAAATATGCAAAATGTACTGTACTTGTACTGAAACAGTGCTAAGCTGTTGTTGTTTTATTATTGTTGTTGTTGTTGTTATTGTCGTCATTGATTTCAACAAATATACACACATCTATCAAATAAGCTACATATAAGCCATATAAAGTGTATACTTCATAACTAGTAGTAAGCAATGCACTTTGTCCATCACATAATTTTCAACAGAAACAAAGAAATATGCTTATAATGAATGCGAGGTACAGCACCATTAATTTTTCTATCATTGTTATGCATTTCGAATTTTATGAGCATTTACTATTTTACTATATATGCAGTCCATTATGAGATCATTTACAGCACTATAAATTTTATGGTATTATTATGAATAATTCCCTTTCTCTGTCCAGGATTTCGGCAGCACAATTAACCACAGGGTTTCCCGGCAATTACTGACTTAGTGGTTAACAGGGTTATGCAAATGTTTTAATGTTCCGCACCATCTAGTCCCAGTTCAAACCATTTGATGACAGCCTGTGGGCGGTAGCTTTTTAACAGCCAGGATTCAGCTGGGTGACCCCCCTCTCTGCTCTGTGGTCTCCCTTCCTCTCTTTCTCACTCTCCCTCTCTCTCTCTGTTTCTGGATTTCTCTCCTCTCCTCTCCCCCCTTCGTTCCCTCCCTCTCCCAGATGGTCCCAGACCTGAAGGCAAGCTGGTTTTGAAGGTGGTGGACTCGTTGCCCTCGCCTCGACCCAGAGTCGCCATGGCGGCAGGAGTGGCAGCATGGCTCCCTTTTGCCCGGGCTGCGGCGATTGGCTGGATGCCCGTGGCCAACCTGCCGATGCCCATCGCTCCCCCAGAGAAGAATAAGAGGCAGGACGAGCTGATCATCTTGAACGTGAGTGGACGGCGCTTCCAGACCTGGAGGAACACACTGGACCGCTACCCCGACACCCTGCTGGGCAGCTCCGAGAAGGAGTTCTTCTACAACGAGGAGACCAAGGAGTACTTCTTCGACCGCGACCCGGACGTTTTCCGCAGCGTCCTCAACTTCTACCGGACGGGCAAGCTGCACTACCCGCGGTACGAGTGCATATCGGCCTACGACGAGGAGCTGGCCTTCTTCGGCATCATCCCGGAGATCATCGGCGACTGCTGCTACGAAGAGTACAAGGACCGCAAGCGGGAGAACGCCGAGCGGCTGATGGACGACCAGGAGGACAACAAGGACAGCAAGCTGCCCAACATGACCTTCCGAGAGACCATGTGGCGGGCCTTCGAGAACCCGCACACCAGCACCATGGCGCTGGTCTTCTACTACGTCACCGGCTTCTTCATCGCCATCTCCGTCATCACCAACGTGGTGGAGACGGTGCCGTGCGGCGCCACGCCCAACCAGAAGGACATGCCGTGCGGGGAGCGCTACACGGTGGCCTTCTTCTGCATGGACACGGCCTGCGTGATGATCTTCACCGTGGAGTACCTGATGCGCCTGTTCGCCGCGCCCCAGCCGCTACCCGCTTCATGCGCAGCGTCATGAGCATCATCGACGTGGTGGCCATCCTGCCCTACTACATCGGCCTGGTCATGACCAACAACGAGGACGTGAGCGGCGCCTTCGTCACCCTGCGGGTCTTCCGCGTCTTCCGCATCTTCAAGTTCTCCCGCCACTCGCAGGGCCTGCGGATCCTGGGCTACACGCTGAAGAGCTGCGCCTCGGAGCTGGGCTTCCTGCTCTTCTCCCTCACCATGGCCATCATCATCTTCGCCACCGTCATGTTCTACGCCGAGAAGGGCTCCAGCTCCAGCAAGTTCACCAGCATCCCGGCCTCCTTCTGGTACACCATCGTAACCATGACAACGCTGGGGTAAGAAGAAATGCCTCCTTCGTCGCCTCCTCCTTCCCTGCCTTCTCCACCCCTGCTTTCTTGCTGTATGCCTCCTGCATTTGGCCTGTAAGGTCTTCTTGGTGGCTCCCTCCAGATGGGTCTTTGTGAAGCTGAATTGTAAAAGGGTTGAAGCTGGCTCCAGATGGGTCTCAGTGAAGCTGAATGGTAAAAGGGTGGAAGCTGGCTCCAGATGGGTCTTTGTGAAGCTGAATGGTAAAAGGGTGGAAGCTGGCTTCCAGCTGGGTTTCAGTGAAGCTGAGTGATAAAAGGGTGGAAGCTGGCTCCAGCTACGTTTCAGTGAAGCTGAATGATAAAAGGGTGGAAGCTGGCTCCACATTTTGTGTTCTGCCCCCCTACCTCTCTCTTTCCCCCCTTCCTCTTTCTCTCTCTAAGTCATGCTCTTCTCTCTGTGTGACTGCCTGCTCCACTGTCACCAGCTCTGCTTTTCCCCAAGTTCAGTTGGATTTTTGTGACCCCCCGCCCCCTCGCAGATCTAATGCATTTCACGTTGTGAAGTCCACGGCGTTCCACGCACCCAGGTGAAGTAGGTGCAGTTATTTGTTCTTGTGTGTGACCCGTAAAAACAATTAATGTAATTAAATGTAGCCAACTTGGACCTCACATTAATTCCCAGTCGTTGGGTTTCTCATTTGAATTGATTTTCTTGGGCTGAGTTTGTTCATTTTCCATTGCAGATCACCTTTTGTGCCTTGCTTGAATTGGTGGTGCGGTAGATGGGGTGCATTCGCGTGCGCAAGGCTTTTGCATTCACCGGCTCTCCTCACTGTTCGCCTCCGTTTCCTCGATGCGTTTTCAAAGTGTTTCTTTCCCCCACTTCCACTCTAAATGCGCATTGTTAATCTGCATAAATTATTAACCCTAATAATGTTTATCATGAAAAGGCTTGTTTGAGGCGCTGTGTGAGTCAGCCTGAGAATGCTGGCTGACTGGAGCCTCTTGCTAAACGGTGGAGCTTTAAGAGCCTAACTGGGTCAGCGTCCCCGTGGCTAGTGCGCTGTGCTGCGCGCATGCTGCTAGGTAGCGGCTTTGGGCCCTGGCCAGCTTTCCTCAGCTCTGTATATGGAAATGAAGAGCCGCTGTGACGGGACGGCGTCCTGTGCCGGTTGTGGGACTGCGTCCAGCCCTCCGCAGAAGTCGATTTACGGAGAACTCCATTGTTATTGTGCGTTGGGATCCGCGGCTGTCTAATTACTGCTTGGTCCACCGTGGTGAGGGTGTTTCTTTGATAGTGTGGAGGCAGCTGGGTGATTAGTCCACTGTGGTGAGGGTGTTTCTTTGATAGTGTGGAGGCAGCTGGGAGATTAGTCCACTGTGGAGGCAGCTGGGTGATTAGTCCACTGTGGTGAGGGTGTTTCTTTGATAGTGTGGAGGCAGCTGGGTGATTAGTCCACTGTGGTGAGGGTGTTTCTTTGATAGTGTGTAGGCAGCTGGGTGATTAGTCAACTGTGGAGGCAGCTGGGTGATTAGTCCACTGTGGTGAGGGTGTTTCTTTGATAGTGTGGAGGCAGCTAGGGATTAGTCCACTGTGGGTGATTAGTCCACTGTGGAGAGGGTGTTTCTTTGATAGTGTGGAGGCAGCTGGGTGATTAGTCCACTGTGGAGAGGGTGTTTCTCTGATAGTGTGGAGGCAGCTGGGTGATTAGTCCACTGTGGTGAGGGTGTTTCTCTGATAGTGTGGAGGCAGCTGGGTGATTAGTCCACTGTGGAGGCAGCTGGGTGATCGGTCCACTGTGGAGGCAGCTGGGTGATTAGTCCACTGTGGTGAGGGTGTTTCTTTGATAGTGTGGAGGCAGCTGGGTGAGTAGTCCACTGTGGAGGCAGCTGGGTGATTAGTCCACTGTGGTGAGGGTGTTTCTTTGATAGTGTGGAGGCAGCTGGGTGATTAGTCCACTGTGATGAGGGTGTTGCTTTGATAAGAATTTGAGAAGAGGGTGTTCTCATGTTGCAGTGCATGCAGCTGGGTGATTAGTCCACTGTGGTGTGGGTGTTTCTCTGATAGTGTGTGTGCGTGCATGTGTCTGTGTGTGGTGCATGTCTGTGTGTCTTTCTGTATGTGTTTGTGTGTGTGCATGTGTGTGTGGTGTATGTCTGTATGTCTGTGCATGTTGGTGAGGCAGCTGGGTGATTAGTCCACTGTGGTGAGGGTGTTTCTTTGATAGTGTGGAGGCAGCTGGGTGATTAGTCCACTGTGGTGAGGGTGTTTCTTTGATAGTATGGAGGCAGCTGGGAGATTAGTCCACTGTGGAGGCAGCTGGGTGATTAGTCCACTGTGGTGAGGGTATTTCTTTGATAGTGTGGAAGCAGCTGGGTGATTAGTCCACTGTGGTGAGGGTGTTTCTTTGATAGTGTGGAGGCAGCTGGGTGATTAGTCCACTGTGATGAGGGTGTTGCTTTGATAAGAATTTGAGAAGCTGGCAGGTTCTCATGTTGCAATGCATGCATGTGAGTGTGGGCGTGTGTGTGTGTGTGTGTGTGTGTGTGCGTGCATGTGTCTGTGTGTGGTGCATGTCTGTGTGTCTTTCTGTATGTGTTTGTGTGTGTGCATGTGTGTGTGGTGTATGTCTGTGTGTCTGTGTGTATCTGTGTGTATCTATGTGTGATGTGTGTTTCTGTCTGTGTATGTGTGTGTGTGTGGGTGATTGGGAGAGGGGTGAATGGGGGTGTGGCTAATGCTCTTGTTATGATGCGAGGAGCTCCTCTTCATCAATAAAACACTCGGGCAAGCGTGGGTGTCATCGTGACTAATTATGTGTCCCTCTACATCTGCTGACTAACGGCAGCCTTCTCCACATCCTCAGAGCTGTTTACCTTTCACAGGGCCCGGCTTAATAAGGTCATGGCTGCTGCTTGGCGCGGGGGGGGGGGGTAGGGGTGCGGGTGTGTGTGGGAGCCCGGAGCACGTTCCACCTCCTTTCCAATTCCCCGAGTGTGAGGGCTGGCGGTCACATCTGGAGAGATCTTGAGACACTCCCACCTTTCAGGCTGGGAGCAGCAGTAATAGGCTTGCCAGGGATATGTCCCTGCAGCTTACGCTGCTTTCAAGCGCCGTTGGATTTATGGTCTGCACGAGTTCCCGGCCAGGAAGTTTCGCACAAACACCTTATTATGTTGGATGATCATTGGCCAACGTGTGACAAACTCGCTCTTGCCAACGTGGTCGAAGGAAACGCGAAGTCCTGTGTGAAACTTCATAATAAAGCCTAAGAGAACCAAAGCTACAAATTTAAAACACACAGACATCCGCAGCACATATTCAATCAAACCCCACCCCCCTGTGCAGAGAATCAGGCCCCGACCCCTCAGCAGAGCCTCAGGTCCCGCCCCCCTCAGCAGAGCATCAGGCCCCGCCCCCTGGCAGCAGAGCATCAGGCCCCGCCCCCATCAGCAGCTTCAGGTCCCCCCCCCTCAGCAGAGCAACAGGCCCCGCCCCCTGGGCAGAGCATCAGCATCAGGCCCCGCCCCCCTCAGCAGAGCAACAGGCCCCGCCCCCTGGGCAGAGCATCAACATCAGGTCCCCGCCCCCCTCAGCAGAGCATCAGGCCCCGCCCCCCTCAGCAGAGCAACAGGCCCTGCCCCCTGGGCAGAGCATCAGCATCAGGCCCCGCCCCCCTCAGCAGAGCATCAGGCCCCGCCCCCCTCAGCAGAGCTTCAGGTCCCGCCCCCCTCAGCAGAGCATCAGGCCCCGCCCCCTCAGCAGAGCATCAGGCCCCGCCCCCATGGACAGAGTTCCAGGCCCCGCCCCCTCAGCAGAGCGTCAGGCCCCGCCCTCATGGGCATTGCATCAGGCCCCGCCCCCATGGACAGAGTTCCAGGCCCTGCCCCCCTGGGCAGAGCGTCAGGCTCCGCCCCCCTCAGCACGGCATCAGGCCCCACCCCCTCAGCAGAGCGTCAGGCCCCGCCCCCCTCGGCAGCTGAGCATTTGCGTTTCGGTATTTGGCGGTGTCACTCGCGCCTCATGTTTAATTCAGCCCTTGCTCGGCGCCTCTCCTCCCTCCCGTGACTCTGCTGTTGTGTTCTTGGCACAGAAGCGCTGGAAACTGGAAGTGTTAAAATGGGAGACTCCCAGGATGCACTGCTCCGAGCTAAAGGATTCCTGAGCCACTTAGTGGGCCCTCTGCCTCTACCCAGGCTCTACCCAGACGTCACAGTGACTGCACTCCTGCTAGTCCCCATTATCCTCCCTCCTCTCTTCCCTCAGACACTCTTTTTTTTTTGAAGGTTCTGTTAATCTGACATTAATCACAGATGATACCAGAATGCATAATCTGGCAGTTACAATGTGCAGTAATGGGATTTAGCTAACAGAGATTATGAGAGCAGTTAAATGGAGGCGTTGAGTGGCTGCGGATTTGTTTAGGGGTCGTGGCGGCACAGGAAGCAGGAAGTAGACCGTGGGCCCTGCGCTTGTGCTGCGTTCTGTTTGCGCTTCCTGCCTTACGGAACGGGAGATTACGCGGCCGTGGACATGAAATCTGCTTACAAAACAGCCGATTTGATTTGATGAACAAGACAAGCTCCATTTGTTTTCATTGGCTGAAGTACGCATGCTGTCACGGTATGAGAAAAATGGGGGGGAGGAGTTGTTTTGAGGACTTGAAGTCAGAGCCACTTCCCGGCACAAACTGGAGTAGGATTTTCTCAGAGCAGTTGGATTGTTAATAAATTCTGTGGTGACCTTTGACGGTCTGGGGATTGTCCAGACTGTCATTTTTTCACCGTGACCAGTAAAGTATTAAGTCCTTTAAATGAGCACTAATGAGGGAGAGTGGTATGGGTGCAGGAGGGGGGGGGTGGGGGGGTGCAGGAGGGGTGAGGGGTGGATGGGTGGATAGTCACTGTCACAGAAAACAAGGCTTTTGCATCAAAGTGATCAAAGTTGACCTTTTCCCTGAGTTCCCATGCATTTCCGTGACCTTTTAGTGTATACATGTTTCCTTTTGTTCTCTCACCAGCAATGGATGAATAATGCAGCCCTCTGTGAGACGATGCTGAAATACCATCCCACCAAAAATAGCCTCAGCTAAAGGGAAGGTAATTTAAAACAAAAAAATAAAAAAAATTGAGTTTTCAAAAAAAAAAAAAAAGTCCTGCCATGGAAAGGTCTCCTGGGGGCTGGTGGGGTCACTGCGTTCTGAAGGAGACTGAGATATAAGTGACGCTTTCGGTGTTTGTTTTTCTTTTATGAACCCTCAAGGCCATCTTCCTCATTTATGCAGAGGAACGCTCGGCAACAGACCCCCTCTAAATTTCCACGTGTCCCGGACCGAGCTGTTACTGTCCAGCCGGGACATCGAGATTTATGTGACCGAAGATTCCCCGCAAGCGGGCGCACGTAAAACAACTTGGGCGCAATTTATTTTTCCATAAAGAGCTGTTTATACAGTCCTAGTGTTAACAGATGACCGCGCTCCCCTGTATCTGATGTAGTAAAGCAGGCCGCATGCTACGCTGGCTGTTAGCTCAGTTTGATGTGTTTACAGGTGCCGGCCCATCTGAAGTTGGCAGAGAGGTGGAGAGCACGTGTGTTTACACAGCTAGAGTCTGTTTAAAAAGGCTCCTGAGTTGGCCAGAAGCCTTTAAAAAAAGTCTCCGCTCCATGCTTCATGTCCATAAACCTAGTCATTTTAAAATGGCTTTGGCCTATTACCCGACAAGAAAGTACCCTCCTGCCAAACCGCTCAGTCATTCTGTAATGTATTGCGGCAGCTCATTGCAGTGTTATTGCTAAAGGCTTGAAAAATCTGAATGAATCCGTTTACCTTAAAATCTGATATTTTAAACGCATCCCTTCACGCAAAAAAAAATGCTGCGTGTTGAAATCTGCATTTAATTTTACAACATTGGTTTTGTCATCCTGTTATTAAAAGAGAGGATAGCCTCAAACCAGGCAACGTAACGGGTAATTATTAACCTAGCTGTTGTGTAAGTGATTTTAATTAGCCATCCAATAAAGGCAGAGAAAGTAATTAGTGGAAGATTAAAAATAAAAACTCTCTGACTTTGCGACAGATGTGTCATTGCCTGAGCAGCAGTGATTCAGTGGGTTTTATTTAAACGCGGGTCGAGTTAGTCAGGATTTCCCACGTCTGCATTCTGCTTCCTGCGCATCGTAGCTGTCCCGCTGAAAACGTGCGATGCGCAGCGGTCGCTCTCACAGAGAGGCCGCCGGGAACATTAATCACTGCGCGCATCCCTTATCACTTTTATGACCTTCCTGCCGGTCCCTGCTCAGTCTCGCCGCCGGCATTAAAACAATTCTTTCCGCGATGTCGACGGATTATTACCGACGGCGAGACGTTAAAGTGTGATTGATGCATTGTAATTATGAGTTGTGGGAATGGTCTATATCGGTTTGCACTAGTGTGACATGGGCACAGTGTCTACAGGTTTAGTTTGATGGTGGTTTCTCACGCTCCCCCCCCCCCCCACCCTCCCCCCTCGTCCCACGGTAATTCCTTTCAGGATGTTGGTGAACTTCTGGAGCATTGCGGTAATTTTAAGCCCAGTGCACGTTTTTTCATGTCGGCTATAATGACCTATTCTGAGAGAGTAATGGAAGAGAAGAAGGAAACCGTTATCGGCCACCAGTGTTGAAGTGGGGAGGGTAGCGGGACGTGGGGCTGAAATGGGGATGGTAGCGGGACGTGGGGCTGAAATGGGGATGGTAGCGGGACGTGGGGCTGAAATGGGGATGGTAGCGGGACACAGGGCTGAAATGGGGATGGTAGCGGGACGTGGGGCTGAAATGGGGATGGTAGTGGGACACAGGGCTGAAATGGGGGTGGTAGTGGGACACAGGGCTGAAATGGGGGTGGTAGCGGGACGTGGGGCTGAAATGGGGATGGTAGCGGGACGCGGGGCTGAAATGGGGATGGTAGCGGGACGTGGGGCTGAAATGGGGATGGTAGCGGGACGTGGGGCTGAAATGGGGATGGTAGCGGGACACAGGGCTGAAATGGGGATGGTAGCGGGACACAGGGCTGAAATGGGGATGGTAGCGGGACGCGGGGCTGAAATGGGGATGGTAGCGGGACGTGGGGCTGAAATGGGGGGTGGTAGCGGGACGTGGGGCTGAAATGGGGATGGTAGCGGGACACAGGGCTGAAATGGGGATGGTAGCGGGACGTGGGGCTGAAATGGGGATGGTAGCGGGACACAGGGCTGAAATGGGGAGGGTAGCAGGACGTGGGGCTACCCGGTCTGTATGACACACTCTCCCGTGTCGAGCTTTAGAGCTTGTTGCAGAGATGCTCGGGTGTGTGCAGGTGGGTGGGGGGGTCACAAGGTGTGGCGGGGGAAGTTCGCGCTGGCGGTCTCCACAGCTTCGTACCTTGCTCCCGAGCCCCCTGGTTTGGGGGGTGGGGGGGGGGGGGGGGGGGGGGGGGGGGGGGGCGTGATTGTGCGTGAAAAGGCGCGATCGATGCGGATCAGCGACGTGTCGGGAACGTTCCCGCCCCGAAGGTGACGCCTATTGATCGAGGTCATAATTACACCGGGGCTCTGAAGCCCGAGGAGCCGAGGAGTCGCTGTCCCCGCAGACCGGCTCCGGCTAATGATCCCGTCTGGGAGAGCGTGACGGATGGGCGGCGGCGCCCCGTCGCCGGGGTTACGGGCCGTCCGTCATCCTCCGTCACACTCGGCGAGATCCGCGGCGGGGTCAAAGGTCGCCCAAGTTTTATCGCCGTCTGTCTGCGCCGAGGACCGCGGCATCCTGGGAAGTATCGCTCATCGAGTGTTTATTAACACGCGGATGTCTACGGGAGCTGCGGTGGTCGGGTTGATTGTCTCGCTCGAGTCCCGGGAATCCAATCTGAAGTCGTTAATTGTGACGGCACACAGCCTGTGGAAAACGCGCGATGCTAAACGCGTTAGCATTGCTGAGCGCACGCACCTGGTGCACCCCCTCCCATCAACCCACGCCGCCCCCCCCCCCCCCCCCTCAGAAACCCCTACCCCCCCATCGCACTAGATCACCCTCAAACAGGGCCCAATCAGGCAGGAAAGGTAGGGGGGGGGGGGGTGTGGGGGGCAAAACACAGCTGTATGTCACCTTAGTTCCCTTTAGTGTGTCTGGCTGCCCAGCCCCCTCACCCTCAACCCGCGCGGTTTCCGTGTCCTTCAGTGATGTCATTCCCCTAGATCTCACCCTCCGTATGGGGGCAGAATAAGGGTACGGCCCCGCCCCCATTTTCACTGGTCTCCCGCGGTTCTCGATTATCCGGATTCAGCGCTGGTCTGCTGGATCAGGGGACCACCCGCGATCTTCCCAATTACACCACCCGAATCATCTCCGACACTTTGGGGGAAAGCTGTGTCTCCAGCGGTGTGTGGGCTTTGGGTGGTAAACACATGATGCTGTGTTTGGGTTTTGTGTGGTAAACACATGATGCTGTGTTTGGGCTTTGTGTGGTAAACACATGATGCTGTGTTTGGGCTTTGTGTGGTAAATACATGATGGCATGTTTGGGCTTTGTGTGGTAAATGCATGATGGTGTGTTTGGGCTTTGTGGGGTAAATACATGATGGCGTGTTTGGGCTTTGTGGGGTAAACACATGATGGTGTTTGGGCTTTGTGGGGTAAATACATGATGCTGTGTTTGGGTTTTGTGTGGTAAATACATGATGCTGTGTTTGGGCTTTGTGGGGTAAACACATGATGGTGTTTGGGCTTTGTGGGGTAAATACATGATGCTGTGTTTGGGCTTTGTGTGGTAAACACATGATGCTGTGTTTGGGCTTTGTGTGGTAAATACATGATGCTGTGTTTGGGTTTTGTGTGGTAAATACATGATGCTGTGTTTGGGCTTTGTGTGGTAAATACATGATGGCGTGTGTCGGCTTTGTGGGGTAAATCCATGATGGCGTGTTTGGGCTTTGTGGGGTAAACACATGATGGTGTTTGGGCTTTGTGGGGTAAATACATGATGCTGTGTTTGGGTTTTGTGTGGGTAAATACATGATGCTGTGTTTGGGCTTTGTGGGGTAAACACATGATGGTGTTTGGGCTTTGTGGGGTAAATACATGATGCTGTGTTTGGGCTTTGTGTGGTAAATACATGATGCTGTGTTTGGGCTTTGTGTGGTAAATACATGATGGCGTGTGTGGGCTTTGTGGGGTAAATCCATGATGGCGTGTTTGGGCTTTGTGGGGTAAACACATGATGGTGTTTGGGCTTTGTGGGGTAAATACATGATGCTGTGTTTGGGTTTTGTGTGGTAAATACATGATGCTGTGTTTGGGCTTTGTGGGGTAAACACATGATGGTGTTTGGGCTTTGTGGGGTAAATACATGATGCTGTGTTTGGGCTTTGTGTGGTAAACACATGATGCTGTGTTTGGGCTTTGTGGGGTAAATACGTGATGGTGTTTGGCTGACTCACTGCTCTTTCCCCCTCTCGCTTCATACGGGTTTAAGCACATTTCTTACCAGTAACTAATTTGTGGGTTTTGTTCTTTAGCCATTGTTACGCGGTGACAAAACAAATTGTGTTGTCGCACTCGATTTGCTCTGGATTAGTGGAGAGCCGGTGTTCTGCTCTGCGCTGGTGTGTGCAGGCCGGGGTTTCCTCTCAGCGCCCGAACGTCCCCTCTCTCCTTGTGAGAAGGGCAGCGGTTCTTCAAGAGAGCCTACGCCTCCATTATCTCCACTATTAGTGCAGACGGCGTAATGCGAGGGTCGTTTCTCTGAAAAACAGGAGAGAGAAAAGAAAATGAGATCATCTCCCAGGACCGAAAACCAAGCTTTCATTCCCAGAAATGTGTAGGGATTACCAGAGCTAAACCGGGATTAGCGCTGACTCAGTTTGTGACATTTTTATGATTGTGGGAAGTGTGTATAAATGGACTTTTCTGGGCTTACAGAACTAATATTTTTCAGCTCGGCTGCTTTCCTCTCTGGCAGGCAGTGCGAATCTACTTTTTAATTTAATTTTGTTGCCGTTGGCGACTCGGGCTAAACCCTTTAAGGGTTATGTTAATGAGTTGTGCGGCTCTTTCTTCCTTGTACACAAAGTCAAAAGCCTTTCGACGAAACCTGGGTACGGTGTGCTGGAGACAGGCGCACACCATCTCACCCACTCCCCGGCCCCCCCCCCCCCCCCAACTCTCCCTGCTGCCCGCTTATCCTTCTTCTTCTTTACGTCATTCTGCCCACCCCCACCCTTTTGACTCTGCCTCTCATTCACGGGCGTTTATAAAGACGGGGCCCCCGCCTCTGTGACCCCACCGCGTGCCCTTTTCCAGGCGTCGTGCTAGCCCTGGCGCTAGGCTAACTACATAAATGAAAGGCCAGCTGAAGTTCACTGGTGGAACCACCGCAGCTGTGGCATTGTGCGTGTCTGTCCTTTTGAGCATTGCGATAAAAATAGAAACCAAGCCATCGTATGAAAATTGCGCCTTCACTCACAAGTGAGTGAAATTAAATGTTTTGTTGTTGCGGTAAAAAAGGTGTAGCAGAGACATGTACCCACTGTGCAGGGAGTGGGAAGTGTACGCGATTTCATGGGCCATAAACTGTGCTTTTCTACAGGGAACAATAATAATTAATTGACTTCAGTGATTGCACTGTTTATGGTTATTTATTTTACTTCTAGTTAATTAGATTGGTCAACTGAGAATTACGTTTTGTTTTTTGCAGTGATTTCAGTAGGTAAGGAATATCAAACATGGTGCTGCTTGTGAGATGAAGGGAACGTAGATTCAGTCTTTCGGAGGACCTGCTGGGATTAACAGCATAGCCAACAGACGTTTCGTAAAAGGTCTTTTCCTAATTCAGAAATGTGTTGGAATGGTTGCTGTTGTTATTCAATGTGTTTGTGACTACCTAGATGAATTCAAAGCATTCTTAGCTTGAACGTGTACTGGCATGCCCTGGTCTATGTGTGATAATAAGTTAATTGCATGACATTCTGTTTTATTGGGCAGACACTTGTATCCAAAGAGACGTGCGATAAGTGCATAAGAACGGTTGTTGGAACTACTACAGAAACACAGGTCTCAGATAAAGTACAGTTCTCATAAAGTAGCAGCTATCCATATCCATTAACATTGTGAGTTGTGAATACAGGGTGAAAAAATGTACAGAAATCTGAAGTGATAATTAATGGGTAAATATGCAGAGAATATCCACAACAGTAGAGCCATTTTTAAATTGACACATTGCCGTTCTTTGCGCTGGTCAAAGAAGCATCACTCATTTTTGAATGCTTGCAATGTCGTGAGCTCAGTGGTGCTAAAACGTAGAAAATTGGTTGTAAAATACTGAGAATCTCATTTCAACTTTGTGATGGCTGTTGGAGTATAAACGCAAAGTGGATCGCTGCTTGTTTAAATTAGGGGTATGGCCATTCACGCAAGTAAACTAATACTCGTATTGTGTTCTTCAGATCATTCCCAGAGTAATTTGGCCTTTGCATTGGAAATGGCTTGACTTGCATATTAGGGACTGACTTGCTACCCAGGTATACTTCATGACCAAAAGTATGTGGACATCTGTCGTCCAACATCTCATCCAAAATGATGGGCATTAATATGGAGCTGGTCCACCCTTTGCTGCTATAACAGCCTCCACTCTTCTGGGAAGGCGTTATACTAGATGTCAGAGCATTGCTGCATGGATTTGCTTCCATTCCACCGGAAGAGCATTAGTGAGGTCGGGCACTGATTGGGCGATTAGGCCTGGCTAACAGTTGGCAGGTGTTGGAAGGGGTTGAGGTCAGGGCTATGTGCAGACCAGTCAAGTTCTTCCACACTGTTCTGTCGGGGAAACAGAATCGTTTTTAATTTACAACCATTTTCTATATAGACGTTAATATTTTCAATCAATGATTTCAATTAAATGTTACAGATTGCATTCAAACTTCACCAGAAGGAAGATGATCTTTGTATGTCTGTAGCCACACAAGGTCTCTCACCCACTATATGGTGTGCTGTCTTTGAGCAATGAAGCAATAAAACTTTCGAACGGGAGAAAATTCTTCCAGGACGTAGGTTTCTGTGTTGCGAGATGGGGGAGAAAAACAGTCCCCTCAGCGTGACTATTTGCCCCAAGGATGTTCTGATCATGTATGTTTGAGCAGGGGAGAGCGAGGAGAAGGGACAGAGACATTCCTGTGATCACACAAATTATATTGTCTGTTTCTCAAAGGTGATAATCTAAAAATACCTAAAAATACCAAACATTCATAAATGACCTTTGCATGGCTTGTTGATTGACTTGGGGTTCATCAAGTCTTGTGTGTCGGGGTCCATCAGTGGACTGCATACTATGTACAATAAGGCAGATGTTGATGCACCATTTCTCATGTTACAGGCTGAGTTTTTGCCCTAGCAGTGCTAAAAGCAGGAGAGACGGAGAGTCTGAAACCACGAGCACTATCCTTCTCTCACATTAAACTCAGCTTGACCTGTTGATCATTTAATCTGCTGCTTTGTCATTTAAGTTTCCCAGATTGGATGCTGGCAGTGTTTTTTTGTCACGTGTAAGATGAAACATATCTTTTTTGTAACAGTTGTAAACTGCAGGTACATTTGTTGGCATTCATGATCGTCTCACCTCAGCCTATTTTCAGTACTGCAGCATCTCATTATTGCAGGCCTGAGGTCGTATATTATGGGAATAAACTCACAGGTCATTTAATGAAAAATACTGTTATTATGGTAATCACTAGCAGGGAACATGAGAACTCATTTATCAAAGCCTGACCACGGGGCTGGAAAAGCTCTAAACTGCTTAGGGTTAAAGTTAGAGGCACCAGTTCTGTATATGTTATCCTTCAGGGTTTTAAATGGCTTTACCAATTAATTATTAATACTATTATCGTTATGAAGGTGGAGTGGGGATCCAAACCAATTCCATCTGAATTTCCTCTCTGTAAAAACATTAAGCGAGTCAGTGTGTCCTTTGCAATAATTGTGTTTCACTTAGAATTGTTCGACGGTGGATTTCGGTAATGAAGGCGAGAAACGCGCTCCTTTGGGGGGCATATTAAGCTTTGCTGCAGATGAGAGCGGTATTGTATGTAACTGTAAAAGAGGCCCAAATGACACCCTTCGCTGCAATCATGGGTCTGCAGTAATCAGTGCACAGCTTGGAGCTCCCAGGAGTTTGGGCCCTGTGTCATAGTAATGGGTAGACATGCTGCTTCCTGCACCTGTAAAGGGTTAATTTGACCTTTCTCATTTTTTCCCCTCTAATGGCAAACTCAATTAGTCCTGTTTTTCAGCACAGCTTTTCGAATGCACTAAAGCCTGTCCCTCTGCCAGCGTGTGTAATCGACGCTGTGATCTCAGCCCATGTAGCTCTCTACAGCCGGGCCATGACATCACAACCATCTCAGTAATGATGCATCCCCAAACCAGCAGGCACTGACGCCAGTACTTTGCGGGTCTCGATGGTAACTGGCTGTAACTGACCACAGCTGGCAGAAACAGACAGACTGTGGACTGGAACGGGCAGCCACAGACACCGACATTAGTCAGAGAGACAGTTACAGAGACAGCCAGTGACGGAGACCCCTGCAGAGACAGTTACAGAGACAGCCAGTGACAGAGGCAGTTAGCCCCGCAGCCACAGATGCCATATGGGAAGTGACATCAGCGAGTGAGGGCACCACTGGGACCACAGTGCCAATGGGGGCATAGAACGCCTGGGGCAGGCACCCCACATCAGGCCCCAGGAACGGGGCCTGGCCTGTCGGCAGCTTCTTGCAAACCGGCTGCATGTCCTAATGGGTGCAACGGCAGTATCCTACCTGGGAATCTAACCTGTGACCTTTAGGTTACAAGACCACTTCCTTACCCTTTACAGTACACTGCTGTCCGGGATGAGGAGTGCCAGGAATAGGGTTGGAAAAGTCTGTGAGTTTTCAAGAAACTCTGTGAGAAGTCTTAGACATTTATGGGAAATTTTGAGTGGGGCCCTGGGGCACTGGTCTCTCTGTATTCCTGTGGGGCCCTGGGGCACCGGTCTCTCTGGGGCACTGGGGCACTGGTCTCCCTGTAGTCCTGTGGGGCTCTGGGGCACTGGTCTCTCTGTATTCCTGTGGGGCCCTGGGGCACTGGTCTCTCTGTATTCCTTGTGGGGCCCTGGGGCACTGGTCTCCCTGTATCCCTGTGGGGCCCTGGGGCACTGGTCTCCCTGTATCCCTGTGGGGCCCTGGTCTCCCTGTATCCCTGTGGGGGGCTGTATCCTGTGGGCCCTGGGGGCACTGGTGGGGCTCTGGGGCACTCCTGTAGTCCTGTGGGGCCCCCAGACTGGCTCCCTGTAGTCCTGTGGGGCCCAGAGCACTGGTCTCCCGGTATTCCTGTGAGGCCTTGTTGTTAGTTGCATCCCTACTCCTATTCCCTAAACCATGCATTTGGAGTAGGGATGCAATTTATCAAAAAAGAACCACCAGCGAACACCAAGCGCCGTTGTCAGTAGGCTCAATAGGAATTCCGTGTTCTCCATGTTATTTAACTCCATGCCCCTGGGGGGCACTCAGAGTTGCTGTTCACCTGCTTTGCACAACTCTGGATGATTGACACCCAGCTTCATGGAAATTTTGTGCCAGGAATTTGAGTGCATTTTGTTCTTTAAAATCCTTGCATGATGTATGATGAAGATGAGGAGCGTTTAGCTCTTACTCCTCCCAGCTGCTGCGCACCGCTGGGCTATGGGTAAACTGAACACCGGGAGGAAACTGAACCCGTTATTTCACCCCTGAACAGCGTCCGCTCTGTGTACTGCATCACCATGTCCTACCGCAAGCTTTGCTAACGGGCTACTATAGCATGTCACCCGATCCACATGCCTTTTTTATATGTTTTCTTTGTGTGTGTGCAAGAAAGCAGCAGCATTTCTGGGTTGAAGTAACTGGGGTAGGTAACCACCGCACCTGCCGCACCCTGTTCAGCAGACGTTCAGACCTGGTGTGGCTACAGGTGTGCGGGATCCTGTTTTTGGTTTCACCTCACCAAGCATCCATAGGGCAACTGCAGTGTAGAAACCGCGGAGCTGTTCTCGTTGTGACATACACGGTCGAGCCGTTTGAAGATCAGCCTCGGGTTTGGGAGAGCAGCCCAGTGCCACGTTCCAGAATGTTCCCGGAGTACTGCGCTTGATTCAGTCGATTTTATGAATTACGTGCTGCGTGGCGCTCATGAAAACGTTGGTACGCTCTGCTGTATTCCGCAATACGTGGCGTATTCTCACACGCGATTCGGTCCTCAGAGGTTACATTCTGTCAGGTTTATCAGCATGCGTTCCTTTTCTGGTAACAGAGGAAAGTACTTAGCTGTGCTTTCCGGCGCGAGCGGCATGCTGCGTCGCTGCGTCTGCGCTGGCTCGGCAGCCAGGCCCCGCTCGTTAGGAATGCGCGAGCCGCACGACGCCAGGCCCGTTTGACGGACAGCTGTCAGGACGCGCGGTTTGCATCCCCCGCGGCGGCCCTCTCACGCATGCACGGAGCGCGAGCGAGAGGAGAGCTCCGGCGAGACTCCCAAACACCGCGCGCTTAGCCAGAGGCTCCAACCAGCGAAGCTCAGCTGAGCGCCGGAGTATTTTTCCAGAGTTTCAGATACCACTGACGTGTATCATTGCCCCGGGCGTGTGTATTAAAAATAAATGGCTACCGAGGCTGTTTGACTGAATAGAAACTGGAGTAATTATGGTGAAGGTAGGGCCCCGTGCCTTCCTGTCTGATTGACAGAACTCCAGAGAAATGGCGCACCGCTGCTCTTCCTGATATTTTAGTAGACATTGCTGAGCTGTGAATTAGTTACAGTGAGGCTTGATGTACTAAGACTTTTTGTATGTGCAAGGCCGCAAAACTAATAACACAAGCAATGATTGGTCGGTAAAGGCCTGGAGTCTTCGGTGTGTTTTGCTCCCGTGTATCCCTTTGCTCCTCTCTCCCGGTCCACCGGCCTGTGCGTTCTCTCTCTTCCTGTCCAGGCCAGCGCTCTGTATTCCACAGCGGAAGCGCGGGCATCAGTCCAGGGCAGGGACTCGCGAGGGGGGCGTGGCCAGCAAAGAGCCGCGGGCAGCAGTGTGCGTTACTATGGGAACGGAACGCGTGGCCTCTCCGCCAAGCTGCGAGTGGGGGGGGGGGGGGGGGGGGGGTGGTGGGGTGTCATGAACGCGAGTCTTTGTAGGTGCTCTGCCGAATCTGGAACCATTCCCCCGTTCAGAACCGCATGGAAACGCCTGCGCTGCTCTCCCACGGGACCACAGCTCGACGTTTCTGACGTGGGTTCGGGTTTGAAAGGGATGCAAATGAAGACCTGAGCTGCTATAATTAGAAAGCAGAGCTGACATACAGCTTTCACATTAACAGGGAATGATGGGGGGTGGTGGTGGGGGGGGGGGGGGGGGATACAACAGCCTGTCCCTCATACAACATCTTCATTTTGATACGAGTCACTCGGCCTTCGACTGCAGCGCTTCTGCGGTACATGACTTCATGTGTTTGCGTGCGTGTGTATGTGTATGTGAGTGTGAGTGTGAGTGTGAGTGTGAGTGTGAGTGTGTATGTGAGTGTGAGTATGAATGTGAATGTGTATATGAGTGTGAATGTGTATGTGAGTGTTAATCTGTATGTGAATGTGTATGTGTATGTGAGTGTGTATGTGAGTGTTAATGTGTATGAGTGTGAATGTGAGTGTGAATGTGTATGTGAGTGTGTATGTGTATGTGAATGTGTATATGTATGTGAATGTGTATGTGTGTGTGAATGTGTATGAGTGTGTATGTGAGTGTGTATGTGAATGTGAATGTGTATGTGTATGTGAGTGTGAATGTGCATGTGAGTGTGAATGTGAGTGTGTATGTGAATGTGTATATGAATGTGAGTGTGAGTGTGAATGTGTATGTGAGTGTGAATGTGTATATGAGTGTGAATGTGAATGTGTATTTGAGTGTGAATATGAGTGTGCATGTGAGTGTGAATGTGCATGTGAGTGTGAATGTGAGTGTGTATGTGAATGTGTATATGAATGTGAGTGTGAATGTGTATGTGAGTGTGAATGTGAATGTGTATATGAGTGTGAATGTGAGTGTGAATGTGTAGGTGAGTGTGCATGTGAGTGTGAATGTTGGGTATTGTGCACTGTTACAGTCGTTTGTGCTGCTCAGTGCTCATGGCATTTGGACTCCTGGGTCTTTTCTGCCGAGTTCATTTGATCCGGTTTTAATCACTCTCACAGGCGCTTTTTTTTCATCCAGCGTTTTCTAAGCTGATGTGCCTCTCCGGAGTATTTTCTAATTCTGAATTCATGTGTGGGAAATTATTCCGCTTCGTTAATTTTTTAAGGTGGAATCGGCTCCCTGAAGGGGGTGGCCTCCGTGCCCTGTACGGGGACACCATTCCCCCTCGTGGTCCTGAGTCCGGTGCTTAAACTCGTTAATTACCCAGAATGCCTCGCTCCTCCGGGCTCAGCCTCGCTCGCCTCGTAGCCTGCGGCGTGCGGCGTCGGGCACCTGCAGCACCGTGGGCCGCCAGGGGGAGGCGCTGCAGCTGCGCAAGCAAGCGGGCGCGAGCCGTGACCCCACCGAGCGAAGGACGGTGACGCGTCCCCCGAGCAGCGCCGCGCCCGCCATTCAGCCGGCCCCTCACGGCGAGGGAGAGCTGGGGAGATACGGCTAAAGTGTGGGCTTTCTCTGCGTTGCTATGATACTGCTATTCTTCTTTTGGGCTCTCGTCCCCCCAGTGTGGGTGGCCCCTGTGCCGCTCCAGCTGTTTTGTGTTGAAGGGAAATGGGATGAAAGAGGCGGTTTGCCCCGGAACGTCTCCCGCCAAGTGTTCCAGGGTAACAGGACTCCGATCTTACAAGCGACAAGTAAATTATTCAAAAGAAATGAAGATGATGATGACTGTTGTAACGCGCTGTCTGTGCGGCACCAGAGCTAGCTGTCATCGGCACTCTTTCTCGCGCGAAGGAAGAGGAAATGGGGGGACGACGCGGCTCTCGGAGAACGAGCGAGGGGTTTCGCCGTCGGAGGTCACGTGACGCGTGCCTCTCTCTCTCTGCGAAGCCCCTGGGCTCGTGGGCTAGGTCCCGGAGAGAAGCTGTAACAGATTAAGATTGGGATTAAATCGATGGGATTGAATTTACCGGCCCCGTCTGCAATGCATCACCTGCTGACCTTTCATTGCACGTTATTTATGTGCCCTTGTGTTCTGTGCCTGTAGTTTTTCTGCCTGGAGAAGCTGTCCAAATAAACGGAGGAACTGTTTGTCTCTCATCCTTTCTAAAGTGCTTCTATCCGCCATCGTCTTGGTCCAATCAACCTTTCTGGGTTTCATCTTAAAGTGTACATGTACGCACTCATACAAAAATAATTGTGTAGTATTAACCCGGTAATATGTTGTCAGAAACCTTTAGTTTCCCTCTGGACTTGCTATGAAACAAACTGCTCTGTACTGAGGGGGATCGCTAGAGGTCTTAGATTTGCATTAGAGCATTAGTATTATCATTCTAAATGCTGGCCAAATTGTTCTTTAAAAGGACAGGTGGTTATCTTATTGGTCAGTCGAAACTGCTCGTGCTGTTGTCACTGCGACTAGAGCCAGAACAGACAACAAAAAAAAAAACTGTCAAAACATTCACCGGAAAAGAATAATGTCAACAGCTTTCTAAGCATAGGGCACAAAAGCAGAGTGTGATTAATGTGATAATCATGAAACTCAGTAAGAGCACGAGGCCCTCTGACCTTAAGCAATGAAAACCTGGAGAGGGAGCTTTGAAGAGATGGGCTTGACCTTCTGTCTATTTTTATACATTTGTCTTTAATTTAATTCAGAACATGATGGAAGTTACTGTGGCAGGGTGCAGTATGTCTGTAGGATCTGTGTGCATGAGTACACAAACGCCCTGCAGCCGTACGTGTGCGCTGCGGTTTGGACACGCGTGTGCGTGTGGTTGTGAACCTGCGTAAAAGCAGTCAAAACGAGCAAATTGTGCGCTAAGGATGATGAATGCTGCCTGTTAAAAGTCAGTCAATAGCAGTCTCCAGGGAGAGCTCTCTTTTGATGAAATGTGTGCTTATCAGATGCTTATCTCTTCTGTTCTCTGCTCATTTGTAGCCTGAATCTGAACAAATACTGACACACATAATGCAGCTGGTCTAAAAATATCTGCAATGCTTCCCTGCACCACGCACACATACACACACACATGTACACACACATAGACGCACACAGGCACACGCACGCGCACACATACACACACACATGTACACACACGCACACACACAGACGCATACACACGCACATGTACACACACACACATACACACAGGCACACACACGCGCACACACATACACGCACACATGTACACACACACAAACGTACACACAGGCACACACACGCGGCACACACCAGGCAGATGGTTATATGTGCGTGTAAGTGTGAGAATTTTACCGCTCCAATTTTGGGCCTTCTTTTTTTAAACGCCTCTCATTTGTCGCTCTCCCCTGCCGCACGTTACTGTGGAAACAAACCCGGGGTGCGAGCGGGATTTATTCAGTGCGAAGGGCGTGCTGTTAACACGCGCAGGAAGTGGAAGACTCCCACCTCGCCATCACACACGCGGAACGCTGCCTTCACTACGAAAGTCCGCCACCCCCATCCCCACATTACCCCCCCCGTGAAGCACTGATCCGAAAGCCTGTCCTCCACCCGGCGTCCCGCTGCGGCTGCTCATTTCACAGCCCTGTTTAATTAAGGGGGGGCTGAGAAAATGCCCCCCCCCCCCCCCCCGGGAGCACCGGGGTTGACAGACACCTTGGTTAAAGGGGACGGCTTCTCAGAGCCAAATGTCCTGACTGCTTCCATTAGCGCCAGCTCCACACAGCTCGGCGGCGCCATCCTCTGCTGAAAGGATGGGGGGGGGGGTGGCAGGGGGGCGGGGGGGGGGGGGGGGGGGGGGGGGTATTGTTTCCTTTCTGGACAAGGTAAATTGTTTCCCCGGGTTGCGGCCGCGCCGCGCGTGATTGGTCGAACTCCATGGCGCTGCTGACATTAATCGCACCTGTGATTTGACTCAGAGTCTCCAGAAATGCACAGATGCTCACGGATATGGGTCATCTCCTTCTCCCCCCTCTCTTTCTCCCGCTCTCTTTCTCCCCCCTCTTCTTCTCTTTCCGGATTGCTTTCCCTGCTCCTTCATCATTCCCCAGTTACAGGTGAGGATTCTGCAATGGGTCCACAGTCATTTCCCTTGGGTCTATTTTCAGGAGGTGGCTAATTTAAAAGCTATTTATTTGCCTCCCCCACAAAATCAATAACTCCTGTCAGCTGGCTGTGTTTGTGTGTGTGTATGTGAGTGTGTCTGCGTGTACATGCGTGCCCTTATACATATTTCATACCTGTATGTGTGTTTGGGCCTGCGTGTGGTAGTTACATGAGTGTGTACACATACATGCATGTGTGTGCGTGTATATATATTATGTGTGCATTCATGTGTGTGTATGTATGTGTGTGCATGCGTGTGTATTTGTGTTGTTTGTGCGTATGTTTGACTGTGTGTGTCTGCGTGTATGTGGCTGTTTGTACCATGTGTGTGTGTGTGTGTGGCTGTGTGTAGCATGTGTGTGTGCAGTAGAGTGTGTGTGTGTGTGTGTGTGGCTGTGTGTAGTGTGTGTGTGCGCAGTAGAGTATGTGTGTATGTGCATGTGGGTGTTTGTCTGTGCATGTGCTTGTGTGTGTGCGCATGTGTGTGTGTGTTTGTGTGTGTGTAAAGATCCAGTGCAAAAAATTGGCCTGGTTTATTTATAGTGATAGAAAGTGTAAAGATAAACAACAAAAGGCTAATAGACAAAAACAAAAACAAAAACTCAAAGAAATTTACTGGCTAAACAGCCACGCTTTCTTAACTTATCACACCCTAAAGCTAGACAGAAAAATCACCTCTACCACCTGGCAAACAATGACAGTATTCCCCCTGTCTGAACCTCTACTGCTCTACCGCTTGGCAAACAATGACAGTATTCCCCCCTGACTAAACGCTTGGCAAACAATGACAGTATTCCCCCTGTCTGAACCTCTACTGCTCTACCGCCTGGCAAACAATGACAGTATTCCCCCTGTCCGCATACACACCTGGCAATCTGACAGTATTCCCCCTGTCCGCAAACAATGGATCAATGACAGTATTCCCCCTGTCTGCACCACACTACCGTCTGGCAAACAATGACAGTATTCCCCCTGTCCTCACCACCATACACAACCTGGCAATCAATGACAGTATTCCCCCTGTCCGCACCACACTACCGCCTGGCAAACAGTGACAGTATTCCCACTCTCCGCACCTCTACCACTCTACAGCCTGGCAAACAATGAAAGTATTTGCCCCCCCCCCCCCCCCCCCCCCACCATACACAACCTGGCAAACAATGACAGTATTCCCCCTGTCCGCACCACCATACACAACCTGGCAAACAATGACAGTATTCCCCCTGTCCGCACTATACTCCGCCTTAACTAAATTATTGAAAAAAGGAGCCTTGGGGACATTAACATGGCCAACACCGCTCTTTTATTGAGTGGCCCTGCCATCTGTAGGCCCAGACTCTATATAAAAAAAACGTATTGAAGCAGTCAGCCAGCCAATGAGCATCAAGTGCCTGGGGTGCCAAACCAATCATTGTCAGAGTTTTGACTAGGTGTTACATCACTGGACGGGAAAAAAAAAGCATAATGCCGCACAGGCCTCTTAATAATGCATCCCCCTGCCCGTGTCAATGACTGTCTGGCCAGAGATGGATTTCTTATTTATGTTATTCTGTTGGAGTCCGTCTGCTGAATTTGAGGATACCGCCTTTTATGAAATATGTACAGGCTGGGCTGGGCCGTGCTGGAACGGCAGGAACATGCATGTATATATGCATGAAGGACACGCGTGAAGGACGGACGCGGCAGCCGCCCGAGCGCCGGCTCGAACACGGACTTCCAGAACCCAGAATTCACGCTCACCGCCCTGTGTTACGCGTCAGGCTTTTCTTCTGTCAGAATACTGCGTGCATGCGCAGGGAAAGCGAATAGCAGTCACCTCCCCCCCCGGCGGGTTCAGATGTGTAGATTCGGGCGCGGACGTCCGGAGGCGTGCGCGGGTCGGCGGAGAGAGCGCGTCGGACGCGGGCGGGCAAATCGCCGTGGTTACGGCCATTCAGAGTCACGCAGCGAGTGATTACAGCGAGCCGCCAAATTGAAAGCCGCCATTAGGCCGTATCAGCCCTTCCCATCGCGCGCGCGCGGAAGGGAAAGGCAATCCTTTCTCGCGGATTAACGCTTCATAAATTCCTGGCGTCCCGGCAATTAATTTACACAAATAATGCGGCGGAAAAAAGGCGATGAGTACCGCCGTCTCCGCGTCTGAATGGCGACTGAACGCGAGGCGGGGGGGGGGGCTCATTATCTCAAATCTGCCTTTTCCTTATTTACTGATTTGCACCTTAATCTAATTTGCAGCCCCCGACCCCCTCCCATGTGACGCTTTGATCCGGATGAAACCGCATTCTTTGGGAAGGTACCCCACCCTGTGCCCCCTGCCTCCTGCCCCCTATAAGGAACACCCTCAGGACAGACACCCCATATGTTTTTATATGCATTAAATCCACGCCAGCATACAAAAATGTTGAGTATTAAATCAGCTCTGAGTACAATTTTTACTCTGATAGGGTACATTTGCTGCTTGACTCTGATAGTGAACATTTGTTTATTATATTTAGCCAACGTTCACCTGGATCATGGTATTGTTTATTATATTTAGCTAACGTTCACCTGGATCATGGTGTTGTTTATTACATTTAGCTAACGTTCACCTGGATCATGGTGTTGTTTATTATATTTAGCCAACGTTCACCTGGATCATGGTGTTGTTTATTATATTTAGCCAACGTTCACCTGGATCATGGTATTGTTTATTATATTTAGCCAATGGCTGAACAGCTTTGGTGAGGCAGCCCCTGCACATACAGTACTGTGTAAAATAACGGTTCCTCTGATGTACACCCTATGTTTGAGCATGTGCTCAGTATTGCATTGCTCAGAAATCACCAGAATCGCAGCCCCTCAAGAACGGGCCTGCTGTCTCTGAAAACTCTAAAGAGCCTCTGTTCTAATCCTGCTCCAGCCACTTTATGGGCTGGGTGGGTCCGGTACTTTGTGCACACATCGTACATCGTCACAAAGAGCATTGGGCGCGTGTGACAATGCTGGGTGATGGGGACAGAGAATAAGGATAGACGTTTGGAAGCAGGTGGAAATAATAGCCCATAAATCTGATGATGATTGCATTTACGTTCACGAGTGTATCCACAGCAATTTACACAGCTTGCATTTTTACATTCTCTTCATTTATGCAGCAGGATATTAATTTAAATAGAAACGGAATGCGATGTTATTTCAGCGCTCGGGGCTAAAAACGGATGCGTAGATCAAAGAGCTCAACGACTACATTCAGGATAGATCCGCACTCAGCCTTTTTAATTAAGACGAGGCTAAACGATTCTCCCATTCCAGCATGTTGCCTTCATCAGTGAAGTGATGTTACATATATTTTCACTAAAGGATCAAGCGCAGGTGTGGAAGCTAATTAAAGATAAAGTGCCAGTCAGGCTCTGTTTTCAGGTAGTGCCTTTAATGAGTACTTAACTCATGTCAGGTTTTAGCAGCACTGAGGGTGTACTGTGTGGGTCTTTTCTGGATGTAGTTACGGCTGGATGTTTTACTGGAGCAGTTCGAGTTAAGTGCCTTGATGAAGGGTACGACCGAAATGGCCGGCCTGGAAGCTGAAGCCAACAGGCTTTCAGTCGCGAGCCCCGGCTGGCGAAGGGTACGCCGCAGCACTGCCACAGTGCGGCGAGGGGCGGACGGAGGCCGCCCGGTTCCCTCCCTAATCCATTTCCTGTTTCAGTCTTCAGTTCCCGAGGTCCTCCGAGCGTGAAAGACCTGTATCTGTGCCACATTTCGAGTTTTATGGAGAAGCCGCAAAGCGGACTGTTACATCCCGGGCTGCTTGCACACAACGGACCAATCAGAACGTCTTCCGAGACCACGCCTCGCTCTGACCACGGCGGTTCTCTTGCCCCCAGAGAGGGCCCAGATGCCATTGGTCGTTTCTCGGGCTGGATTCCAGGCTGGCCTGGAATCCAGATTCCGCGGCTCGATCCAGATGGCCACCTTCCATGCTCTTAACACTGCATGTTCTGTCTCTGCTGTCGAACCTGAAGCATTCCCATTCCATCCACTTCAGATGAATATGCATGAATGTCACGGCTGAGAGAGAGCACCGGTGGCAGTGGATGTTCTGTCCTTGGGCAACGCCTCTCTCATGAATATTCATAACCTGTAATGTTCGACTGTAAAATCCATTTAGCGACATGTCCTGCAGTGAGGAAGCGAGAGGAGGGAAGGGACTGGGGTAGCCAACCGTCCGGTCGCAGCTGTAATTGCTGAATTCTCTCGGGGGTCCAGTTATCTCAGGTGTTCTGGCAGCCTCCGGTCATTCTGTATAAGAAGGCTGTTTCGGTTTGGTGGTTGGGACAGTTGGAGGGTTTGTGGAGCGGCATCGCTGCCCTGCAACCCCCTGTGTCATGGCTGTTTTTTCGGCACTTGTGAACGTCAGTTAGTCCTTCTCTCCTTTAGATGATGTAGCAGGCCACCCTTTTTCCTTCTGTGAGTCTCCCTGAGGGACAGTGCTCCCCCGTGAAGCCCTCCGATCCCGAACCCTACGCAGTTGGCTCCCAGTAACTGGAGGGAATTCGGGATGATGGGAAATGCTGTTCCTGAAATGCGGCAGAATTCGGCTGGGCACGCGGCGCATTTGAATTAGCACGACCTCTCTGTTTTTTTCGGAGCGTCTTTTCGAGCCAGGCATAATGTGAGAGTGTTTCTGTGCATGTAGGTCATGTTCTGGTATTGCTTTAATCAGTGGCTATCTCTGAATCCCTCTCCCTCGTCTCTCGGTTTGTTTCCGCAGCTCACTTGCTCCTTGGTCTGGAATCGTTGCTTTGGCCCTGGGGGGGTGGGGGGTGGGGGGCCCAGGGGGGGGGGGGGGTTTGTGTCCATGGAAGCAGCTGGCTGGCTGGGGGAGGTGGGTGTGGAGGGGGGAGGGGGGTATGGGCAGGCGGTAAAAGCAATGCTAACGAGGTTAACTGCATGTTGCGACCGGCAGTGCCTGCGGTGCTGGCCAGCCGAGACAAGCAGCCGAACCAGCAGCCGTCCCCACGGAGGAAGGGGAGGATAGACGCGGCGTTCCGATCGGCATGGCAACAGGCCGAGTGGCGGTCGACCCCTCAACCCCCCCTTCTCTCAATCGCTCCTCTTCGCGGTTTTTGTATTTTTACCGGAACATTCCTGCTGCACTTGATTTTGCTGTGTCTCTGCGGGTGCTTCCAGTCCTGCTGTGGAGTGCCTCTTTTCGGGAGAGGGCGTGTCCGTCCCGACCTTCACGGGGGGGGGGGGGGCGACGGTTGGCCGCGCGAGCGGGAATGAGGAACCAGCCTCAGGTCCCGGGAGAGAGAGCAGGAGGCCCGCCAGAGATCAGCCAGACCCGGCGGCAGCCACGCGTCCCTCTGCCTCAAACGCCGCCCCGCAAACATCCGTGAATAATTCAGCCTTCCGGTGCCCGGACGAATCGCGAGCCTGTGAAATGTACATTTTTCACAGGAAAGGAGGGCGTTCTTTCCTTCCCCCAATTCGTCCGGGGGACCCTTCAAAGCGGCACGAGCCTCGGATGTGACTTTGGCTACAGATGGAACTAACGGGGCGTTTTGCCGCGTCTGGATCCAAACAGACGACGTGCGACCTCCCCGTAAATTACGATCGCCTCCTCTGTCTGGGAAAAAAAAACGTGGAGCCAATTTCCTAGCGCATGCATCATTCATGGGAGCCCTGCTAATGATAGCTGCAGAATTTAATTTAGCTTTGTTCTGAGGTGCGTTAACAGACAAAACCCATTAAAACCAAATTACACCTACTGACAACGCTCTGCCTTTTAAAACGCGGAGCACGGCCGCTCCCCGCCTGGGTCTATTTCAGTTGGGGGGTCGCGGGATGACTTCATCTGGGCCATTTCGCACTGTCGCTGTGAGGGCGAAGCCGCACGCCCGCCGATGAGGTCACCTGGCCTCGCTCTCCCCTCGCGCGCCTGCTCGCTCGCTCGTGGGCGCGGTGGCGTTTTTTATACGGGGGATAATTTACGCTTTGATCTGATTGGTCATCACGGCACGTACCCCGCCCTTCCCATCGCTTGGCCGGCTCGCCTCGCGTAGCCCGCTATCCCAGCATGCCCTGCGAATGCGGAAAAATCGGCTCTCGTCGAAAATGAGACGAAGACGATTACGGATTCACTTCTTGTGGTGGATGTGCGGCTCCGCCCTCGCTGGAAAGGGATCTCCCCCTTCCTGGCCCTGCATGTGGACCTCGAACCTCACGCGCCAGGTGTAAAGCTTGCGCAGTGAGGACCGATCTCAAGCCCCGCTCCGGAGACCTCACGCGTTTCAGACGCACGTGTTTTGGAGACGGCGGTGTGGGAGTGGCTTTATTCCCCCGGGGGTGTGAGCGTGCGGTACTCTGGGAACAGAAGGCCGCCCCCCCCGGAGCCCAGAGAGGCGCTGTGGGGATATATTTATCCCGATCGGGCCCTGGGCAAGAGGATCAGGGCGGGCGGAGCTCGTGCGGTCTTCCGAATCTGCACCCGCCTCCCGATCGCAGGGGAGGCTCGCGAGGTTCCCGTGATCCAAAATGCGGTGGCCGCGTAGCTCCCAGCAGGCCCCACGGTCCCCCGCGTCCCGCCCGGGCTGTTCCACTGCCTCCGCTGTGGCGGTTTTGGCGGAAGGGCGTCGCCGTGCCGAAACTCGCCCTCCGCTCGGCGTCCACGCCGACGCCAGGCCGGGCCGCACCGCTGCCAGGGCTCGGCTCAGCCCGTCCAGGGAAACGGTCCGAAACGTCCGCGCCATGTAGCTTCACTTCTGTAACTTGTAACTCCGTTTCTCTGAATTGCGTGAGTTGAAAGGGGACTGAACAGGCCGTCCCGGGTCGTACGATGCTTTCGAGGTTTCCGTCGAGCTGGCGGTGCCCTGCCCGCCGGGCGCCCTGCCCGCGGCTCCTCGTAAGTCGGCGCTCGGCACCTTGGCACGGCGCGCGAGGACAGATGGGCCGCGGACCTCCCGTCAGATCGCGGGATCGTGCCCGCGGACTGCAGCAGCAGGTGCGGGAGAAAGTTCACGCTACGCAAGTAATGGGGCCGGCCCGGCTACGAGCTGTCTGCTCGGAGGGGGGCGGGGGGAGAGGAAGGGGGCAGGGCTGGTGCCAAAAGGGGGAGGGGCGTTGGTTAATGCCTCAGCCTGAATCCAGAATTGGATTACGTCACTGGTTTTTACGTTGTTACGGGATTTTGTGTGTAATTTATTTATTTTCTTTTTCTTTATTGTGAGATATAACTAATGGGATGTTTCAGATGGCTCAAATATTACACGTGAGCAGACATTTCAGGACCCAGCATTGACTTTGGAGCCACAGAGAATATTCTTAAGCCGGACAATAAGAGACGGCCGTCAGTCCAGCGCACTAATCCCATCATGCATCTGGTGCAGGTTTTTGTGCAAGGCGGTCCAGACAGAGGACGGCGTTATCGCGTGAAAGGCTCGCTCACTGTTTCATATCCAGCAGGGGCGCGGTCTGAGGCAGGCGTGGGCGGGCGGAGCGGGGGGCGGGGGGGGGGGGGGGGGCGGGCGGGGCGGGGGGGGGGGCGGGGCGTCTGGGGCGGGGGGGGGGGGGGGGAGGGGGTATAGCTCGCTTCTGCCCAGCTTTCCCCTGCGATTCAGGAGCAGGACGTCCCGCTCGCCCCTGTCGTTCACACCAAGAGCAGGGGTCACGCAAACCGCCGCTGCTGTAGTAGCCTGCTTTCCGGAACTTTCCGCTGGCCTGTGACTCACACGCTGGCGGTGTTCCGTAATCCCGCTACAGTGCGGACGCCTGCCCGATGCTATTGTGGGTCGACACACAGCTGGAGGAGGGGTCTGTGTGCCCCCCTCCCCTCCCCTCCCCGTCCCTGCTTCAAATAACAATTCATGTCCTGCACAGGGCAGATGTAAAAACTTTCCAACCATTTGTTCTCTCTCTGTCTCTCTCTCTCTGTCTCTGAAATGTCACACTGATGAAAATAGGAAAACCTGTTTTGACTCGTAGGAAAAGAAAGAGAGAAAGAGAGAGGGAGAGAGAGAGAGGAAGAGAGAGAGAACATGCTCCTGCGTTGACTTATGAGTGTTCCGCCTTGTGATCTCTTGCAATCTGTCAGCCCAAACAGATTTTCTGATTATATTATGAAAGCTCTTGGTAAATAACAGTTATTACGCAGCCTGAATGTCACACCCCCCCCCCCCCACACCTCCCCCCCCCCCCCTCACCCACAATCCCCACTCCCCCTACCCCACCCCCTCACCCACAGTCCCCACTCCCCCTACCCCACCCCCCACCCACAGTCCCCACTCCCCCTACTACCCCACCCCCTCACCCACAGTCCCCACTCCCCCTACCCCACCCCCTCACCCACAATCCCCACTCCCCCTACCCCACCCCCTCACCCACAATCTCCTCTCCCAGTACTTTATATTCATAGGCTGTGCAATAATGAATATGACAAATTATCTACTTTGTCAGCTGAGTGTAGGCCGAGGACTTGAAGTCGCCGGCGATGACGGGGTCTAATAATCAGTCATTTCCTCATATGGACACTTTGTGCAATAACAGATTAACCTTTGATCTGAACGCCTGCAACCTTTGTGTCACTGCCAGTGAAGAATGGAAAATTTAGGAGTTGTTTTTTTTTTTTAAATCGTTTTTCCAGCAAGTTTACTCAGTCTAACGCCCCCTCCCCAAATACATGTGTGACAATTTTTTGAGAAGCTGGGTAATGGGTCTGGCTCGTGCCTCCGGAGTCTGACGCCTCGCTGGTTAATGTGAGACTCTGGGTATCAATTACGGCGTGTTTTGATGCATTTCGGTTTCCGGCGGCAACAAGTGATGAAAGGCATTGCTCTTCATGGACGGAAGGGAAGTAATAGGGCCACAGAAAACCTGTCTCTCCAGCACTGCAGCATAACCTGTCTCTCTAACGCTGCAGCATAACCTGTCTCTCCAGCGCTGCAGCATAACCTGTCTCTCTAACGCTGCAGCATAACCTGTCTCTCTAACGCTGCAGCATAACCTGCCTCTCTAGTGCTGCAGCATAACCTGTCTCTCTAACGCTGCAGCATAACCTGTCTCTCTAACGCTGCAGCATAACCTGTCTCTCTAATGCTGCACCATAACCTGTCTCTCTAACACTGCACCATAACCTGTCTCTCCAGCAGTGCAGCATAACCTGTCTCTCCAGCACTGCAGCATAACCTGTCTCTCCAGCACTGCAGCATAACCTGTCTCTCCAGCGCTGCAGCATAACCTGTCTCTCTAACACTGCACCATAACCTGTCTCTCTAGTGCTGCAGCATAACCTGTCTCTCCAGCACTGCAGCATAACCTGTCTCTCCAGCACTGCAGCATAACCTGTCTCTCCAGCACTGCAGCATAACCTGTCTCTCCAGCACTGCAGCATAACCTGTCTCTCCAGCACTGCAGCATAACCTGTCTCTCCAGCACTGCAGCATAACCTGTCTCTCTAACGCTGCACCATAACCTGTCTCTCTAGTGCTGCAGCATAACCTGTCTCTCTAACGCTGCAGCATAACCTGTCTCTCTAACACTGCAGCATAACCTGTCTCTCTAACGCTGCAGCATAACCTGTCTCTCTAACGCTGCACCATAACCTGTCTCTCTAGTGCTGCAGCATAACCTGTCTCTCTAACGCTGCAGCATAACCTGTCTCTCTAACGCTGCAGCATAACCTGTCTCTCTAACGCTGCAGCATAACCTGTCTCTCCAGCACTGCAGCATAACCTGTCTCTCCAGCACTGCAGCATAACCTGTCTCTCCAGCACTGCAGCATAACCTGGTGGTGTGATTGGGTGGAGCGTGTCAGAGTAACGGTGTGATTGGGTGGAGCGTGTCAGAGTAACGGTGTGATTGGGTGGAGCGTGTCAGAGTGACGGTGTGATTGGGTGGAGCGTGTCAGAGGGGCGGTGTGATTGGGTGGAGCGTGTCAGAGTGGTGTGGTGAGCGTCAGAGCGGGACAGCAGTAGAGCTGGGAGTGCAGAGCTACCTACTGCCCGTCCGCCTATTAAAGTTGAAGGAGCCGCAGGGGCATCATTAGCTCACTTTTAGAGACGTGCGAGTCATGCTTTTTTGCTGTCTATGAATTTTACGAGCTTTCAGGAGGTCGAGGAAGTGGACCGGTATTTGCCAGACAGTCACTACAAACTTTGGGAATATGTGGGGGGGGGGGGGGGGCGCGGGGAGTGGGTGCAGCAGTTGAAAATGTGTTCTGCAAATGAGCCTTTTGGTGAGAATTGGGTTTTGAAATGTGCCTCATTCGTAAGCAGCATCAAGTCTTTCTGGCATCGAGCCTCTCCCACTTTGAGGATTGTGCGATGTGTCTGCTCTGGTCACGATACGACTGTAAAAGTGTGCTTCAGCGAAACACAGGCTCTGTGCGTTACTGTAATGAGGGGAATGCTCTCTCGTGCGTGTCAGATAGAAACTGATGCGCTAAAACGGCCACAACAGGAAACGCAACGACTGAGCGCATGTGCGCTGCGACGTGTGACTCGGGATGAACTAACCGGGTCCAGGCCCACGCTGGTCCACTGATGGATGCTTCCAGCCAATGGAGGACAGATGTCCAGTCTCACCTACGGCAACCGAGGCCAAGGAAGGTTTATTTGGCCTCGGCCAATCGAGGACACCAAAGCGTGTGGGAGAATTAAGCTGATTCGCTCTCATTGACTGCGATGGGATCAGTATGCAGCTGTCGGCTGGCGGGGTCCTCCAGGTCCCGCAAAGCCATTAAGTGGATGGGAGCTCTGCGCATTGAGCTGCGATAATGCCTGATGACCTGCGCAGGTCCGGACGCTAATGGTAAAGAGATCCTTATGTGATTGATTGAGTGGCGCTAAGCCTGTGGGATAATCCCATACAGCACTCTGGCCACAGCAAAGATCTCTGCTCCGGAACCAAGATGTGTAACTGTAGTGGCTTTGCCCACGTCGCTGCAGCCTGTCTTTGATTAAAACGCTGGCACACTATGGTCTCTGCGGATTTATGGTAATGTAAAGTCCCAGACTGGGACAAGAGCGTAATGTAATAGTTCAGGGAGCCAGTGGTGGGGAGAATGGAGCAGGAACACGATTCGGGTGTCATCCAGAGGCGATCCATCATCGTGTTTCTCTGCTGCATTTGATTAATGGTAAACCGCGGGAACGGTAGTTTTGTGCGTTTTTAGATCATGTTCCAATCAATAACGCGGCGCTTTATTAATGGCTGTTGTTGTGACATGATGGATCTGCGTTTGGTGCCCCGGGTTTTAGTGTAAATATTATTCAGCCGTGTTATACAGTCAGCTGCCCCTGTGCCTCCTCATGAACCCCCTGACCTGTGCCTCCTCGTGGACCCCCTGACCTGCACCTCCTCGCAGACCACCTGACCTGCACCTCCTCGCAGAACCCCTGACCTGCGCCTCCTCTTGGACCCCCTGACCTGCACCTCCTCGCAGACCACCTGACCTGCAACTCCTCGCAGACCCCCTGACCTGTGCCTCCTCATGAACCCCCTGACCTGCACCTCCTCATGACCCCCTGACCTGCACCTCCTCATGAACCCCCTGACCTGCACCTCCTCTTGGACCCCCTGACCTGCACCTCCTCTTGGACCCCCTGACCTGCACCTCCTCTTGGACCCCCTGACCTGCACCTCCTCATGAACCCCCTGACCTGCACCTCCTCTTGGACCCCCTGACCTGCACCTCCTCTCGGACCCCCTTACCTACGCCTCCTTGCAGACCCCTGGCAGCATTCATCCCTGCCATCTCAAACGCTCAGCAGATGTCTTCTTTTCGTCGGTCATCTTTCCCTTCTCTGTGCTTTCCTTTCCCGAGGTCCTGGCTGCCTGATTAATTACATTACATTCTGCGTGAGTGAAACGCCTTGCAGGTGATAGCCTTGCAGTTCTCCTGAAATTGTTTTTTCTCCCGCAAGAATGGCAGCAGGCACCAGCGGAGTTCTTCTCCTCGTCTGTTTTTCCAGCCGTATCTTGTCCCTTGATGGTCCATTCTGTGGAACTACTTGTGCAAGTTTGGTTAGGGCACGTACGGGTAACTGTTTGATTGAGGTTTTTAAATCATAAAATTATTTTTTTTTTTATTATTAGTTGTGTGAAATAGGTAGCCAGGATGCCATTGTAGCAGGGAGCCTTTGGGGTTGAAATCTGGATAGTCTCTAGTTTTTAGGTAAATGATGAGCCTAGACAGGCTGAATGATCTGTTCTCATCATTAGTTATTCTTATGTTCTTCTAATTCTTAGCAGTTTATGCTGAAATGGTGATGATCTCCAATCTCTCTCTCCCTCTCTGGATGTGTGACGCAATTATGGAAATTTTTAGTTCTAGAGATCCCCCTGCAGTGTGCCTGGAAACCCAGCCTGCCCCACACCATGGCCACGCCCCCACACCGCGGCCACACCCCCTGCCCCACCCCCACACTGTGGGCCTTGTGAGCACGGGCCAGAAACAGTCAGGGCCGTCCTAGGGGCATACTGGCAAGATCCTTTTGGGAGCGAAATTCACTCGCTCAGCCAGGGAACTATTTTTCTATCTCTAAACACCAATAACGATGGCCTCTCCTGCCTGTACCAACTCTCTCTCTATTACTCTCTCTCTCCCTCTCTCTCTCTCTCTCTCTCTATTTCTATCCCTCTCTCGCGCTCCCTCCTCTGCCAGCCGATCTCTGAGAGACGTTTGAATGTTCACTACGCTGGCACAAGGTTCTGTACAAACTGCCGCTTTGCCTTGTCTAATTCACTAGCTAGCTTGATGCTGATCTTTCATGAGACGTAAGGCTGGGCTCTGTCCATTAATAGAAAACGTCAGAGCCCATCAAGCCCAGCCTTGTGCACTGGAACACATATTTCACAATATTATTTATATCACAATATCATTTGTATCACAATATCTCAATATCCCTATATGAGATTAACCCTTTATCACAATATCCTAATATCACAATATCTCTATATCACAATATCATCTGTATCACAAAATCTCTATATCACAATATTTCTATATCACATTAACCCTTTATCACAATATCTCTATATCACATTAACCCTTTATCACAATATCATCTATATCACATTAACCCTTTATCACAATATCCCTAAATCACAATATCTCCATGTCATAATATTGTTATATCACAATATCCAACCCTATATTACAATATTCTCATATCACAATAACCCTTTATCACAGTATCCCAATATCACAGTGTCCCTCACCACAACTATGGGTGTCTAAACAAGTAGAGCCTCCTCCTGTCGGGGGCAGAAGGAGGCAGATTCTGTCTGGGAATGAGGCTTGGGACTGGTTGCTTGGACACAGCCAATCAGAGGTGGTCATCCACTCTGAATCTGCAGTGAGTGGCAGGTGAAAATTAAGTGCATCGAGCCAGATTCGGCCTGCCAATCAGAGTCTTCCTCCTCAGCCGGCTGAATCTGCCGCTTCTCTTTTCCCATTTCTGCCCTGGAGAGTGTTAAAAAGGAGAAAATGATGACAGCTGTGACTTTCTGTGGAACTGGGACAGAAACCATAATTTCGGTAGTATTTTAAATAGCCTTTTTCTAAGGGAATGGTGGGGAGGCAGTGGTCTGTCATAGTTCCATTCTGCTCATATTACACTCCAAGGGTTTTCTGTCAAACAAAGCCAAACTCAGAGAATGTGTTCAGCTGAATCTAGGGAGCGTGTGTTGCAAGTACATGAGACATTCGCGCACACACACACACACACCTGTAATCTTTTCATTTCTTTCATGATTGGTTGCTGGCGTCACATGATGTGAAGCAGGTGGTCCTGGGGGTGCGGCTACACCCATGTGAATTCTTTATAAGCTCGGGAAAATGCACGTGGGGGGGGGGGGGGGGAGTACAGGTGTAATGGTGGGCTAATGCAAGGGGGTTTTAAAACTAGAGCGAGTGTTGGTGGCGTTTTCTTGAGTTTGCTTCACTGAGGGGAGTTCCAGAGTCAAGATGAGCTCCGTTGTGGAAAGGAAAATGGCCGGTTTTTGAGTTTATCCCCATGCCTGTAACCAAGGCACACAGCCACCGAAGCACCTACAGCCACCCTGGGGATTTTTTAGGGTCTTTTTTATTATCGCACCGGCGCAACACCAAATAGCACTTGTATGGGAAGTTGGGACTGACTTGGTCTTTTAAAAATAAAAATAGAAAAGAGATATAAAAACTGAACCTAACCTAAGAATCACCAGTGTCAGCTGTCCGCCTGAGGGGCGAAGTCGGGCCGGCCGGGGAAGTCACAGATAAGCCCCGCTCTCTGGACCGGGTTCCACGCCAGAACCAGTTCTTAATGTTCTTTCTAGCTAAAACCCTGCAGTACACATCTTTTTTAAATTGCAAACGTTTCTCATGCGTTGATCATCGCCATACATAACGGGCCAGTGGGGAAACGTATCTGTACCACGTATAAAATCACGGCCATCTTCAGGGCCATCGACTTTGCGTGCGATGGTGTAGTTCAACCAAAAACACTGGCTGGATTACATTCCCTAAAACGTTGAAATTCTTCAGGGCAATTTTAAACAGAAGAGCACTGCTTGATCAAACGGGGCAGATGCATTTATAATGAAAGTGTGCCACTGGGACAGGCTGTTATTTTTGGTAAGCGATAAATAAACAGTCATATTATGAAGCTGCGGCGCTGTGTGAGTAGTGCAGTGAGCTGGGAAGCAGACCCAGGTGTCACCCCTCATTTAGACCAAGTGATGCATTCTGACAATGCGCTCGTTTACTCGACCATATATGGTCTTCTGTGCCGTGCCGTAAACGCAGGTAGAGGCGTATCCGTAGCTGCACTGTAGTTGCGGAGATATTTTTTGTCTGAAAAATAGTGTGTGTGTGTGTAGCGTGCGTGCGTGTGTGTGTGTGTGTGTGTGCCCCGTGAGCAACGTGTGTGTGTGTGTGCGTGCTCGTGCATGCATGTATGTTTGTGTGTGTGTGCGCGTGCATGCGCGCGTGTGTGTGAGCATGTGTGTGTGCGTGTGTGTGTGTGTGTGTGTGCGTTAAATGCTAATGCCATTTGCCATAAAATATTTTGCCCAGCTGAGGAATACATGAATGTTTGCATATCCCCATGCATTGCACAGACAGGGGTCACCAGCCCCGCGAAAGTGACTCTAAATCACCTCACACCACGGCTGTTCTGGGAATCTCCCGCCAACCTCTGCTCTGCGGACAGAGCGGAGAGCGCCGGCGCGTATCCCATAAACCCCTACCGCAACGGCCCGCTGAAGCCGACCCGACCCGCGCCACGCCCTCGTGCGATTCGGAGCTGCAGCCAGTCAGAACGGCTGTTTAACGCCCTGGTGGGGGAGCGCCCCTCCCCCGCTTTCCATGGGGCCCTCTCATGGGAGCACTCTCTCTCTCACATCGCTGAACCTGCTGATCTGGGATCAGCCGATGGCAGGTTAACGGCTGCACCAGGGCCAGAGCGTCGCTGAATATACTGATCTGAGCCTTTGGTTATGGCCATGCCAGGGATGATTGTTCTGGATTTCTTAAAGGGATAGTGTACTTCCTGGATTTCTGCTGGATTTCTTAAAGGGATAGTGTGCTTCCTGTGTTTCTTTGATGAGACCACAAACCCACTGTAAGGCTATCAGGTCAGAAACATAAAAATACTGTCTAAACTTCAAAAAATATCCTTTATCACATTTTGGAGCCAATTAAAGGCAAAATAATTTAAAAAAATCCAGAATGTGAGCTAACCCATGAAGGCTCAATCAGCAGTGCTGGCAGGTGAATGGCAGGCCAGGTCATGTCTCAGAGTAATCTGTCATCAGCCCTCAGGCCAGCTCACTGCTTTATCTCTGACCGGAGCTCAGAAGACTACACTAAAGCACAGCTCTCCCTCAGAGCTTACCAGGGCCAGCATCCATACCACCACTCACTCTGCTCCTGCCGACTGGCTGAAGCTAAGCAAGTGTGGGCTTGGTTAGTACTTGGATGGGAGACCACCAGGGAATACTGAGTTGCTGCTGGAAGTGGTGTTGGTGGGCCAGCAGGGGGCAATCTTCCCTCTGGTCAAATAAACCCCAATGCCCCAGTGCAGTGACGAGGACACTGTGCTGTAGGAGATGCCGTCTTTCGGATGAGACGTTAAAACCGAGGTCCTGACTCACTGTGGTCATTAAAGATCCCATGACACTATTCGCAAAGAGTAGGGGGTTCCCCGGTGTCCTGGCTAAAATCCCAGATCTGGCTCTCGCAAAAAACTTGCCACCTAATCATCCCCTGATTTAATTGGCGAAAGAAATGTTCTCTCCCTCCAGTGGAGCTGCTCAGTGGCCAACAATAGAGGATTGTGGTTGTACTGGGCAGCTCCCAGGTGTGAATGTGTATGAGTGTGAAGCAGGGCGTTGCTGCAGAAGAGCATCCGTGCTCAGCGAACCTACCCTGGGTAAATAAAGGTTAAATAAAAAAATAAGAAATCCCCTCGCCTCACTTGCGGCTGAAAATCACGATAACAAGGCACCACGCAGCGCTCAGCGAGCCAGCAGACCCAGCCAAAAATCAGCCCCGCCTCCATCGCTCCCGCGTCGCCCTGGGCCTGCCCGGACGATTAAATGAATAATTTGGCGAAATTGGATTTATCGTTTTTTCTCCCGAGATCTCCTTGCGACCCGTCCCTCCTGTGCGATGGCGTCCAGCACCCGAGGGGGGCCCCTTCATCACCAGCGTTTTATCCTAATCGCATTATTTTAGTGTTGCACTGTTTGCCCCCCGAGGGTCCAATCATCTTTAACTGCTGGGTCACGTCGTCGTGGTAACTCCCCAAGCCGCTTCGGAGCTGGCCACTGAGAGAGCGAGTGGATGATCCTTATGTCTCCAGTGTTCAAACCACGCTTTGAACTCTGGGATTAAACGGCAGTTACAGCATAGCGCGGCACGCCAGTCATCTTTAAATAAGACCGTTTTTTTTTGACCGAACAGCCCTGCCCAGTGATTCGTGTTAGACAGCAGATTACACCCTCCCGAGCTGCTGGTATTCTTCCACACGGTCTACTCTGCACCATTCATTTCTGCCGTTCCTTTTCTTAGACCACACACCGTTTGTTTTCCTTAACTGACACCCTTTTAAAGTCTGCCTCTCAAAGATGGCATTGTAAGCATTATCAGTGTACGTAGCTGGATATGTACTTGGGGACAAATCCAGTTCCAATCCAGTGTCGGAGAGGATAAGAAGGCCAGAATTTGAAGCCATGACCTGGCACCACGTGCACTCCCCGACTCTGTACTCCCCAGTACTCTCTGTCACTCTTAACCCTACTACACAATATGAGATCACTAAAAAAAAGGGCCTTGGTGAGTCATTTTTTCTCCCATAAACACAAAGCAATTGTGCCATAAGCTGCATGCACAAGGCTGGGCCTACTTGGAGGCTGTTGTTGGCCCTCGACATGCCTGATCAGAAATCTGGGCAGCTGGGAGTAGCCACGCAGGGCAAACAGTCCAGATATATTTCTGCATCTATTTTGGCTGTCATAGCAGGGTGAACAGCGCTCGCTGCTACAGTTATATGACTAAGCTCTTTTATTATTACCCAATATCGTCTGTTCGGTCTGCTATAGTTATATGACTAAGCCTTTTTAATATTACCCAATATCGTCTGTTTGATTTCCCAGTGCCGCCCTGCAGATTAGAATCAACGCGTTTGTTTTCCTGGTGCAGATTGGCTGGGTAACAACACACGTGTTTCTTTTCAAGGCCAGCTGCTCTCTTCTTATATTGCATTACCCGTCAGCAGCAAAACAAGATGAAGCTAGAAAAGCTGCACCTGTTAAAGGTCTACCGATACTCTGAACCCTGCTGAATATGCAATTCATGCAATGCACAGCCCATTGCCAGTTTCTCAGATTTGAGCACTAAGAAATGTATTCAATTAGTCAATTTTTTAAATTTATTTGTATAGTTCTTTTTACAGAGAACTGTCACAAAGACACTGTCCACACACACACCCTCACACAAATATGTGACTTCTTCTTTAGCTCATGACCAACCTTTCCACAAAATCTTGTGAATCCATTCGGGAGTTACGCGCCTTTTTGTGATAGGCCACGCCCATCGCCACGCCCCCTATTGGTCAATCTGCCTGAAAGTTACTCACCTTCCGGTCATGACCAACGTCCATGCCAAATTTCAGCCTCCTGGGGCGAAAACTGTGGCTGCTATGGGGTGGGACACTTTTTGTGGACCAACCGACCGACCGACAGACACAGCTATAGAGCTGCGGTCGCAGCTAAAAAGAGCAAACAGAGCAAACACCAGGCCTGAACCTCAAAATAGCAGATACATAAGGTAAACACGTCCCAGTGGGGAGAAAACCCTCAAACGGCGGCGAGAAAAAACTCCCCAATGGGAAGAAATTTCGAGAGGAACCCGACTATAGAGGGGGAGCCCATCCTCCACTGGCCAGCCTGGCGTAAAGTAGCAGACAGCACATAAAATGGGTTGAGCAGGTTACAGCTGAGGTGAAAGCTAACAGGAATAATAGAAGACCAAATGGTATAGTTCAGAATAGTGCAGTTTAGAGGAGCCGGATGATGGATCTGGAAATCTAGACAGCATCAAGGCATAGGCAGGGGAGGAACAGGGCTGAAGCAGTCCATGATCATGGAGCAAAGGACAGGACTGGAGCGATCCCATGGATTCAGGCCGATGAAACAGGCTGGAGCCGTCTTTGAACTTGAAATAAGGAGAGGGAGCCTCATGGAAAGAGAAACAGAGAAGCTTGATGCTAAGCTAACTGGTGTGTCAACTCCGTAGGGCCGGCTTGACACTTGAGGCTGAGCTAACTAGCGTGTCCACTCCATGAATGCGAGCGTGACACTTAACCCTAAGCTCCCTACCGAACCCAGCCATCCGTGTTTTAGATTGTGGGTTGTGGGGTTAACATTGCGGAATGTTAGTGCATGGCATGAAGCAGCACTTATTTGTGATATTGTTATCTCCCTGGCTCCTCCCACATACACACACTCACACACACACACACACATACACATTCATACGCACATGCACACACACACATGCACACACACACACACATTCATAAGCACATGCACACACACACACACACACACACACACATTCATACACACATGCACACACAGACCACGCTTACTGCCTGAATGCATGTGGGGTTCTATGGTACGTGTTTCAGGGATGCACGTTCAGGCCCAGTAAACCCGCTCGCTCACCAGGCCTCAGCATTACCGTGGTGCAGTAATGCGCGGGCAGTTTGGGGCGGTGTGTTGGGTCCCTGCGGGCCACCGCACCTCACACCGCTGTGCTGTGTTTGTTTTTAAGGATGCCATGTGCCCTCCCCTGCCCCCTCACAGTTTTGTCTGCGGTCTGGAGCCTTGTGTGACTGTAACTGCGTCTGCTCCGGCCCCCAAAAATAGCATGGGGGCCGCCCCTCGGGAGTTTGCCTATGTGCTCCACTGACTCACTTTTGAGGGCAGCCCATCGCCCGACCCTCTCCTCCCCGGAATCGCTGAGAGAGAGAAGGGGGAGGGGCACAATGAGGAGCATCTTAGCAGCGCTGAAACTGCCTGCGCCAACGGTGGGGGAGGGACGGAGTAATGAATGGCAGGGTGCAGAAAACACTGCGGCTAACTGTAGCATCTACGACTAACTGTAGAGTCTGTGGGTAACTGCAGCATCTATGGCTAACTGTAGCGTGTACGGCTAACTGTAGCATCTGTGGGTAACTGTAGCGTGTACGACGAAATGTAGAGTCTGTGGGTAACTGCAGTATCTATGGCTAACTGTAGCGTGTACGGCTAACTGTAGCATCTGTGGGTAACTGTAGCGTGTACGACTAAATGTAGAGTCTGTGGGCAACTGCAGCATCTATGGCTAACTGTAGCGTGTACGGCTAACTGTAGCATCTGTGGGTAACTGTAGCGTGCACGACTAAATGTAGAGTCTGTGGGTAACTGCAGCATCTATGGCTAACTGTAGCGTATACGACTAACTGTAGCATCTGTGGGTAACTGTAGTGTCTATGACTAACTGTAGCATTTGTGGGTAACTGTAGTGTGTACGACTAACTGTAGCATCTGTGAGTAACTGTAGCGTGTACGACTAAATGTAGAGTCTGTGGGTAACTGCAGCATCTATGGCTAACTGTAGCGTATACGACTAACTGTAGCATCTGTGGGTAACTGTAGTGTCTATGACTAACTGTAGCATTTGTGGGTAACTGTAGCGTGTACGACTAACTGTAGCATCTGTGAGTAACTGTAGCGTCTATGACTAACTGTAGCATTTGTGGGTAACTGTAGCATGTACGACTAACTGTAGCATCTGTGAGTAACTGTAGCGAGTACGGATAACTGTAGCATCTGTGATAAGGTGACTAGATTTCAAATCACGGTCCTCAAGGGCCGTGCTGGTTTTCCAGCCTCCCTTTTCCTGGGAGTCAGGTGTGAAGACAGTCTGGCCAATCGGTAGCATTAATTGTTCAGTTAATTCCCCGGGAGAAAAGAAAATAGGGCACCAAAAACGGGAGCTGTCCCCGGAAAACGGGGACGTCTGGTCACCCTAATCTGTGAGCAAGTGTAGCGTGTATGGCTAACTGTAGAATCTGTGAGTAACTAGCATGTACAGCTAACTGTTGCATCTGTGAGTAACTAGCATGTATGGCTAACTGTAGCATCTGTGGGTAACTGTAACATTAGCGGCTGACTGTAACATCTGTGGGTAACTGTAGTGTCTGTGGGTAACTGTAGCATCTGTGAGTAACTGTAGTGTCTGTGGGTAACTGTAACATTTGCGGCTGACTGTAGCATCTGTGGGTAACTGTAGTGTCTGTGGCTAACTGTAGCATCTGTGGGTAACTGTAGAATTTGTGGCTGACTGTAGCATCTGTGGGTAACTGTAGAATCTGTGGCTAACTCTAGCATTTGTGGGTCACTGTAGTGTCTGTGCATACATGGAGCATTTCTGGGTAACTAGCATCTCTGTTTTTTTTTTTTTAAACTCCAGCACCTGTAGGTTATTAGATCCGTGGGGGTAGGCTAACTATCATCTGTGGGTAATTGTAGAGCAGGGTTGACCATCCCTGTTCCTGGAGATCTACCATCTCCAGGTTTTCATTTCAACCCTAATTTGGCTCACCTGATTCTACTAATTCGCAGTTCAACACAGATCTGTAACCGTTGAATAGGCTGTGCTTTGTTAGGATCGGAGTGAAAACTTGCAGGACAGTGGATCTCCAGGAACAGGGCTGGGCAGCCCTGCTGTAGAGTTTGCTGAGAATTAGCATCCGTGGGTACCTATTGGCTACAGGTAACTACGGAGACTGCAAGCAACTAGCATCTGTGGCTAACAGGTGTAACTAGTGTCTGCAGTTTGTGACACAGTGGTAGAGCACTAAAGGGAGGGGGTAATGGGGCTATTTTTGGGTTTGAAGAAATCAATGAAGGATTCAGTGAGATGAAACAGCTCTCTTTCCACCCTCAAGAGGCCAGGTATAATCACCACGGCCTTGACTTCAGTTAGACCGACTCCTCCACTGTCAGTCTAACACTCAGGCAGGTATTATATAGCAGTAGACGCTGACCTGCTGGATGGATTTTAGCCACCTCCACAGAGACAGCCCTAATCTCCAGTGTTGTGAAACTGTGAGGTTAGTGCTAACATGCCCCCCACTGTGATTAAGGCTACTTGGCAGACTTTCACAAAACAAAATCGCTGGATTACTTGCTCCACATTTGCCACAGGCCAGTGGCTGCCAAGAGACATTGCACAGCCAACATTATTTCCTAATGCCACCCCAGTGGAAGGTGGCATAATTTGGTTTTACAGCAATATGTCGATTTCCTGTGATGGTCCAAGTATCACTTCTGTTTCTGATGGTGTGTGGAGCTGGGACAGAGAGCAAATGAGCAGTAACTAAACACTGAGCGAGCGAAGCTGGAGGAGCCAGTCGGGACCTCTGTTTAACTAAACTGCAGTGTGGGTTTGAGTGGCCTCTGTTTAACTAAACTGCAGTGTGGGTTTGAGGCCTCTGTTTAACTAAACTGCAGTGTGGGTTTGAGTGGCCTCTGTTTAACTAAACTGCAGTGTGGGTTTGAGTGGCCTCTGTTTAACTAAACTGCAGTGTGGGTTTGAGGCCTCTGCTTAATTAAACTGCAGTGTGGGTTTGAGTGGCTGGGCACTGTCCACTGCAGCACGCTTAACGCTGGTCCGGTCCTCGCCGAAGACTCCCGCCTCTGTTCTCGCGCACGTTGCGGAGCGAGCCGGGACGACCCGCCGCAGCCGCGCGTCCGTTTGTTCCGCCACAGGTTTAGGAAATTCGTTTGTGGGATTATTGCGCATCCTGGCTAATCGCTCGCGCCGTGTGAGCAGGCTAACGTCTTGTTATCCGCTTTTATGCTTAAAAACCAAGTATGACCTGGGCTGGAGATTAAGCGAATCTTACTGGTGCAGAAGTGGTGGGCGGAGCCAGAGTTTTTATTTTTCCTCTCTCCCCCTCCTGCGTTTATCCTCCAGGCGAGAGGGCCGGATCTCCTTTTTTTTATTACGATTTTTTGTCTCAAAGTGTTCTTTGGCAGGGTGATGATATGTAAGATACAGTTCAGGCCAAAAGTTTACATTCACCTAGGTTAAGGACATTCAGACTCAATTTTTCACAACTCCACACATTTCATGTTACCATACATTTCTTGCGTTAAGTCAATTAGGGTATCTACTTCATTTCCATATGAGGTTATTTCTAAATAATAGCTAAGAGACAGATTTATTTCAGCTTTTAAGTACTGTATCAGATTTTTAGTGGGTCAAAAGTTTACATGCATTTTGTTAGTATTTGGTGGCATTGCCTTTTAATTGCTTAACGTGAATCAAACGCTTGGGGTAGCCTTCCACAAGCTTCTCACAATACCAGAATTTTTGCCCATTCCTCCTGACAGAACTGGTGTAACTCAGTCCTCCTTGCTCGGACACACTTATTCAGTTCAGTTCACAAATTTTTTATGGGATTCAGGTCAGAGCTTTGTGATGGCCACTCCAATACTTTCACTTTATTGTCTTTAAGCCATTTTGTTACAACTTTGAAGGTATGCCCAGTTTAAAATTTCTAGCTAATGTCTTGAGGTGTTGCTTCAGTATTTCTAGATAATCCTCCTTCCTCATGATGCCATCTATTTTCTGAAGTGCACCAGTCGCTTTTCCAGAAAAACACCCCCACAACATGATGCTGCCACCCACATGCTTCACAGTTGGGATGGTGTCCTTCAAATTAAAAGACTCACCCTTTTCCCTCCATACATAGCGCTGATCATTATGGCCAAACAGTTCAATTTTTGTTTCATCTGACCAGAGAACACTCCTCCAAAGGCTAGGTCTTCATCCTGGTGATCACCTGAAAAATTCATCAGGTGATCAACTGGATGTTTTATGCCAGTCTTGGAGTAGGGGCTTCTTCCCTGCGCGAAAGTCTTTCAGGCCATGGCGATGTAGGATAATGGTGGATGTGGATACTTTGGTACCTGATGCCTCCAACTCCTTCACCAGTTCCTTTGTTGTTGCCTTGGGGTTCAGTTGAACCTTTCGGACCAAAGTTTGTGTAGCCCTGGGAGTTAATTTGTGCCTCCTTTCTGAACAATGCAGTGCCTGTGTGGTCCCAAGATTTTTGTATTTGCATACAATTGTTTGTACAGATGTTTGTGGTACCATCAGTTGTTTGGAAATTGCTCCTAAGGAGGAACCAGACTTGTGGAGGTGCACCAATGAGGACTTGGCTTGGATTTTCCCATGGTACCAAGGGCAAAAAGGCAGTGGCTCTACAGGTAGGCTCTTAAATACAGCCACAGGTGCCAGTTAACTCCCAATTAACTCCTAATTATGACAATTAGCCAATCAGAAGCTTCTAAAAAGCAATTACATAAATTTCTGGAATCTTCCAGACTGTTTGAAGAGACAGTCAACTTTGTGTATGTAAACTGATATAGTGAATTAAAGCTGAAATAAATCTGTCTCTAATTGATTGTTTTAAAATTACCTCTGTTGTGAACAAAGTAGATGCCATAATTGACTTGCCAAAAGAAATGTATGGTAACATTAATTGTGCTGAGTTGTGCAAAAACCAAGTTTGAATATCTTTAGCCTAGGTGTAACTTTTGGCCTCAACTGTAACAGAGAGAAACATTTCAAGAGCAAGCAAGAGCATTTCAACTCATAACTGGCCTGATCTTGAAACCGAGTGACGAAACAGTTAAGGCTAAAGTAATCTGTTTTCTTGAATTAAGCCTGGTGAGGACAACACCAGAGCATAGTAAATACACTGTGGTGTGCTTACTCACAATAATTACCAAAGATACTTTTGGAAAAAAAGAGGCATTTTAAGAGAGCCCCTTTCCAGCCCCTACCTGTCCTCACAGTCACAGTCACAGTCAAATCTTTTGGGAGTTATCAAACATGCATCAGTGCATGCAAGAAGACCTAAGAATATTTCTGAACTAGAACGGTCCTGTAATGGGAGAAATTCTGAAAGCAAGAATCAAAAGACTGGTGGTTGGCTACGAGAAATGTTTGGAAACTGTGATTTTTGCTAAAGGAGGTGTTACTAAGTACTGACTGACAAGGTGCCAAAACTTTTGCACATGCCACGTTTGCTGTTATTTTTTTCAATCTGCTAAATTCAACAAATAAAAAGTAGCAGTGTATTGAATTAAATATGTCATTTTTAGAGAAATATGTCATTAGTACGTTGTACCCTGCAGAGGTTGTGTTCACTTTTTTTCATTTAGAAAATCAACAGAACATGCCCTTTGAGCGGAGGGGCCCAGACGTCTGCGTAGCGCTGAAGCTGAGGGGTTATGACCTGCCGCATGCCTGGCAGGGCGGGGGGGAATTTCAAAAACGTTTTCTATCAATTCACACAATTAACTAACTAACTGAAAATGTCCGTGGGGTTTTGTTCAATTCATGAAATTAATTTCAGTTCATTTTCTGAATTGACTGAATTGAGCCCGACCAAAGTGTTTGAATCAGCCGATGACCTGATGACGCGTTTACCTGCAGTCACAGATAAAGAATTGAAGCAGCGTGTGTGCGTACGTATGCGCGTGGGCACGCGTTTGTGGTTAAAAGACTGGATTGGTTGACGACGGTGTCCGTCATTGTGCTGGATTGCCTCGTGCCCGTTACCTTTCTTACTCTCCCCGCCTCCCTGCGGCTGCATTGTTACTGTGTGCCTGGTGTTCTCGTGTCACATGTGCAGGGAGACTCTGCTGGCTTGAGCTGTACCAGCCGCTGGAGTGGCGCACCGGCAGCCGCATGTTATGAATCAGTTCATTCTTGATTCCTTGTGCCTGTGTGTAAACCTTGTACAACAAAAACAAAGCGGCTTTAACATGGTGCTTGTTCAATATAATATAAGCAGCAAACTACTCCTGCTAATGTGTTTCATGCTAATGTGCGTTAGCTCTGTTTGAACCAGCGTGAGCTTGCCATCCTTATCCTGCGCCGTCCCTCATTCCCTCATTCCTCTGGGGGCTGGCGCTCGCTGTCCTCTCCTCTGGGGACTGACGCTCGCTGTCCCCTCTCCTCTGGGGACTGATGCTCGCTGTCCTCTCCTCTGGGGACTGATGCTCGCTGTCCTCTCCTCTGGGGACTGATGCTCGCTGTCCTCTCCTCTGGGGGCTGATGCTCGCTTCGCTGTCTTCTCCTCTGGGGACTGGCGCTCGCTGTCCCCGCTCCTTCTGGGGCTGATGCTCGCTGTCCTCTCCTCTAGGGGCTGATGCTCGCTGTCTTCTCCTCTGGGGACTGGCGCTCGCTGTCCCCGCTCCTTCTGGGGCTGATGCTCGCTGTCCTCGCTCCTCTGGGGGCTGATGCTCGCTGTCCGCTCCCTTGGGGGCTGGCGCTCGCTGTCATCTCCTCTGGGGACTGGCGCTCGCTGTCCCTGCTCCTTCTGGGGCTGATGCTCGCTGTCCTCGCTCCTCTGGGGGCTGACGCTCGCTGTCCTCGCTCCCCTGGGGGCTGACGCTCGCTGTCCTCTCCTCTAGGGGCTGATGCGGAGAGAGAGCGAGGGGGTTAGCGGGACAGGCGGATGACCGATGACTCGTCTCCTACGCCAGGGACATGGTGGCCTCTCGCTGAGGGGACAGACATTCAGCTGCTCCTTCCAGTGCTCGTCCTCTATGAATGATGGGATATTAAAGGCCTCCATGTTCAAATCAATTTTATTGCTGTAGTTAGCGAGCCTCGTTTTTTTCTCCCTCCTTTCCCAACATAATGTTATTACACAGCTCTCCAAATCTGATTGCTCCCTCATCCCTCATGTCGTAGCAACAGGCGTTCCCATAGTAACTTAGGTTGGGAGCCTTTGTAAAAAAAATAATTTAAAAAATGCACGCAGTGGGGTGGGGGTTGTGGGGGCTGGACAATAATATTCTGAGTTCAGCCCCTCTCTGTGATTACTGAAATGAATCCCCCATACTCAGTTTAACCAGAGAAATCAATCCTGACCCAATTAATTTCCTCTACATAATTGAGCAAAAGTGGAGTGGAAGCTTTGTATTTCTTTTTTTGTTTATTCAGGGATAGCTGCTCCTCATTTCTTTCACTCGATCTCAGCGTCTTCCTTTTTCCTCCATTTACAGTCATGAGCGCAGCTGCCAGAGAAAGAACATCATTCCTCAGACTCGTTTCAAAGCAACACCGAAAGGAAGACTTTCATTTACGGAAAAAAGGACAAAGGCTGCCTCGTCTTTTCAATTAATTGGACTTGTTTTACATTGGAGGTCTGTGAAATGGAAGACAAACTGACAATAAAAAGCCTTTCTCTCATCTTTGATGAAGGCTGTCGTCGCTGCTGTGGTCTGGGACCGCCCGAGCTGAAATCGCTACTCGAGCTGAAACCGCTAATCGAGCTGAAACCGCTACCCAAGCTGAAACCGCTAATCGAGCTGAAACGGCTACCCAAGCTGAAACCGCTAATCGAGCTGAAACGGCTACTCGAGCTGAACCCGCTTCTCGAGCTGAAACCGCCGCTTGAGCTGAAACCGCTATTCGAGCTGAAACCACTACTCGAGCTGAAACCGCTACTTGAGCTGAAACCGCTAATCAAGCTGAAACCGCTACTTGAGCTGAAACCGCTAATCGAGCTGAAACCGCTACTTGAGCTGAAACCGCTAATCAAGCTGAAACCGCTACTCGAGCTGAAACCGCCGCTGGAGCTGAAACCGCTACTCGAGCTGAAACCGCCGCTGGAGCTGAACCCGCTAATCGAGCTAAAACCGCCGCTCAAGCTGAAACCGCCGCTCAAGCTGAAACCGCTACCCGAGCTGAAACCGCTATCGAGCTGAGACCGCTACCTGAGCTGAAACCGCTATCGAGCTGAAACCGCCGCTCGAGGGAGGCAGACGCTGCTCAGGCTCACGCTGGGCTCCGGGATCCTTCCCTAATGCAAGAGGGGTTTACCTGAGGAGCGAACCTCCAGATCATCATTTAAAAAAATCATTTGACTGTTCCTCTCCTGAAGCTCAACCCCCCCCCCCCCCCCCCCAAAAAGCCCCAAAACAAAGCACGGGTGGGGGCGTAGATGTTTTCAGAGGCCGCAGCGCTAGACGGAGAGGTGCTCAGGATCGATGTGCAGACCCGCCGCAGGCCTTCCCATCGACTGCAGGCCTCGCTGCGTTCTCAGGTGGGGAGCGGGGCATCAATGAGCAGGTCCTGATCAAATGTCACCCCCCCCCCACCCCCCCACCCCCCACTGAGTTATTTTTAGCCTTCCTAATTAAACCCTGACTTCTCCTCCTGTGCCTTCGCTTTGTTCAGCAGATGCTTAACACAATTGAGAAGCTGTCTGTACAGAAGGAAACTGCCCTCTGTGCAGCTGACCCCCTCCCTCTCCTTCTCTCCCTCCCTCCCTCTCTCTGTCCACTCTCTCGGTTCTTTCTCTCCCTATCTCTGTCTATCTCTTCCTGTCCATCTCCTTTTCTCCTCTGCTCTCTTTCATCTACTATATCTCTTACATTCTCTCTTTCTGTCTCTTGCACTCACGCTCTCCCTTGCACTCTTTCTTTCTCTTTATCGCTCCTCTCTCTTTCTCCCTCTCCCCTCCTCTTTCTTCCTCTGTCAGTACTCACAGCGGGGCTTTCTGTGGTAATGTGGCAGGCAGTTGTCAATTTGTACTTTTCGTGGATCTTTTTTTCCCCGTTCTGTTTCTTCCTGAGCGGTAATCAGTCTCTGCATCCTTGACACAGTTCCCTGTGAGGCTATTTTTAGATCTGAAACCCAGCTATATAAAGTTGATGAAATGCGTGAAACCAGCATTTCATGATCTGGCCCAGGAGAACACTTTATTCTCTGCTCGGGTATTTCTTCGGATAAACAGAGACGCTCTCAATCTTCTAAAATGGCTCCTTCTTCTCTCTGTTCTGTCAGTATGATTACCGAGCCCAAGTTCCACCTAATAATAAACTACAGATAGGGGATACAGATTCAGCCTAATGTATACGTGAAAATACCCCCCACACACACACATACACATGCACACACACACACTCTCTCTCTCACACACACACACACACATACACACGCACACAGTGACACACACACTCATACACACATGTACACTCACACACACATGCACACACACACACACTCTCTCTCTCTCTTCACACACACACACACACACACACACACACACACTCACGCATACACACACACACACACTCTCTCTCTCACCCTCACACACACACACACGCACATAGACACACGCACTCACGCATACACGCACACAGTGACACACACACACACACACACTCACACACACACTCTCTCTCTCACACGCACACACATACACACACACACACCTTCACACACACACACACATACACACACACTCTCTCACACACACACACACGCACACCTCACACACGCACACACACTCACACCCTCGCACACTCACATACACACACATACACACACGCACGCACATCTTTGGAAATTATTTTTTTCATTATTTTTTATTTTTTTCGGACTTTTTTCAGACTAGAGCTTCAGCAATAGGCACAATGTCTGAAATGTAATTAAAATAGTTGAAATAAAATGGACGTCATTTTAATTTTAATTACAATCCATGTCATTGATTTTTTTATGATTTTATTTTTGAAATGGCCTCCTCAGCAAAGAGGTAAACAGTAAAATCTGGAGGAATGTCTCCAAAACAGTTTTAATAAATCATAAAGTATTTGCAAGAATTTCAAGCAGGATCATATACGGTATATTTGATTAATGTCTGTCTAGCTAGTTGCTACAAACAGTCTACAGAGGGAAGGGGAAAGTTCTATCGATATGTTTTTCAGATAAAGTTTATGAAATAAAGCAAGAAACAACCTTTGATGCTTACTGTGGAAAGGAAGTGACATCATGATAAGGGTGGCCTATCACGTACAACCACCTAGTCATTTCCCTCTAATCAGAGTAGTGCCCTGTTACTCAAATCACTGCCCTCGAGGTCCAAGAACTGCTCCCACCCTCCCTTTACCTGGGAGTCAGGTGTGAATACAGTCTGGCCAATCAGTAGCACTAATTGTTCAGTTAATCACCTGTGGGAAAATAAAACCAGGCCGGATTTGGATTCGAGGTCCAGATTTGAGGTCCAGTATCAATGCAGTACTGGCTTCTTTTTGTGTTTGTCAAACTGTAAAGAAAGAAGTCAGATCACAGAATAGCCACAGACGGTGACTAATTACTGTTCAGTTTTACTGGTAAAAGGCAGTCTACCGTGGGCAGCTCTGCTCTCCATTTAGCCAAAATGCTAGTGTCCTGGCAGAGAGAACGGGTGGGCAACAGCACACAGTTACTTTGCAGTGTGCCCAGTACGGGTTTTAACAGCCTTAAAATTCAGCGCTCCAAAACGCAGCGTAGCGGCTTTGCGTTTTAATCTCCGCGATCCGGTGTAAACAAACAAGTTTAGGCCCAAACTGCGTCTGTTTCACACCCTGCGAACAGCAGATGCAGGGCGATAGCTGATAAGGGACGAGGACGCAGCGGACGTCTTTTCCGCCGTGGTTTGGAGGGGCCGCTGGCCACGCCTTTTCTCTTCATGTTTGAGTGCCTATGTGCCGCACTGCCTAAGTCCTGTACGTATACAATAGCTGATTTCTACAGTAGCTCACACTTGCTTTTCCTGCTTTTTTAAAAAATAAACATTAAAATGTCGCCCGTGAAGTGGCGTTACAATGTTTTCTTCATGTGAAAGCTCAAATGCTCTCTTGGTTAGACTATCGCTCTTTCTGATTGGCTAGGTGGTATGATGTCACACATAGAATAGGAGGAGGCTACAATCGGACAGTACTTCCTGGCCTGGCCGCCAGTTCAGTCTGTGCATACCATAGAAGGGAACTACTGCTGATTATATGGTTAAAAAACCTACCAATTACAACATACCGGTGTTCTATGTTTCTGTCCTGATATCTCACTCCCACTCGCAATGTACCAGCAACGCACAGCTGAGTCAGAGGTATCCAATGCCAAAGTAGCATGTAAGACACGACAGTATCGAAACAGCCACAGCTTATGAAATTATGATTCTTTTAAACCTTCCTACAGTAGAGGGATCAGTGAAATTCAATAACATCTAATTACTGTATAGTTTTCAACCAACCACCCAACAAATGTTAGATGTTTTTCTTGTGTTTACTTTATTTCTTTTGTTCATTTTTGTTTGCAAGCCTTCTGTTTCAGCATTGCTCTCTCTGTTGCGAAGCAGGTATTTCTGAAAGCAGTTAGCTTGGTCTATTGCAATAGGTACCAGCCTGCCTCATCTGAAGCTGCATTATCTGGATGGGCGGGTAAAGTAATCCCTGTGGTTTGCTTCTGTAACGGGTGTAATTTGTGTGCTCTGGGTGCTGCCCTATGTGTACACACCTGGGCACAGGTAATGTTGGTAAGGTAATCTGTGTGCTAGTGTGATCGATAGATCCAGGCCAGCTAGACAGCTGCGGTCTGTTGGCAAATGACGTCCCAAATTTTATTTTCTATATGTTAATTACTGTAATTTTTACCACGGTTATATATATATATATATATATATGTGTGTGTGTGTGTGTGTGTGTGTGTGTATGTATGTATCATATATTATGTTTTTGTGCTTATTTTGCATTTCATTCATTTTCATCGATAATGTTTTGCCATTTTTTCAGTTTGTCATTGTCGCCTCCCCGCTGTGTTTGGTTTAGTTTCCTTTAAATCAGTGAGGAGTGACTCATTTCACAGCACATTTCCCTGGCAGAGCCTGAGTCACTGAGGCTTTATTTAACAGCTGCACATCAGAAATACGTCCATCCAGTGTTGGGTGTCCTTTAAAATGCATCGGTTAAACAGCGTCTGTACAAGGAAGCAGAGAGCCACAGACCATCTGGCCGGAGCTCTTCCTAGTCTGGTAGATATTTAGCACACCCGGTAATTATGTTGTCTCTCACTCGCAAGCGCGCGCGCACACACACACACACACACACACACTAGGAACAAGCAACGCCCACTACGTACGAAGGTACCTTAGTTTTAATGATACCATTCTCTTGATACGATACCTGTACATGTGCAGTGACTGCGCACGCACACGCACGCACACATGCATGTCTATTTTGGGCCCGTATCGGCTGCAGAGCTCATGAGCAGGCTGCTCGCGGCTGACCAATCCCCTGGACGCGGACAGCTCCGCCTCCTCGTAGCCGCGCGGGTCCAGCGCGTGTCGCGCTTGATTGTCAGATAGCTGGCTAATGTGCCCGAGGATGCGGGCGACCCCAGCAAAGGGTCTCCATGGAGACAACAGAGCCTCCATTAGCGAGCCTCAAGCTGTTTCTTCGGCACATGCCTGTTTTTTTCCGTCTGGCAATGCCTGTCGTTTCTGTATTAGATGCAATAAACACGCACAAGCGTGTTTCACGTGTCTGCTATATGAGATTGTTAATATTACTATTATTATTATTATTGAAGTTATACATTTTTTTTGTAATGTGTCATTATGACCCTTCTATTTATTCAGTTGTGAATATGTGGGTGTTGTGTCAGTCTTGCTCTCCAGTCTTCCCCAGCAGGCTGGCCCCCTGGTGCCTGAGGGTTCTGGCCAGTGAACGTTCACAAACACATAGGGGGCGCTAGTTTCCCACCCTCACACTCCCAAACTAGTTTTCCGCCCTCACGCTCCCAAACACGCGCGGAGAAATGGCCTTCCATCGCCACGGAAACCTGCTCCAAGCTCCCTCACTCTCATGGACTGTAATCATCAGAATCATCCAATCTAGCTCACACACTAATTCATGCCAATGGTAAGCTAGCTGGGCTGATTAGCCATGATTATTAGCTTTCGCAATATCACAAAGGAAGTCCTGTTATCCTTTTTTGTGGCTTGTGGTATTTCTTTTCTTTGGAATAGCTGCATTTATTTCATCAGTGATGGCTTTGCCATACAGTGCCAGCCTCAGCAGTGTGGAAGGGGGGTGGTGGCAGGGTTAGGTGTGGCATGGGCCTAATCTGCACCCGTCGGTGCGGGACCCTGGTCCCGGCTGGGCGAGGAGCCGCAGGTCACCACATTTCCACCGCGGCTCGTGGCTGTGCAGACGCAGCATCTGATAACTGTGCCTCAGCGTGAGCGAATTACTGAGCTTCTAATGTTTAAAAATAGACCCAGTGTCCATTCGTTCGCTCATTAGTATGGTCAGTATGTATGGGTGTAAACTGTGACCTTTTTGGAGGGACTTTTTCTGCAGATAACTACTGTATGCCAGAAGGGTATCAGAGAAGCACCGTAGAGTACATGCAGATACAGCAGGATGGGCTGGGATGTATGTGTCAGTTTGGGCGTGTCTTTGCCAGCGAGGTAGACGATGGCTAGAATCTGTGTACATCCCCAGGCCCGCTGCGTACTGCGTGACTGTCTGTGCAGTTTATTCTGAATAATCTGACATCATAACGGGGGCGTGTCTCTCCGAGGTCTAATACAGCCTGTCCAGACACGCTCCGCCTCTCGCTCCCCCGCATTTCGTTACGCCCCCCCATCCTCGGCTGCCACCCCGCCCCTGAGCTGGGATGGACTGGTTCATTCTCTCGCAGGAGATCAGGGGATCTTCTCTTTATGTATAATTCTCTTTCTTTATGCGCGACATGCCCCGGCTTGCTGCAGGTAGCGCAGACCCCTTTGATCTGCGTGAATAAATCAGTACAGATGCCAGTTTGAATGAGCAATTATATCTCACATTCTGCCCATCCTATTTGCTGTGAAGCCTTTGAGCCAGGAAGGTGCGGGGGTTCGAGTGGGCACCGGAGAGCCGTGTGAGCGAACACTGGTGCGTCTGAGGGGTGGAGCGTGTTGTGCATGCCCTTTGCAAAGCATTTAAATGCAAAGCTCTCTTGCGTTCATATGACAGATCGCTTGCTATGTACTGGAGCAGTGGACATGCTGTGGATGTGATCAGTGGACATGCTGTGGATGTGAGCAGTGGACAGGCTGTGGATGTGTGCAGTGGACCTGCTGTGGATGTGTGCAGTGGACATGCTGTGGATGTGAGCATGACAGGCTGTGGATGTGTGGACATGCTGTGGATGTGAGCAGTGGACAGGCTGTGGATGTGTGCAGTGGACATGCTGTGGATGTGTGCAGTGGACATGCTGTGGATGTGAGCAGTGGACATGCTGTGGATGTGAGCAGTGGACAGGCTGTGGATGTGAGCAGTGGACATGCTGTGGATGTGAGCAGTGGACAGGCAGGCTGTGGATGTGTGGATGCAGGCCTGTTGTGCAGGTCCTTCTTGGTGTCTGTAAGGCACAAAGCTTCAGCTGGGTTTGTGATGGATGTCTCATAATCCTTAGGTGCCTTAGCCACTGCAAGCCACCAGCCCCAAAGAGAAACGATTCTCGCATCTCATGAAGTGGTTCATTTTGTGTTAAGTGTAATCTTGCCTCCCTCTTCTTCCCTCTCAGTGGGACTTCTTACATGGGTAAGAATCCTGGTAAAGGATGTGGTTTCTATCAGTAATCATCAGGTCTCATTGTCTGTCCGTTCTTCTCATTATTTTACCATCTGTCTAAACATGCTGCTGATTATACTGGATACTGTCCCAGGACCCCAATCAGATGGTTTGTGTCACATCAGTACAACGAAAGGCCCTTCCTTACCTATAAATCAGTATTAGCCACTCTCATTTGAATATGAATAAATACACTATTAGTGATTTCAAATGCTGAATATAATGTTTTAAAAATGATGAGAGAGCTTGTATTGGGTTGTGGGTTGAATTTCATGCTCAGTTAAGTTTTCCTTTCAATTAAGTGTGTTCCACATTTTAAATATTTACTAAATGTTGTCAGTTATGTTGGGAAACTGCACTTACTCCAGACCTTAATCAGTTTTACTGATCCTTGTTTCGCTGTTCTGCAGTGCAGGTCAAAACAGGCCACATCTACCTCCAAAATAGGTGTGCTTGTGGTTTTAGACTTTGAAATAGACAGATAAAACTGATATTTTGCAAAAGCTTGTTTTGCTTTTGTTTTCTTGTGCTTCTCGTTCTACTGGGCAGCTTGTCCCTCTGAATCCCTGCTGACCCCATGCTGTTCGGCTGGCAGTCGTTCAGTGGCAGCGGTTTGAGGACAGAGATACCGGCCTGCCTTTAGAGAAGAGAGCCACACCTGTTGGCCGGATATTGGATGTTTGGCTTGTTGGTCATCGTTGATGGAGGCTTTTCACAAGGCAAAATACTGCCTCTGCACTGGCGTGGTTGATGATCTTGCCACCATAGAATTGACCTTAGAAAGTTTAAAACGTCTAACCTTTAGTCAGGCTCGCGGCCAGGCTGTATCCTAGCCAGAGAAGATATAGCGCCCTCTAGCTGCCAACTTGCAGCTCGCTTGTTTGTCTGCCAGAATTTTACAAATGACCGTTACAGCAATCTGCTTTTGGACAATTGAGGCCAGGTAGCAGAGACAAGAGTCGCTGTTGAAAGAATGCTAAACAGTTAGACAGTGGATCATTGTTGCGCCAATTTGCAAAACACTGCCAGACCAACCCCAGCAGCCAAGGCAGGTCCAATAGGTGCTTGCTTGCAGGTCACATGACAGTTTATTGGAAAAGGGTTGGAGGTAGTTTCAGCGTTATTATATCTTCATCAGGCCTGGACCAATGAGCACACGGAAGAGGGTATAAATATCCTCCCAACGAAGAGCAAGATGGGGTGTGATGGGACATCATGAGCGTGCGGGGCCGTATCGCGGAGCTGCTGCTTTCCTTCTGCTTCGCCATCTGGGCGGGAGCATGGTGGCCTGCTTCCTTCTGGTGCTGCCGCTGCGGGTTTGCAAGCTCACATCCGGGGCGGGGCACTGCCATCCACAGTCAAACCGCAATTATAGGACGGACTGCCTCGATTGGTGGCACGATTAAGCTCTGCTGGTTTGCGATCACCCTGATGCAATAATTTATAATCATATGCACCTTGCAAGGCAGTCAGCATGGACGTCAAGCTCAGCTCCTGCGGTAAAATGTTTCCCTGGCTGCGTTGCTTTATAGACCATGCCGTTTGTAAGCAAGCATTGATGAACGTTTATGTGATTACTGGCCTATTATGTAGGATTTCTTAGCCTTGCTGCGGTCCTGTGTTTAAAATCAAAGAAGTCTTCCCCTTCATCTTCCCCCCGCACTCGCCCCAAGTACGCCATCTAATGTGGCCTACTGGATGGCGAGAGGTAACAGTACGAACAGGCCCAACAGAAAACGCTCCAACTCCACTTCCCTTTTCGTCCCCTTGGCGGACTTCAGCTGTAGCCACCGAGGAAAAGCAATTCCAGGGTTAACTCTAGTTCTTGAAAGAGCCCTGTCGGCTTGTTCTTTTGCTTCACTGTACCTGGGCTTCTTCGCTAGCTAGCTAGCAACAAACACTTCACTGAAATCTGATCCCAAACCACAGGCTCTGTAGCCACACTGGCCCCTCCCCACACAGAAAAGAGTTCCACGCCCAAAAACATCTCAAACACATTTTAGGAGTTATAGAACCCTGCCTTACGATTTTGAAAACAGATGCCAATTAACCTGCTCTTCAAAGGGTTAACCTGTATTTGTGTGTGGTTGAGAGAACAGATAATAATGACCAATAGGTTCGACACTCAAAAGGAATGCACTACTGAAATTGTATGTTCGCATTTGCTGTTTGATGGCTGTGCTGCACTGCGTATGTTTTTATGTCTCATATAGGCTATGTGATGTGTTATGATGTGAGCCTCAAGCTCTGGATGAATTGTTTGTGTCTTTTGTCTGTGGCTGCAGAAGTGCCTTGTATAACATTCATAATAAATATTACCGTCCATAACGGGTTCGGAATCATCCATGAGCAGGTTTTGAGTGAGCGAGTACATGTGATACTATATGGTTATTTTACTCATTATTCTTTACGTTCTCTGACATTGTGGACGCTGCCACAGTTATGTGTATTGTAGGTGTGTGTTAAGATCTGCCGATGGGATTTCAGTAAAAACCTTGCATTCCAGTAAAAACCTTTTCATTGCACCTTGAATTAATACTTCAGTTGCATTTCGTCTGGCAAAACTGCACTAATAACGCGCCAGGATGTTGTTTTCTTAGCGGCTCCATGAGTCGGCTCCAGCACCTTCGAAAATATCCTCCAGGTGAGGAAAAAACCAACAAAGGCAATCTGAGGCTGCAGCGCAAATAATATCCTGCTTCCTGCCGATGAGCTCTCGTCAAAAAGGACCAAAATGTTACCTTCATCTTAAAAAGAAAAAAATAACGCTTTTTTTTAAGAGAGGAAAATGAGACCTCAAAAGAGATTTAAAATGTCTGTGAAGAATTCAGCCGGAGAGTGGCTTACAGATCGAGACAGGTGAGACTGTCTGTGCCCTCTCGTCTTCGCCTCTGTCTCTCTCGCCGCTCTCCTGTTTTTCTCGGGACTGGGGGGGGGGGGCTTCATCCGTGCCACTTCCTCCACCCCGGACCACTCCTTCCGTTTCATCTCTGTCTGGGGGGGTATCCTAAAAATCGTCCCTGCTGGACTCTTAAAAAACTGATCAAAGTGCGCAGTCACCTGGTATAAAAAGCATGACCCTTTGTAGAGAAGGAAGGTTATCACTGTGAGCAGGACAGGGAGGAGCTCCTTGGCTCTTGAATGGGGAGAGCATAGACTCCTTTCGTACTAATTCACAGTGTGCTCATTCAGAGCAAGGTAGTGTGTGAAGGTATATATAAGCTCCACCCATTAGAAGTTTCTTGAAGCCTCACTCCCCCATCACAATTATAATGTTTGTAAACTCTTAGCTAACATAAAATTAGTAGTTTGTAAATGATAACAACGGATGTGGTATTATAGTATAGTGTAATATTGGGCATGATGTGATATATATTTCATAGATTTATTACATTTTTATGTTTATTACTGTATTTCTTTGCCTTTATGTTTGTTGAGGTTTAGTGTGGGACGTCGTGTTTGTCTTTGTGCTGGCGACCCCGGCTGTGTTTGGGTTTGTGTTGAGTCTCATGTTCTCTGATGTGAACACACATTCTCTGTAAACCCGCTATCCAAACTTGACCTGAACCCATCTGGACTGATCAATAGTGAACCGTGGAGACTGCGGCGGTTGCCGTGGTGAAGGCAGCCGGGGTTGCCGTGGCGAAGGCTGCCAGGTCACTGTGAGTGGCAGTTGTGCGTTGTCACGGCAGCCGCGGCCGTGTTCCGCTTGCGTCTAATCACACGACACGTTCCCCCTCAGCGTTCTCTTCATCGTCGCTCAGAACGGAGACGAGGAGCAGGTGGGGTCCTAAAGATCGCCGCGCTGAGGCTATTTTTACGGCTTTTGTCTTCCGCGCTCCATTCCTTCTTCGTAGACGCAGTGAAAGAATTCACGCTAATTAAATTTGCCAGGCTAAAAATAGCTTCCTAGCAGCAGATCTGTGCGTGTTCATGCATGCGTAACTGTGTGTGTGTGTGTGGGTGTGTGCGGTGCATTTTCCTGCTGCGAGTCCAGTAGGAGGGAGAGATGCGTGCGTGTGTGTGTGTGTATATGTGAGTGTGTGCACGTGTCACAGAATGCATTGATAGGTAACAGCAACATCTTTTTGTTAATATTAGTGTAAATATTTATGTAGGAAAAAAATAATAATTTTTTGTTGCCATTTTCTCCCCAATTTAGTCGTTATACCAATTCCCCATGTGTATCACATACCCGGTCGATGCGCTATCCTCTGTTGGTCTGGAGAGGGTGTAGACTGCCACATGCCTCCTCTGATACACGTGGAGTTGCCAGCCGCTTCTTTTCACCTGACAGAGTTTCACTGGGAGAGCGTAACACCTGCAGAGGTTCACGCTATCTCCCCCAGATCCCCTCCCTGCTGAACAACCAGTAGGAGTCACTAATGCAACGATCAGGACTCATACCCTCACCGGCTTCCCACCCGCGAACACTGCCAATTGTGTTCGTAGGAACGTCTGAACAAGCCAGAGGTACCGCTGCCGGGGATTGAACCCCGCTGCCGGGGATTGAACCCTCTGTGGTGGTAGGCGAGCGCTTATACCTCTACAGTACCCAGACGGCCTATGTAAATATTTTTAATATTACCTCTGATTCTACCCTCATTTTGTGGATGGAATGGCATGGTATGCTATAATATTGGTAGTTCTGTATGTGAATCACAGACCTGATTAATATCCAAGTGAATTCAAATTTCAAAGGTTTGTCCTCTTCAAGAGCTTTTCTGACTCTTGCCTGGCCGTCATTGTACATAAGATTCCAATCTTAATTAGCCTGCCTGGGAAAATAACTTTTTTAAAAAATAAAAATCTCTTTTCTATTGGCCTTTCTATGCTCAACACCTTACAAGAAAGTTGGATTTCTTAAGAAACCAGAATGTGCATTACCTCTTGCCTCCATCATGAGAAGCCTGCTCTGAACAGGGTCCTTTCAATCACATTTACAGAACAGAAAGATCTGTTATTCGCTGTCATTGTGTAACAGGATGAAGTGGCACATTCGCTTTTCAACTTCTTCAGCTTCAATGCCTGGTGATTTTTTCCACCAGGCATTTATTTCCTTTGCTGATGGATCTTATCATTGTATTTTAGTCTTAGTTTTACAGCATGTATCAGAGCCTGGATCAAATATGCATTGCAGATACTGTATCTCTCTAGATGCTGGTAAAAATTTTAAAGACTTCCTCGAGATCCTTCAGACTTCCCTTAGAGGATTGTCAATGAAACTTGTTACCCTACCAGGAGATACAATTCTAATAAAATTTCACAAGAAATAAAAAGGCTGCTCTGAATATTGGTTTTAATAGGCATTCCTAAAATAAAGTAGGGCACAGTGTAAAAATATAGTTTTTTGGCTCTGTGACCATGAGCATGCACTTCTGGCCTGACCAAACATTGAATGAAATGGGTTTCCAATGCCGTATTATTGTAATGGAGGATTAAGCTGCAGTAATCCTGCGGCTGTTATCCCCTAGTGTCCCCGGTGTGTTCACTGGCAGTGATTGTGTGCTGATTCTGTGGCGGTTCTGTGGATTTCATGACTTTTCCTTCTTCTCGTGTCACTTCCTGTCTGTGAACCCTGGTTGCCCTCAGAAAAGTGGTCATCTGTGGCTTGCTACAGTCCAATCTGTGAGTGTCACCAAATAGAAAGGAGAAGGATCACATGCTTGGAAAGCATATTTATTCCTGGCTTTTTTTAAAATAAAAATAATTTTAGTAAAAAATATGAGGCGTCTTGTTAGCTGATGATTATGTGTGTCAGAGCAGGCTGTTTACCCTGGCAGCTGTGCTGACTGGAAACCAGCTTGGCACAGACTGAGTCATCAGTAACAATAAGAACAGAAGAACACACAACCAAAACAAATAGATGGAGGAGTTTTTGAAAAATATTGAGTATGGAGTCACACAGAACAAATATCCAGGCCTAATGTCACCCTGATATGATGTCACCCAGAAAATTATGAAAATAGCTGTTGAACAAGTAATAGTGAAACCATATTAAGGACAATTATGCTGGGGAGCCAATCTAAATAGACTATGGCATCTTTGGCCATGGGAAGCAAAATTGGCTGTGTGCAGTCTCTTACAATGTAATGCTTAAACTGTGGGGATGCTGATTGACTGAGGATAAGTACACTCAAATCTTCCATATAACAAGTAGCCAAAGCAGGAATTGTGACTTAAACGTGGGCTTACTCTTTGTATGAAACAATTTTTCTTCAGGAGAAATTTGTCAAAATCTGAGCTGCTCTTCTTGACAGGCAGCCTATTGCGAGCACCACTCTCTGGGCGTTTGCATTGTCTTCTGTTAAATCTTTTTAAAGCTTTTTGGATGAATTTTTCCTAAAATGATACAGATGAAACAAGTATGTGAGTAGCTGCTCTTAGCAGGCGTTGGCAGGAGTTTCAGTGACTCACTGCAAGGTGAGCAGGGATTGGCAGGAGTCTCAGTGACTCACTGCATGGTGAGCAGGGATTGGCAGGAGTCTCAGTGACTCACTGCATGGTGAGCAGGATTGGCAGGAGTCTCTGTGACTCACTGCATGGTGAGCAAGGATTGGCAGGAGTCTCAGTGACTTACTGCATGGTGAGCAGGCATTGGCAGGAGTCTCTGTGACTCACTCCATGGTGAGCAGGGATTGGCAGGAGTCTCAGTGACTCACTCCATGTGAGCAGGGATTGGCAGGAGTCTCAGAGACTGACTCCATCGTGAGCAGGGATTGGCAGGAGTCACAGTGACTCACTCTATGGTGAGCAGGGATTGACAGGAGTCTCAGTGACTTACTGCATGGTGAGCAGGGATTGGCAGGGGTCTCAGTGACTCACTGCATGGTGAGCAGGGATTGGCAGGAGTCTCAGTGACTCACTCCATGGTGAGCAGGGATTGGCAGGGTCTCAGTGACTCACTGCATGGTGAGCAGGGATTGGCAGGAGTCTCAGTGACTCACTCCATGGTGAGCAGGGATTGGCAGGAGTCTCAGTGACTCACTGCATGGTGAGCAGGGATTGGCAGGAGTCTCTGTGACTCACTGCATGGTGAGCAGGGATTGGCAGGAGTCTCTGTGACTCACTGCATGGTGAGCAGGGATTGGCAGGAGTCTCAGTGACTCACTGCATGGTGAGCAGATTTTGACAGGAGTCTCAGTGACTCACTGCATGGTGAGCAGGGATTGGCAGGAGTCTCTATGACTCAATCCATCACAAGCAGGGATTGGTAGGAGTCTCAGTGACTCACTCCATCGTGAGCAGGGATTGGCAGGAGTCTCAGTGACTCACTCCATGGTGAGCAGGGATTGGCAGGAGTCTCAGTGACTGACTCCATCGTGAGCAGGGATTGGCAGGAGTCTCAGTGACTCACTCCATTGCGATCAGGTGCCGTTGGAGAACAGCCATCTGTCTTCCTGCTCATATGTCGTCCCCCACAGTTCGCTGGGCTCCTATTTTCCCTCCTTACTGAATGCCCCCGTGGAGAGAGCGCTGGTTCCCTGGCGTTTTGGCAGTCTGGGTTTTGGTGTGGTAATACGCTTCCTCTGCCGAGGGGAGGGTGGAGCGAGCCGTTCTGTTCCCCCTCCGCGCCGTTCTGACCTCCCGCCAAAGGCACGTTTGTTCTCCCCGCCCGGATCAAAACTGCACGGGGAGACCGGAAAGAGCAGCAGGCCTTTGAATCGCTTTCCAGAATGTTACGGTGTGAAAATGACATTCATTACGCACAGAAAGCAAGGGTACCAATTTCCAACTGTTTCCATAACGACTAGTTGGTGTCATGACTCAAAGAACCACAGCGGCCGTCAATGGACATTCTGGTACTTAGGAGGTCAGGCTGAGTGGCTTTTCTTCTGAAGACGTTCTTCTAAAAATGCTAAAGGCTTGTCAGGTGATGACTTTTTGGTCTTAAATGGCCTTCAGGACCTGGAGGGAAGTCCTCATAATAAACCTAGTCATTAGTAATGATACAAATAGTAATGCATTTCATTTATATAACGTATTTCGTCTGGATAGTCTCAGAGTACTCCACAATGATAACATAAAAACATGCATTAAACCTTCTTCTGCTTTTTGTCAGTCTGAGCCATTGTCATTCAGTGCTACCTCTTCCAGAGAGGAACCGTGATGATGGAGGATCACTGTGGCCTTTTTGCTCATGGTGGATCCTCCATGGATAGAGTAAAACTGATGCTGGATCGTTGCTCTTACTCTGTGATGCTTTATGAATGTGGGGTGCCAGGTTGACAAAAACAAACCTGATGAAATAAGAGCATGTTAAATTGAGATGATTACCAAACTGACTGCTGAGAGTTATAGATGGATAAAAATGAGATTGCACTGATGAGATATGTTTCTCTTTCTTTCCATGTTGTCTCTGGACCTGCCTGGATCCTTGCCTCTGCCTCTGCCTCTTCATAGGTAAGTTCACTGCCATCATAATTAAAGATAGAAACTCAACACCTTTTCTTCTGGGCCTGTGACATGTTTTAAATCAAGGGATTATTTTACCTTTTTTTGTTTTACCTGTGTTCCTGTGTTATGGGTCCTCTTTGGACGTTGTTAATTTTGCGCTGCTCTTGTCTTGTATGCTGTGGCCTTGGGGCGACGAGTTCACATCCAAGTTGACATCCAGCCACTGTATTCTTGAGCCACATAGGTATTTTTGTTAGTAATCAAGTAGTATCAGAATTAGCATTTAATGGCTACTGCTCATTTAGAGTGTAGAAGACTGGCTGCAGTATGGGTGGTCTAAACTTGTGTTTAGCATTGACCGGGGCGAAACATGTATGCTTTGAACAGGGTGAACCTGTGGGTCGCTCTGGATAAGAGCATCTCCTATGTGGATGGAATGTGATACTGTGATGGTATTGACAGGCCAGGGTCAAATATTTATTTAAAATGCTTGAACATTTCAGATGCCTCTGAAATTTGGATAGTCCTGTAACTCCCTGAAAATTTTGACAAAACACATTACTAACCAAAAATACCACACGAAAGAAGAATATGAATTCAATTTATTTTTCTTTTAAAAATATACTGGTGTTTAAAGGGTTAAAGTATTTCAAATGATCATTTTAAATAGGCCTACCTGAACACTGGCCAAGTGATCCATCCCTACATGGACAGTAATCTGTATAGCAGTTGTAAGGTGGCCAGGGTAAATGAATGAATAGATATTGTTGTATGAAGTGCTGTAGTGTTATAATGACGCAGGTTAAGGCTGGTGGACTCGTGTTCATAGTGCCAGGGTGCCTGACCCCGCACGTTCCCTTTCAGGCCAGGCAGAGCTGCGCTCTGCTCTCTGGGGCCCCATCAGTGTAAACTGGTCCTGGGGCTCCATCTGTGTGTGCTGGTTTTGGGGCCCTATCTGTGTAAGCTGGTCCTGGGGCCCTATCTGTGTATGCTGGTCCTGGGGCCCTATCTGTGTAAGCTGGTCTTGGGGCCCCATCAGTGTAAACTGGTCCTGGGGCTCCATCTGTGTGTTGCTGGTTTTGGGGCCTCCATGTGTGTGCTGGTTTTGGGGCCTCCCTGTGTGTGCTGGTTATGGGGCCCTATCTGTGTAAGCTGGTCTTGGGGCCCCCCTGGGTGTGCTGGTCCTAGGGCCCTATCTGTGTAAGCTGGTCTTGGGCCCCCCTGTGTATGCGGGTCCTGGGCCCCCCTCTGTGTGTGCTGGTCCTGGGGCCCCCCTGTGTATGCAGGTTCTGGGGTCCCCATCTGTAAGCTGGTCCTGGCCCCCCCTCTGTGTGTGCTGGTCCTGGGGCCCCCCTGTGTGTGCAGGTCCTGGGGTCCCCATCTGTAAGATGGTCTTGGGGGCCATCTGTAAGCTGGTCTTGGCACCCCTCTGTAAGCTGTTCCTGGGGCCCTCTGTGTAAGCTGGTCTTGGGCCCCCCCTGTGTATGCTGGGCTTGGGGCCCCCCTGTGTGTGGTGGTCCTGGGGGCCCCCTGTGTGTGCTGGCCCTGGGCCCCCCCTGTGTGTATGCTGGTTCTGGGGCCCCCTGTGTGTGCAGGTCCTGGGGCCCCTCTGTGGTGTGCTGGCCCTGCCCCCCCCCCCCTGTGTATGCTGGTCTTGGGGCCCCATCTATGTAAGCTGGTCTTGGGGCTCCTCTGTGTATGCTGGTCCTGGGGCCCCCCTGTGTATGCTGGGCTTGGGCCCTATCTGTGTAAGCTGGTCTTGGGGCCCCCCTGTGTATGCTGGGCTTGCCCCCCCCCGTGTATGCTGGACTTGGGCTCCCCCTGTGTATGCTGGTCCTGGGCCCCCCCTGTGTGTGCTGGTCCTGGGCCCCCCCTGTGTGTGCTGGGCTTGGGAGCCCCCCTGTGTGTGCTGAGCTTGGGCCCCCTCTGTTAGCTGGTCTTGGGGCCCTAGCTGTGTAGCTGGTCTTGGGGGCCCCATATGTGTGTTTTTTGTTGCAGTCAGTCCTCTTGATCAGTTTATGTTGTTGAAAACTTTTAAGTTAATTTACCACAGTGCTGGTTGGACTCCTTGACATTTGCTTTGCCTTTGAACTTTCCATTTTCTACAAATGGTTTGGATTTATGGATCAGGTATGTACACTCTCAGCATTTCAGACCCCACATGTTTTACTTATCAATCTAACTTTATCGTAAAATCTAGGCCCTCTAAAGGAACAATTTTCCATATAGCATATTTCGGAAAATGAGGTATGAGTTCATTGAAAGTCCTAGAATGTTATTATTTGATAATATTGATTCTTTTATTTTTGGCAGAATGTAGTCTTAATCGGGGTACATCACCTCACAGTGTACACTGAAAGAGACAAATTAAAGAAGAAGCAACAGGTTGTTACAATCCTGGGCGGAATTTTTGGTGGGCCTGAAAATCAGCACGGAAGGCCCTGGACTGCTACAGTAGGCAGCGGCGGGTCTTGGATCAGACGGAAGAGGAGTCTCGTTAGGGTGGTGTGTGGAAGTGCGGTACAGAACCCCTCTGGCCTGCTCCCCCTCCTGCCCGCACTACCTGCAGCACGCACATTTGAGTGGAGCTCAGCGCAGATCTGTGGGGATCATATATATATATGCGTATAGCTACTCAGAGCGCTGTTCTGTCCCTCGGGCATCTCTGGAGCGTCTTTGAAGGGAAGCTGAAGTTGGTTCGGGTTTGTTTCCCTGCAATCAGACCGGCCCTTGTCGGTTTCATCCGGGGCTGAGTTGTAGTTCAGTGGTTGAGTATTCAATATCAAGCCTTATCTACACAGCCTTATCTGTTTACAAGGAAAGAGCTTCAGCAGAAGTAGGACAGGCCTGTCTTCCATTACGTTGCATTCATCACAGTAATTTAGCAGATTAGCTCTCATCCTGAGTGATTTACAGTGTAGAACAGTGAGTTCAGTTTATGAGCTAGACTGGCAGACTTGGCTAACAGCCTTCCCAGGACAGTGTTAAGGCAGCATCACATCTCACATAAATGTGTGAATTTGCTCAGGCTGTTGGTGTTCATAGTGCTGTAAGGTTAAGAGCCCGATGAGCCAGGCTGCTAAAGTTCAGACAGGCCTCCACAAACCGTAGCGCCATCCCAAAACCTCAATCCCTATAATTCCAATCCCCAGCCCACAACCCACTGCCCACATTCAGCTCCTTTAGGGGGTGTGGGCTGGGCTGGATTGGCTTTTCTTCTTTGGGGGGGTGTTGGGGGGAGGGGGGTTGCAGGCTGAATTGGGAGACAGGGCCTTTGCCAAAGTGTCATGTTCTACTGGGTGTCCCCGTGCGTGTGGCTGTGTATTAATCACCCGAGCCTCGCTGAGCCACAGTGGGGCCCCGCTCTCCCTCCCTCCCCCGCTCTTCCCCCTCTCTCCCCCTCCTCTTCTTCCCCCTCTCTCCCCCTGCTCTCACTCCCCCCCTCTCTCCCTGCTCTCCCTCCCCCTCTCTCCCCTACTCTACCCCTGCTCTCCCTCCCCCTCTCTCCCCCGCTCTACCCCCTCTCTCCCCCTCCCTCTCTCTCCCTGCTCTCCCTCCCCCTTTCCCTCCCCCACTCTACCCCTCCTCTCCCCCCCCTTCCGCCCTCCCTCTCCCTCCCTCCCCTCTCTCTCCCTCCCCTCTACCCCTGCTCTCCCCCCCCCCCCCCCCCTCTCCTCTCTCCCCTGCTCTCCCCCCTCCCTCCCTCCCCCTGCTCTCCCCGCTCTCCCTCCCTCCCCCTCTCTCCACCCCCCTCCTTCTCCCCCCTCCCTCCGCTCTCCTCCCTCCCTTCTCCCTCCCCCTTCTCCCCCCCTCTTCCCCCCTTTCCCCCCTCCCCCCCTCTCTCCCCCGCTCCCCCCCTCCCTTCCCCCCCCTCTCCCCCCCTCTCTTTCCCCTGCTCTCCCCCCTCCCTTCCCCCTGCTCTCCCCCTTCTCTTCTCCCCTGCTCTCCCTCTCTCCTCTGTCCGTGTGCAGATTTCCTCTCCCCTGAGAGTCTGCCCGTTTGCGCTGACGTCCTGTCACTCCAGCTGTCAGGCCTCTGCTTCCACGCCCGCTCCTCCGAGACCCTGCGTGCCCCCCCCCCCCCATGCTGACTGGGCCCCAAATCTGCAGGACCCCCCCCCCCCCCCCCCCATGCTGACCCCCCCAATCTGCAGGACACCCCCCCCCCCCCCCATCCCCCCAGTGCACTACAGACTGGGGGACTGTCCTGGCCCTGCCGGGGCTTCCCCGTTTCTGATTGGCATCGGTCCTTGAAGCCGGCTGCGAGTGTCACTTCCTGATTTGAAACATTCGGGATATCGTTGCCTCAGCCTGCCTCTGGAAACGGGTTTACACGTTACGTTCCGCATCATGTTCCACCCCCCCCCCCCCCCCCCCGCTCTCCCTCCCCTCCCTCCTCCCCCCCCTGCCCCCCCCCCCCCCGCCCTGTGCCTAACTGCTGTACGGCAGCATGGATCCGGGAGACATGCGCCGTTTAATTGGGTTCCAGAACAGGAATACTGAGAGCCAAGTGCTCCCCTCGTTCTGTATTATTTATGCCGCGGCGTTGCATAATTCAGCCTTACATTGTGCGCGGTGCCTCCGCTCTGTTCGCCGTCTCTGCGGGTCCCCCGTCCGTTTACGAGGGAAACGCACGGTAAATTAATACCGAACCGTCTTTGGCGCTGCTCTGCGCGGCCGTGACGACGGCAATTACGCAGCCGGTTACCGCCAGCTCGGGCGGAGTCGTAAAAAAGCGCAGCGGCTGCCGCTGGCTGCGCCCCTCTCCTCCTCCGGCCACACGCTGCCGCGCTGACAGAGGCGGTCGGCCGGCCGATCGCCGTTCGTTATTAAGACGTTAATATTCCTGAGCCGCTCGAGTCCGTTATGAAGAGCGAGAGAGATTTTGGGAGCGAGAGACGGAGGCAAGTCGCCAGGGTGACCCAGACTCCAGGGAGCAGGCCTGGGGTGCGGTGACGCTGTGTGGCGTTGATGTTGGGATGCGCCGTGTTGGCACCGGCACCCAAACTCCCTCCTGGCCTCATGGGGCTGCTCTGTGAATCACGCAGTCATGTAATCCCGCTATTGGATACTGTGAGAGGTGTGAGGAACCACGCCCTGCTCGTTAATTTTATATGGAGCCCAACCAGCCAACCCTGTTTTGATCTCCTCTTTCTCCGAATGAAGAAGACACAAAATACATTTATCCTCTTTTTTTTTTTTTTTTTGCCACGGCCGGAAACTTTTCTTACTCCGTTTCTCTCCACTTTAAAGGGGAGGTCCCTCTTTGGCTGTCAAAACAAGCTTTCCGATATGCACTGTAACCCTGAATGAGCCACCCCTTTAATGAACTTGACTGCACTGAGAAACCGTCATTCTCACTGCACCTTAGCTGTGAAGTTTATTTTCATCTGAAGAAGAAGTCTTTCGAACCCGTTTCCTCTCGTGCTGTTGTTTGTAGCGCTGAGTTTGCGACTCAGACGTGACGGTGACCTCGGTTGGTAGTATTTGCGTTTCGGGTTTGTTTCTGTGATTCGGGTGCGACTCGATGGCGTTCGCGCGCGGGGAAGGGCGGCGGCTTTAATTAGACTCTCTCGCATCATTAGCTGCAGAAGCTTACTTAAGCGCCAGGGCGTCGCATTGTTAGCGCTGTGTAGCGCAACATCACAGCGCTGCTGAGTTAATCACTAACTGCTTTTCTTAAAACGCTCTTTATACTTCTGCCTAAATGTCCGGAAAGTGTGTTGGTTTTTAAAAAATCTTTTTTTATCATGGAATACTGGACTGATGATTTACTGAATACCTTAAGTGTCCCTGTATGTTGCACATCCAGGCTACAGACAGCCCTTCAGTCTGTGCATTAGTGTGAAAGTGATCACTGTTCCTGTGATACAGTGGGAGGACCGTATGGCTGGTCTGCCTCACTTTAGACAGGTGTGAATGCGTATTGTGTGCTTTAGACAGGTGTGGATGTGTATTGTGTGCATTAGACAGTGTGAATGCGTATTGTGTGCTTTAGACAGGTGTGAATGCGTATTGTGTGCCTCACTTTAGACAGGTGTGAATGTGTATTGTGTGCTTTAGACAGGTGTGAATGTGTATTGTGTGCTTTAGACAGGTGTGAATGCGTATTGTGTACTTTAGACAGGTGTGAATGTGTATTGTGTGCTTTAGACAGGTGTGAATGTGTATTGTGTGCTTTAGACAGGTGTGAATGTGTATTGTGTGCTTTAGACAGGTGTGAATGCGTATTGTGTGCTTTAGACAGGTGTGAATGTGTATTGTGTGCTTTAGACAGGTGTGGATGTGTATTGTGTGCTTTAGACAGGTGTGAATGTGTATTGTGTGCTTTAGACAGGTGTGAATGTGTATTGTGTGCTTTAGACAGGTGTGAATGTGTATTGTGTGCTTTAGACAGGTGTGAATGTGTATTGTGTGCTTTAGACAGGTGTGAATGTGTATTGTGTGCTTTAGACAGGTGTGGATGTGTATTGTGTGCTTTAGACAGGTGTGAATGCGTATTGTGTGCTTTAGACAGGTGTGAATGCGTATTGTGTGCTTTAGACAGGTGTGGATGTGTATTGTGTACTTTAGACAGGTGTGAATGTGTATTGTGTGCTTTAGACAGGTGTGAATGCGTATTGTGTGCTTTAGACAGGTGTGGATGTGTATTGTGTACTTTAGACAGGTGTGAATGCGTATTGTGTGCTTTAGACAGGTGTGAATGTGTATTGTGCGCATCCTTTGCTCTCTTCAGTCGCTCACGCTTGATTGGACAGTCTGATGTAGTGGAGATTGTTGCGTTAAGTGTTTCTCTGGCCCTCCCAGCGACAGGCACACACACGTGATGGTTGGTGCTGGGGCAGATCGAGCTGGAGAAATCGAGCCATCATCAGAGTGTCGAGAGTACTTCGGCAGCTCGTACCAGTGCTCACCGGATCGGGAATCAGAAAACGTGCGCATGTGTTCACGCTGGCTGGCCGAAACTCAGGAGCCACCCCAGACTGTTCCACTTTACCTCCGTGATGTCTCTTTGGCTTCTTCCCATCGTCATTAGTTTATTTTTTATTTTCGTTGTATCGATTGTTTTTCAGCTATTAAACCAGCATCGTGAAAGGTCAAGAAATAAAACTCTTAAAAGAGGCGTGTTTTTTTTCTCTCTTTTTATATCCTCCTGCCAGTAACAGAAGGGGCTGAAGGCAGAATTAATATAGATCCTTTAATGGAGTGGATCATGGAGACAAAGCCAGTGCACCCACAGCTTCCAGACGTCACAGGCCAGCAGGCTAGCTCGCGTCTGTACTCGGGGAGATGAGTGGAGTTCAGGGGCTGAACACAGGCTGTTCTGTTAGCTGTGCTGCTCGTTTGTGCGGAGGTGGGGTGGGTGTGAAGCACAGGCTGTACTGTTAGCTGTGCGGCTCGTTTGGGCGGAGGTGGGGCGGGTGTGAAGCACAGGCTGTTCTCATCGTTTGGGCGGAGGTGGGGTGGGTGTGAAGCACAGGCTGTTCTGTTAGCTGTGCAGCTCGTTTGTGCGGAGGTGGGGTGGGTGTGAAGCACAGGCTGTTCTGTTAGCTGTGCGGCTCGTTTGGGCGGAGGTGGGGTGGGTGTGAAGCGCAGGCCGCTGGGACCGGGTACGAAACTCATCTAGACACCCTTCGCCCTCGCCTCCCCTCCTGTCAGGGGGCAGTTGTTTTACCAGGGGGGTGTTTTTGCTGCCCCACCCCCCCCCCCCCCACCATCCCCCCCCCCCCCCCCCAGTTGTGTTTCAGGACTGTGAAATAATTCCGGGCCTTTCCACGCCTCCGCCTCACTGCCCGTCTAATCAGCGTGAGCCAATCGCAACGTCCAGGAGTCGACAGCCGGAAATTGCGGAGGCCGGATTCGGGAGGGAAAAGGGGGCGAAGAAAGCGCGGTGGCTCGCCTAGCTGTGTCAGGATTGATCGAAGCTGCCGGTTTGACTGAAGGACATAAATCAGCCCAGAATTTCCCGCTTTCTGTAGCATTCAGGGGGAAAAATTGTCAGGAGAAAGAGCTTTCAGGGGGAAAGGACCGCAGCGGAGCCTCAATTGTCCATTCCTGTCTGGCTGTTATGAAGCGTTTCCATTATACTTCCTACAGTGTGTCTGCTTCAGTGGTTTGCTATTTATGAACCAATAACCCATGCTGAAATATGTCACATATTTCATAAAATGACAGTTTTTTCATTTTAAGTTAATAAAGACTATGAATTAATAAGGCCAATGAATATATAGTAGTGTAGCGTTTGTTTCGGTGTAAGGAAGTATGGATTGTTAATACCCACCTTGTTCAAGCGCATCACTGTGCTCAGATATGAGGTACCACTGTAGTGTGGATCAGGCATGGCAGAGGGAAAACAGAACCACATCTGGTTGCCTTTGAACCAGGAACAAAGTGAATACTTTTCTCGTTTCCAAAGTGTTGCTCGCTGACTTTATAGAAATTAGATTTTGGTTATTCTGTTGCGCTTTAAACAGTCCAGGCTGGTTAAATATTCTTCTTCAACTTTTCTTTGTTCAAGAATTTATTAGGCTTCATTTTTTTCATGAGACAATGCATGGGGAAGACATGTAAATGATGACTCATGTTTAGAATTACATTTGTGGCTCACCTGTGAGTCAAACACCCATCGCCTCCCTCCTGTACACACTTACTGTGCTTGCAGTATGTTTTAGTAGCCTCGCTTTTAAAACTGTACAGAACCATGAGCCTCCCCAGGGTGACAGTGATGTGGATGTGCTTTGCTCATAACTTCATGGGCATTTGCTTCTTCTGATAAATCATTGTGTTGATGAGGCTGCATCTGAATCCAGGAAAGTGCTGATCTAAAACACTCTTTGGGTGCTTAGTTTGTTTAAGTCTTTGAGGAGTCCACGCACCTTCTTTCCATGGTCTAACCTGGCTACTGGTTAAAAAGAAATCACGAAAACCTGCAGGCACTTCAGACCTGCTTTAAAGAGAGAGATTTCTTGGACTGACGCTGTGGTTTTAGGTACTGCTCTGCACTGGCACGCTCATGTGTTTGCTGAAAACATTTCAAGCAGTCTTTAGCAATGCCACATTAGCTCCTGGGGACCATGACTGTGAGACCCACACAACCCTTAGTTTAATGTTAAATTCTCCATAGAACATATTTGAGCATCCAAAGATCTACATTTGGAACATCCAAAGAACCCATCGGTCAGTGTGAGCCCAGAACAAAAACCACAAATGGACCATAAGCACAGTCTTCTAAGAGGCTTTTAACATCTAACCCCATACTTTAGCCCCTCATCCTTTCTGTATTTACTGTGCATCATGATTTTTTCCTTTGCTGTCAATCATTCATAAGACCGAGCATTGACACTTTATTAATGAGAACGTAAACCAAGAATTGAATTCAGGAAGGAAAGTGGTTGTAGTTTTTCCCCCTTTGACAGGGTTGTTATTTGAAAATGAACAATGCTACAGGCCTGGCTAATCAAAGAAGCCCTACCCCACCCCAACCCCCCCCACCCCCCTCCCATCCCACCCCATCAACCCACCCCCATCCCCACCCACCCCACCAACCAACCCCCCCCCTACCCTCCCACCCCATCAACCAACCCCCCCCCTCCCCTCCCACCCCATCAACCCCCCACCCCCTCCCCTCCCACCCCATCAACCCCCCCCCCCCCTTCCACCCCATCACCCACCCCCGTCCCCACCCCCCCATCAACCAACCCCCCCCCCCCTCCCCTCCACCCCATCAACCCACCCCCCTCCCTACCCACCCCCCCTCCCCTCCCACCCCATTGTACCACGGAACCTGGGGAAAAACACAATCTGCTGGCTGAGAAGGAGGGAGTGAAACGGACTGGGACACGTGGCAGATACTCCACGGTCCGCCTGGGGCAGAAAGGTCGGATCAGACATGAAAGGGGAGCGGGGTCCGGTCTCAAAGGCCCAGCCGGGTCAGGGACCGGACGGGCGGGACGGCCTCTCCCCGGGAGGGCCCGGCCGGCGGCTTCTCTGGGATAGCCCGGGCCGCCCCCGCCCCCCCTGTCCCGTCCAGCTCTGGAACGGCCCCTCTGATCCACGGGGGGATGAAAGGGGTTCTGGAAAGAGCAGCGTCCACAGCTGCAGCGATCCGCTACAAAGGGCAGACATTTAGGGCAGGCAACCTTCAAAGAGAGGGCCTTTTCTATCTTCAGCGAACAGCGAACTCTGTCTGTCTGTATTTGAATGATGTTTTCATTTGTATGTCATTCTTTTTTTTTAAACACTGTTTCAAAATGTAAAATGTCTTCTGTAGAAACATTGCTCTGTTTTTACCAAATGTAATTCTTATCTTAGTAACAGATTCCTGTGAGCGAAGTGTTTCATCTTGCTTTGTTCTGATGACGCGTATCCTCCTATGAGCAGTGTTTTTCTTCATATCAGTAGTTCTCATAAGGATATGTTCTGTATGGAACTGATAAACGGTGCCAGTGCGGACATCATAGATTAAGAGAAAAATTGAAGCTGCAAAAACACAGTTCACCTGGGTCCTTTTCATATAAGGTGGTTATTTGTATGGTTTTTCTTGCATAACCTCCTGTGAGAGAAGGTTTTGACATTTTCTGGGAGGTTGTGACGCATCAGCGTTTGGAAGCATGTTTTGTTCTTAGGCGGCTCTTAAAAGGGCCTGTATCTGAGATGTCTGTGGCCTCGGCCTCTTAATCTAACCTTCTCGTAAATTCAGACCCCTCAGCCTGCACCCAGAACTGCTTGAGTCTGTACAATGAGGCTCAAATCCAAAGTGAGGGAGTCACTAATCCCTTTCCGCTCCAAAACCGTGCCCTTAAATTGGGTCCGGTCAGCGCCAAATGCTAATGGCGCTGCCGCGATTTCCACAGCCCCCGGCTTCTGAGGTGCTCATATCCCCCACAGCATGGGCTAATATCCCAGCATCCCCCTCAGCATGGCGTACAGGACTAATATCCCAGCATCCCCGTCAGCATGGCGTACAGGACTAATATCCCAGCATCCCCCTCAGCGTGGGCTAATATCCCAGCATCCCCCTCAGCATGGCGTACAGGACTAATATCCCAGCATGCCCCTCAGCATGGCATACAGGACTAATATCCCAGCATCCCCCTCAGCATGGCGTACAGGACTAATATCCCAGCATCCCCCTCAGCATGGTGTACAGGAGGAGAGAGGCTGTGTTCCTGGAGGTGCTACAGGAGGATAGAGGCTGTGTTCCTGGAGGTGCTACTGGAGGAGAGAGGCTGTGCTCCTGGAGGTGCTACAGGAGGATAGAGGCTGTGTTCCTGGAGGTGCTGCAGGAGGATAGAGGCTGGAGGATAGAGGCTGTGTTCCTGGAGGTGCTACAGGAGGAGAGAGGCTGTGTTCCTGAGGTGCTACAGGAGGAGAGAGGCTGTGTTCCTGGAGGTGCTACAGGAGGATAGAGGCTGTGTTCCTGGAGGTGCTACAGGAGGAGAGAGGCTGTGTTCCTGGAAGTGCTACAGGAGGATAGAGGCTGTGTTCCTGGAGGTGCTACAGGAGAATAGAGGCTGTATTCCTGGAGGTGCTACTGGAGGAGAGAGGCTGTGTTCCTGGAGGTGCTACAGGAGGATAGAGGCTGTGTTCCTGGAGGTGCTACTGGAGGAGAGAGGCTGTGTTTCTGGAGGTGCTCTATCTCTCTTTCTCTCTCTCTATCTCTCTCTCTCCCCCCTCCTCCCTCTCTTTGATGACTCTCTCTGGCCTCTGGGTGTTTTGCCTTTCTTCTTTCCATCACACCATCAACCTTCTGAGAACAAATCAAAGGTGCCCTCTCCTGCACTCGCAAACACACTCACACACACGTGAACCCACACACACATACATGCACACACACATACACCCATACACACATACATGCACACACACACACACACATACACACACACACACACGCACACACTCACACAGATACACACGCACACATGCATGCATAAATATAGGCGTGCACTCAGACCCGCACACACACACACACACACACACACACCCACACACACTCTCTCTCACACACAGGCATCCACATACACTCCTTAGCCCATGCACACACATGCATACACACGTGCACATATGCTCGCATATACAGTGACACATACACACCTTACTATTCTGGCAGGGAGGCTGTCCTGCCGTACCTCACCTGCAGAGAGTCTAGAAGCTTCCGTCGTTCTGAGGATCTGCTAGCCCCTCCTCTGAGCCCCCGCCTTTCTTAAAGCGGTCGAGCGAGCGTGTCGAACACGCGCTGCGTTAGCGGCGGCTGGCTGCTCAGCGCTGAAGTGGCGGTTTGTGGGCCTCAGTCGGGCCCTGCGTCGCGGGTGAATGTGACACAGCGCTGTTCCCTGCGTTCCCCCCCCAGCTGCCTGCTCGGCCATGCGTCTCAGCCCCAGCTTCCTGTTTTAACGGTCAGGGGGGCGGGCCGACCCTGTGAGCTCAGTGGGCCTTTCCTCGGCTAATTGCGGCCAGTCGGCGCGCTCTTCCGTACAGGGGGCGGATTTTTTCCGTGCTCTCTGATGCGCTTCTCCTCTCCCGCTGTCATCCCGGTCACGGTCCCTGCTTCTCAAACCGGGGGACGTGCTCCCGGCTTCAAAGGCCCGGGGAGAGCCTCTTTATCCCCCCCGCCCCGGCGCGGCCCGGCCCCGGCCCGAATTCGCACCGGAACGACCGCCGCCTTTTAATGAAGCCAGCAGATTTCAATGCCCGAGGTCGGAAATCGATGCTAATCCCGTGCTGCGCCTGCAGTCAGCATCGTAATCAGATCAGCTGCTATTCCACTCTTACACCCCCCCTCTCCCCATCACTACATATAAGAGTGTGCTCTTCCTCCACCCTCCCAAACTCACAGGGGCATGCTGAGGGAAATTTTAAAACCTTTGCACATGCCGGTTCGTGAACTAGCACGTTAGCACGTTAGCACGAGATCGTTTTTTCAACCAGATATCCTCATATTTTTTCTGCAGTTTCACCAGGCACGGGCACCGATGCTTGGCCCTTTGCTCCGCCCCCCTACACAAACCCAGCGGTGAAACCCTGAGCAGGATTACTGCAGTCCGCACTCCTTTTCCCGAGTAATCGCTCAGGTTGCAGATGACGGCAGATTGGGGCACTTTGAGGAACAATTGCATTATTCCGTTTTGTCGCCCCTACTGGAGCCCAAGAGGAGCATCTCACAGTCCACATGGTGCAAAGTGTTTCTTTTCTCTGATGAATGCTTTGGGGATTTGTTTTTTTTATCTTTTATCAGAGGTTAGTCTTGTTAATCTGTTACAAGCGCAGCGCACCTTGGATTTTGTCCTGAAGTGTGTTCACCTCTCTTTGCTCTGGTGGGTTGCCTACTGATAATTCACAATGAGACAACGAGACCAAGTCCAAAAACATAAAACCGCCGGTTGAAAAGGCGCCGATGACAACTGTAACTTGTATGTTGAACAAAAAATCTCGATTCATAATTTAGCTCCAACTCCTTTGTCATTTCCACTGGACTACAGCGTGAAACAGTGCTTGCGAAGCTGTTGTAATCACATTTCAGAGCTTTGTTTGCGCAGATGTCTCTTTGCAGAACAGTTGGCAGACAAGTTTTCTTGGAAAAGAGGCAAGAGGACTGATGAAATAACTAAGAGGTTCATCTGCGGTTGCCAACAGTCCTGTGTTCAACAGGACATCCTGCATTTCAGCCAAAACAGTGCTTTGAATTTGAAGCACCCTCCCTTGCTTCTCTCTGTCCTGCCTATTTACCTGCAGTATCATAAATGAATTACTATGACACACTGAAAAACTAAGGAGCTGCCCAAACCACAGCATGGTGCATGTTGTGAATAACCGATTTTTCGAGTTTACATCGTTATATGTAATTAAATTTGATAAATATCCACCTCAACCCACCCACCCACTCATGCATGCGCCTCTTTTCTCATCTTCAAACAAGTCAGTGTTGCCAGCCCTAGGCAGAGATTTACTATTTAAAATCAGCACTAATATATGAAAAGACTTCTTCCAGCGTTTCATCTGGGATCTGGCTGTCATCGCTGTCTCTAGCCCCTCCACACTGTGCTCTGTAAACACCAGACTGCCCCGCACGACTAGCCCCCAGGGCTTCAAGGTATGATCACTAGAGCTGGCATCTGATTGGTTGCTAGCTGTGTTCTGGGACTGTCCATGAGTTTGAGAAAAGGAAGCATAGCACACCGCCTTATTTCTTTGGTCAAAGAGGGCGGCTTCTGTAAAATAAAGGGTGAAGAAGTTCTTCATTATTAAGCGTATGCTTTGTGTGTGTTGTGATAAGAACATCATCACTTTTTTATCTGTCGGGGCACAGAGGCCTGGAAGTTTCCTCCTTGCTTCTTCACAAGTTTGATTGCGTGTGAAGATTTATGGGGACAGGGATGAGAAGGATCAAAGTTACACGTGAACCGGCCATTTGGGCTCTACTTCACCTGCCTGCAACTCCCACTGAGGTGAAGTCATTATGAAGCTGTGCATTGCATACAGCATACTAAGGATACTGTAATGTGGCCTTTGTGGGTTTCCACCTGATGGTTAGCTGATTGATTAACCTTTTTTAAACCGAGCACGTCAGCACTGACATGTTCGTGTATGCCGTATTTATGATATCGTATCTCCACAACCGTATGAGAATAAATAATACCAGCAGTATTACTGACTGCCCTTATAGTAAACTATACTTGGTGTATACTCATGGTATGTGTGCATACTTGGTGTATACTCATGGTATGTGTGCATACTTGGTGTATACTCATGGCATGTGTGCATACTTGGTGTATACTCATGGCATGTGTGCGTACTTGGTGTATACTCATGGTATGTGCATACTTGCCGTATACTCATGGCATGTGTGCATACTTGGTATATACTCATGGGATGTGTGCATACTTGCCGTATACTCATGGGATGTGTGCATACTTGCCGTATACTCATGGGATGTGTGCATACTTGGTGTATACTCATGGGATGTGTGCATACTTGGTGTATACTCATGGTGTGTGTGCATACTTGGTGTGTACTCATGGTATGTGTGCATACTTGGTGTATACTCATGGGATGTGTGCATACTTGCCATATACTCATGGGATGTGTGCATACTTGGTGTATACTCATGGTATGTGTGCATACTTGGTGTATACTCATGGCATGCATGCAGGTATGCACTCTGTGGCACCAGAATGGGTGAAATGTAAATACATGGGGTGTATTTTGTGATATAAGGCACATATTTGAGGTGCTTGTTATGGTATGGATATGTTGTGATATAATGTACACACATGGGGTGTATTTTGTGATATAAGGCATATATTGGAGCTGTTTGTTATGGTATGGATATGTTGTGATATAATGTACACCCATGGGGTGTATTTTGTGATAGAAGGCATATATCGGAGCTGTTTGTTATGGTATGGATATGCTGTGATATAATGTGCATACATGGGGTGTATTTTGTGATATTTATGCATATATTAGAGCTGTTTGTTATGGTATGGATATGTTGGGTCCAGAAGGGAAGAGACGTGCTGGTGGACGTGTGTGCTGGAGGGGCACTGTCCGTTCAGCACCGCAAGAATTCTTGACGCACAGAAGAGCTGCAGGACCATGGACAGCGACACCGCCACTCTCTGCAGCTACTGTAGCTCTGCCCTAATCACCCAGCAGATACCCATTATACCAGGACTGGGGCCTCTATATAAGGCCTTGTTTTCAGGCATTACAGAGAAACCTTTTGTTTCCCTGGTCATCATGGGAGCACATTTGTGCTACGTAATTACATGTTTATGTTTCCATGTGAATTTGAATCAAAATGATGCAGTGTTCTTTCCTGGGGGAAAAAGCTGTGCTGATTTTATTCTGATTCACTAAGATGGTGTTATTGTGACTGGATTTGCCACTTCACTTGCTCTGCAGTACCTTTCCTTGTATTTACTCCCCTGTCAGCTGATAAAGCTACGTATGCCGGGTAAATGTCGGATATAATCTATTCTAAGAACGAAGACCACTACATGAATGTGATTCCTTAGGAAAAAGCAGAACATTTCAAGCTCATCCCTTGGGGACATCTGTTTACAAAGCAAAAGAGGATGCATTTATTTATGTTTAAAAGCTTAAAATATGACTAGAGTACCATAATTGAATATGTATGGCTGTGAATTACTGTTTTCATGCATTTAAATTCCACTGCTGCACATCAGGCCCTAATCCATGCTTAACAGCATTAAAAGGCATGTCACCATGCAGATGACACGTAGAAAACGTGTTAATGGTTTTCTGTCTCCATGCTAGTTTTAACGTGCGTATCTGAGCCGGTTGTGCTAGTTTTAACCTGTGTATCTGAGCCAGCTGTGCTAGTTTTAACCTGTGTATCTGAGCCAGCTGTGCTAGTTTTAACATGCGTATCTGAGCCGGTTGTGCTAGTTTTAACCTGTGCGTATCTGAGTCGGCTGTGCTAGTTTTAACCTGTGTGTATCTGTGCCGGCTGTGCTAGTTTTAACCTGTGTGTATCTGAGCCAGCTGTGCTAGTTTTAACCTGTGTATCTGAGCCAGCTGTGCTAGTTTTAACATGCGTATCTGAGCCGGTTGTGCTAGTTTTAACCTGTGCGTATCTGAGTCGGCTGTGCTAGTTTTAACCTGTGTGTATCTGTGCCGGCTGTGCTAGTTTTAAGCCGGCCTAGTGTGTGTATCTGAGCCGGCTGTGCTAGTTTTAACCTGTGTGTATCTGAGCCGGCTGTGCTAGTTTTAACCTGTGTGTATCTGAGTCGGCTGTGCTAGTTTTAACCTGTGTGTATCTGAGCCGGCTGTGCTAGTTTTAACCTGCGTATCTGAGTCGGCTGTGCTAGTTTTAACCTGTGTGTATCTGAGCCGGCTGTGCTAGTTTTAACCTGTGTGTATCTGAGCCGGCTGTGCTAGTTGCTAGTTTTAACCTGTGTGTATCTGAGTCGGCTGTGCTAGTTTTAACCTGTGTGTATCTGAGCCGGCTGTGCTAGTTTTAACCTGTGTGTATCTGAGCCGGCTGTGCTAGTTTTTGTGTATCTGAGTCGGCTGTGCTAGTTTTAACCTGAGCGTATCTGAGTCGGCTGTGCTAGTTTTAACCTGTGTGTATCTGTGCCGGCTGTGCTAGTTTTAACCTGTGTGTATCTGAGTCGGCTGTGCTAGTTTTAACCTGTGTATCTGAGTCGGCTGTGCTAGTTTTAACCTGTGTGTATCTGAGTCGGCTGTGCTAGTTTTAACCTGCGTATCTGAGCCGGCTGTGCTAGTTTTAACCTGTGTGTATCTGAGCCGGCTGTGCTAGTTTTAACCTGTGTGTATCTGAGCCGGCTGTGCTAGTTTTAACCTGTGTGTATCTGAGCCGGCTGTGCTAGTTTTAACCTGTGTATCTGAGTCGGCTGTGCTAGTTTTAACCTGTGTATCTGAGTCGGCTGTGCTAGTTTTAACCTGTGTATCTGAGCCGGCTGTGCTAGTTTTAACCTGCGTATCTGAGTCGGCTGTGCTAGTTTTAACCTGTGTGTATCTGTGCCGGCTGTGCTAGTTTTAACCTGTGTGTATCTGAGTCGGCTGTGCTAGTTTTAACCTGTGTATCTGAGTCGGCTGTGCTAGTTTTAACCTGTGTATCTGAGCCAGCTGTGCTAGTTTTAACCTGTGTGTATCTGAGTCGGCTGTGCTAGTTTTAACCTGTGTGTATCTGAGTCGGCTGTGCTAGTTTTAACCTGTGTGTATCTGAGCCGGCTGTGCTAGTTTTAACCTGCGTATCTGAGCCAGCTGTGCTAGTTTTAACCTGTGTGTATCTGAGTCGGCTGTGCTAGTTTTAACCTGTGTGTATCTGAGCGGGCTGTGCTAGTTTTAACCTGTGCGTATCTGAGCCGGCTGTGCTAGTTTTAACCTGTGTGTATCTGAGCCAGCTGTGCTAGTTTCAACCTGTGTGTATCTGTGCCAGCTGTGCTAGTTTTAACCTGTGTGTATCTGAGTCGGCTGTGCTAGTTTTAACCTGTGTATCTGAGTCGGCTGTGCTAGTTTTAATGTGTGTATCTGAGCTGGCTGTGCTAGTTTTAACCTGTGCGTATCTGAGCCGGCTGTGCTAATTTTAACCTGTGCGTATCTGAGCCGGCTGTGCTAGATTTAACCTGTGTGTATCTGAGCCGGCTGTGCTAGTTTTAACCTGTGTGTATCTGAGCCGGCTGTGCTAGTTTTAACCTGTGTATCTGAGCCGGCTGTGCTAGTTTTAACCTGTGTATCTGAGTCGGCTGTGCTAGTTTTAACCTGTGTGTATCTGAGCTGGCTGTGCTAGTTTTAACCTGTGAGTATCTGAGCCGGCTGTGCTAGTTTTAACCTGTGTATCTGAGCCGGCTGTGCTAGTTTTAACCTGCGTATCTGAGTCGGCTGTGCTAGTTTTAACCTGTGTGTATCTGAGCCAGCTGTGCTAGTTTTAACCTGTGTGTATCTGAGCCGGCTGTGCTAGTTTTAACCTGTGCGTATCTGTGCTGGCTCAGGTGTTCAGAGCCGGTCTGTACTGCTGGAGCTCAGGCTGGGCAAACCGCACCACTGGCTGTCAGCAGAGCATCTGGCCGGCCAGCCGCTGTAAACAGAACCGGCCGTATGCTCAGGGTTTACAGCCTCTCTGGCGGCAGAGATCCTGAACGGAACTGTTCAGAGGCCATGTGGGAAGTCTAGTGTTATGAATGTCTTCATCAGTAGCCACCTAACTGTCTACTCACCCATTACATGAGTCAGCAGGCGTGCAGGGCGGCGTACAGAGGGGCAGAACATCAGGGTTGTTCTCAGGAACACAATGCCATAATCCCCAAGATGGCACGGAGGTCCTGTTTATCAACATTAGGTGGAATGTTAAAGAAAGTTCCACTAGGCAGATATCTTTTCAAAGGCTATATCTATGAAATGATCAGGAAGAACGAAGGAAAGAAAGGTTGCTTAACACCTGAAAATAGACAGAAACCTCACAGTGCTGGACTGACCAGTGCCTGAAACCAGAAGCAGGGTCTGGAGCCTGGTCAAGCTCACTGCTATCCCAGTTGCACCAAGGAGAGCATGTCATGAATATAAGCCACATTATCCAGAAACTTTTAATCGGGGTGCCCAGACTATTTTGGCTTGTGATCTACTTTTTCAATAGCCAGCAGAACGTGATCTACTGGGGGGGGGGGGGGGGTGTTGTGTATTGTTTGACAGTGGCTGCACGCAACGTTATTAACAAAACATTGCGTTAGAAAAACCTAGAATGGACCAGATCGTGTCACTGCTACGATTTCTCTGCGCCAATATCATTGGCAAACATATAAGGCAAATTGTATAGAAACCTGTATTGGCGTAAAAGTCAAATAATTCAATATCATATCTGGACAAAATCCCAGCTTTTAGATTCACACCATTATCCGTCAGATATTTACTGCGAAATTCCCCGCTGTCTAAACCTGACCCAATTTATCGTGTCACCACAACTGCTCTGCCCCATATAAAATGTTATCGTGTTGCTATCACGTAATATTGGACATTTACGTGACCACACCACAAATGAATGGACACGCTTAAGTAACAAAGTTATCAACAGCAGCTGATTGGCCACATTATACGCCAATCAAGCGTACCTGCCTGTCGGGCAGAAGCCGTAGGGGAATGGGATGAAAACAGGAAGAATTACAAGCATTTCTTTTAAATGACATGCTGATCTCACTTCCAGTTTGACTTTTCATAACTACTGACTTAGGCTGTGCTTACTGCATGAACTAGACTTGATGTTCATGGCTATGGATAACAGATACTCCATGAGTATTGAAGCTTATCTGACCTGTGTTCTGCAGGTGTTCCATTGACCTTTGGTATGCACTTGTTTTACATCGCTTTGGATAAAAGTGTCTGCCAAACAAAATGTAATATAATGTAATTATGCACAACATGTGCATGTGTATTTATATTGTACATGTCCATGCCTGTAACCAATTCAATATGTGTATATACGCAAGATGTGCATCTATTTGGACATTGAACATGATTCCTGTACCTATTCCAATAAGTGCATTTGTATGGCATGCATTTGCCTGTTACTAATTCTGCATGCATGTACGCATTGCATGCACATATGAGCATGTGCTGTGCATGTGGTTCCTCCCCATCTAAGGATGCTTTCATGTCTTTTTGTTTTTCCCTGAATCTTTTTTTAAAAACGTTTCTTCAGCACGCTTCTCCTGTCGGCTTTTCCACAAGGCTCTCGACACACTGATGGCACCTGTTCCTCTTCCACGGGGGGGAGGGGGGGGTCACAGGAAGTTGATTTCTGTTGTGTAAAAGACACATCATCGCAGGCTGATAAAGAGCGTGCTGCAGAATGCTATAAAAGCTGCTATTTGCAGCTGCCTCCGCTGCCCCTGCCCGTGCAGGTCGTGTTCTAAATCGGTGCCGTGCAGTTGGATATACCTCAGAAGCTGTGTGGGATTCGCACTGTTTGTTTAACATTCGCTTTCTATTTCGCTCTCCTCCTGTAATTTCATCTGGTATGCGCTGTGCTCTTTTGTGTTTGTGCTGAGGCTTCTTGGATTTTTCCTGCCCACTGTGTGTGTGCGTGCGTGCGTGGGTGTGTATATGTGTCTGTGTGTGCGTGTGCGTGTATGTGTGTGTCTGTGTCTGTGTGTGTGTCTGTGTGCATGCATGCATGGGTGTGTGTGCACATTTGTGTGTGTGTGCAGATGTGTGTGTGAGTGCATGCATGCATGCGTGGGTGTGTGTATGTGTCTGTGTGTGCATGCATGCATGGGTGCGTGTGCATGTGTGCCAGTGTGTCTGCATGCATGCATGGGTGTGTGTGCATTTGTGCGTGTGTGCATGTTTGTGTGTGTGTGTGAGTGCGTGTGTGGATGTGCCTGTGTGTGCGCATGCAAGTGTGGGTGTGTGTGTTGGTGTGTGTACATGTGCATGTGAGTGTGTAAGTGTGTGAGTATGCCTGTGTGTGTGTGTTTGTGTGTGCATGCGTGCATGCGAGCGTGTGTTTGTGTGCGTGTGCATGTGTGTGTGTAAGTGTGTGAGTATGCCTGTGTGTGTGTGTTTGTGTGTGCATGCGTGCATGCGAGCGTGTGTGTTTGTGTGCGTGTGCATGTGTGTGTGTCAGTTTGTGTGTGTGTGCTGATGTGTCTGTGTGTGCATGTGCGTGTGCGTGTGCGTGTATGTGTGAGTATGTGTGTGTGTGCACGTGCTGACTTGATTGTAACACACGTTACTCCTCCTTGTTTTTATTTTACTGCACTGTGCTGCACTCCTGAATGTGTGAAATGCTTTGAGGCTGCACTGCCAGTAGGGGCTATTTGTACCAAAGAAGAAGAAGATGTGAGAAAAAATAGATAAAACAAAAATCCTAAAATAGCTTCATGGACCTTTGCCCTTTGGCCATGGTAACATCTCCCCTCTACCTGGCACTGTGGTGCAATGCCCCCCTCGCCCCTAGAGCCTGGCAGCATCTGCTTCCCGCGGTGTTAACTCTACCGGTCTTCCTCCTGTCTGGCTGCTCATGCTTAAAAATAGCAGGCAGCCTGTTATTTGACCTTCCAGCCTCTCGTTTAATTAACGTCATCCTAATTACCTCGTGCCCCTAGTGCTTTCCATGGCCCACCTCCCGGTGCCTGTGCCTGTGCCTGCCAGTGTGAATGGGAGGGTCAGAGGGGGGTGGGGGTGGGGTTTGGAGTAGCTGGGTCACTGGGGAGGGTTTGTATTGTCGTGTAGTAGGTGAGAATGACTTTGTTTGGATGTGTTGAAGATGCGTTGGAGACACACGTCTCCAGGTGTTCATTTAAAGCCTTAATCCCAGCCCAGAAGCAACACTTTCTCTCCTTCAGTGTTTGGTTTCTGTGCGTCCTGCCCCCTCACCCTTCCCCCCATCCCATGAACGCTAGTGGCCCATGGGGGGGGGGGGGGGGGGTTTTTCCGTGGAGCGTTTGCGCTCCACGGAACCTGGGCATGCGGATGATTGGAGCCGCAGCTGGCTTGCGGTTGCCATGGTTTCCACCTGGGCGGTGCTTAGTGTAATTGTGTGGATGTTACCGGGACCCCAGCCCAGCCACATTCACATCACCTTCAAGCAAATGCGTGTCATTGGACGGGACAGAGTCAGAGAGGAGCGGCTGTATCTGGAGTGTGAGACTGTGATCTCTCTCTGGCTGAGCCTGTGAGTGTGAGTGTGTGTGTGTGTGTGTGTGTGTGTGCACGAGTGTATGTGTGTGTGCGCGTGTGAGTGTATGTAGGTGTGTGTGTATGTGTGTGTGTGTGTGTGTGAGTGTGTGTGCATGCGTGTGTGTGTGCATGTGAGTGTGTGTGCGTGTGAGTGTGTGTGTGCGTGTGAGTGTGTGTGTGCGTGTGAATGTGTGTGTATGCGTGTGATTGCGTGTGAGTGTGTGTGTGAGTGTGTATGTGTGTGTGTGTGTGAGTGTGTGTGCATGTGTGTGTGTGTGTGTGTGTGAGGGTGTGCATGTGTGTTTGCGTGTGTGTGTGTGAGTTTGTGTGTATGTTTATTTGCGTTTGTGTGTTTGCATATGCCGTGGTAAATGCGCACACAGAGAGGTGGCTGTGTTTGGTGGCTGTGACAGGCTGTGAGTAATCTGGAGGGCCGTTTATAATCTCTGTGCTTGAACCATGGCTCTCATGAAGGCTGTGTGTTTGTGAAAGCATGCGTCCCATCGCAAAGTCATTGCATTTTCCTGAAATGGCCAACATATTAGCCTAAACGCTCACCAACAGAGCAAGCCTTTATCTCCAGGCTTCACTCTAGACCAGCTCTCCTGCAGAATTAAAACTGTGCCAGGGCTTCCTGCTTCTCCACAGCCCTGTCAGCTTCAGCTGTGCTTCAGCCACACCTTCTCAGTGCCTCATGATCCTGTGCTTTGGGTTAAAGGGTACAGTGTTAGTCAATGGTTAGTTCAGGTAGCTTAACATCAGAGGTGTAAAACCCAGGTTGAGAAAGGAAAAGTCATCCCCTGTATTTTGTTTGAATACCTGGATTTGCACAATTCTTCAGCCAGGAGGTCAAACTAATTAGTGAAATGAGCGGGCTGAGTTTCCACTTCTGCTTGATATCAAAATATAGAAGTTTCAAAAGGAGACCAGCAGTCTTAGTCTTTGGCAGGGGAATAGTCAACAGGCCAGCAGTCTTAGTCTTTGGCAGGCGAACAGCAAACAGGCTAGCAGTCTTAGTTTTTGGCAGGGGAACAGCAAGACACAAGAGGCTTTAGACACAGACCCCATCAAACTTTTGGCATGCCTGGCTGTGGTCACATTGGTCACTCGGGTGGGGTCTTGATTAGTCACTCTGGGGGGTCTTTGGTCACTCTGGAGAGTCGTTTGTTTTGTCACTCTGGGGAGTCATTTGTTTGGTCACTCTGGTGGGGTCTCTGATTAGTCACTTTGGGGGGTCTCTGATTGGTCACTCTGGGGAGTCTTTGTTCACTCTGGGGGTGTCGTTTGTTTGGTCTCTCTGTTGGGGTCTGTGATTGGTCACTCTGGAGAGTCTTTGTTTGGTTACTCTGGGATGTCTCTGATTGGTCACTCTGGGGGATCTTTGATTGGTCACTCTGGCGGCGTCTCTGATTAGTCACTCTGGGAGGTCTTTGTTTGGTCACTCTGGGGTGTCGTTTGTTTGGTCTCTCTGCCGGGGTCTGTGATTGGTCACTCTGGGGAGCCTTTGTTTGGTCACTCTGGGATGTCTCTGATTGGTCACTCTGGCGGGGTCTGTGATTGGCCCAGCCTCCCAGCGGCTCCAGGATGGCTTCCTCTCCGGAGCTTCCGAGCGTTGGTGTTTTTCTGAAGCGCGTTTGAATGACCGCCGTCCCCTGTGCAAGATTTTCAGCCCGTCAGAGCAGGTTATCACAGCAAGGCAGGCAGAGGGCACAGCTTCATAACGCAGGGCCAGGCTGCCCTGTACGACTCAAACATGCTTCCCGCTGCCATGTTCAGTGCAGGTGCCCGCCTCTCAGAGCTTTGCATTCTGGGGGAATTGGAGATAGAAATGAAATGATAGGCCGGATTAATCGGGGCGTGATCCAGGCTTGAGAAATGCAAATTTTTTTCCTTAAGGGCATCCTCTGGCTTGGGTGGCTTAAGTGGGCAAATGATAGATTTAAAGAGAAGTTGTGTCCCATTGAATTCTGAGCTACACAAATCCCAGCTGCACAGCCTGTGCTTGCAAACAGGGTGGAATGAACAGGCCAAGCCTTTCGGCCGAAAGGAAATTACAGCAGGCAATGGCCAAAAATGATGAAATTCATTTAACCAATGAAATTTTTGCCAGTTTAAACTTTTATGTTCAAAGGAATACTGTTGTTATGAGTCATGAAAAATATGAATCATACGTGTTTAAATAAATATTTAAATGTCACCACATTTAGTGGCCCAGTACTAATGAATTGTAAATCTTCTATGCTTCCATAAAGGTTTTCTTTCAAACGACCATGGCCGCCTATTTGTATTCAATAGCAGTGTCCGGTTACTTTTGGCACTGGCTCCTGCAGCTGTTCTGTGGCACTTGCTCATTCCCCTCTTTATCTCCATTATTTTGTTTACGTTACAATTAGCCAGGCTAATGGATATATAAGACTGGGTCGGGGCAAGGCTCATTGCTCAATTCTGCCCGTTTCAGAGGCAATCCTGCAGTAACTATGTTGGGACCCTGTTCATAAATTAAATACGCTAGCATTGTCTTATTGCAGAATGTAAATGGCAAACCCATTATAACATAATTTATGAAAATGAATGGTAAATCTATACAGGGGCGCTGGTGTCTTCATAAAACAATTGTGGGACTAAGTTCTACGTGTATTCTCTTCTCTTCTCCTTAGTTTTAATTTTGATTTTGGCAGTGTGTCGTACCATTGCAGTTCAAACACTTACATGAGTGCAAGAATGCCAGAAAAAAGTATTATTGATGTAGAATATGAGAATACATGACAAGCACAAGTCTGGGCTTGTCACGTACCTGCAGCCTAGAGAGCATACAGCACTATCAAGCCCAGGGTCTCTCTCTACTACATCACCTGACAGGCTGTTCCACACGTCAGGAAATCTGTGTTAATAAAAAAAACATGCAGTTGTCAACGCGTGGTATGTGTATGTGCGCTCAAACTATATGTGTTTTTCTTTGTTGTCTTTTTTTAGATATTGCGTTTGCCTCAGGCACAGACTTCCCTTATTCTTGTTTTCCTTTACTGTACCAATGCAGCCCGCAGTCATTGTAGTTTCAAGGTTCAGTTAGGTTTACATTCTGAAGCCCATCGGCTTGATAGATGAATACATAAATACATTATCTATGCCCTACTGAATATTAATGTACTTGCATTATCATCGCATGCAGCATTCAGTTTCATAGTTGTATTGCTTACTTATCTTGTTAATAACCAGCTGAGGTTCACCTGTGCAGAGCAAATGAATAGGTATGTGGAAAATAAAATGGCACAGCTAAAACGAGGGGTCTGGAGAGGACTATCAAACAGAACATGTTCAGTCTTTAGCCTAAGAGTTGTTCTTTGGTCTTTCTAAAGATAAGCCTTTTTTCTGTGCTGTAAGAACGTTTTTGAGACGGTTCCTTGCAAATTCAGCGCTGGGCTTTCGTAAGCCTCTAAACACTTTAAGAGTTATGCAGCGTTTGGGCTGGCTTTTCAGGTTTTCCCAGCTGGCTAGAGGGAGGGTGTGCCGTGGCATAGCCAATATTGCATTCTGGGAAATGCAGTTCACCGTTCACCATTTACATTACATTACAGGCCTTTAGCAGAGCAACTTACACAACTTTTTTTTTTGTCCATAGCATTTTCATTGCATCCATTTATACAGCTGGATTTATACTGAAGCAATGCAGGTTTAGTACCTTGCTCAAAGGTACAACAGCAGTGTCTGACTTGGTAATCGAACCTGTGACCTTTAGGTTACAAGACCAGCTCCTTACCCATTACACGACACTGCAGCCGTTTATGACGTGCAAACAAGATCCCGGCTTAGAAGAAAGGAAATTCGTCGGGAGAAATGGCCAAGCTTTCAAAGAACTCTTCAAAAAAAGAAAAACGGATCTAGGCCACACAACCGTCAATCCATCTTAAGTAAAATGTTGGGCGATGGATCAGTCACATCCTGGACACTTTCAATTTGATGTGGATTTGGAGGAACGACCCAGTTTCAGCTGATTGATTTGACCCTCTGGGCTCCCAGAGGGGACAGGAATATCAAAGCGCAGTACAGGTCCGCTGAGCTGAGGGGCTCGGCATGTCCTGGGCGCTGGCAGGAGGGCTGCCTAATGACCCAGTCCAAACTCACTCCAGGGTCCCGGGCTGGGTTAGGGAGCCATTCCTCTGCTGGCTGTCTGGTCGCCAAGCGACAGTTGCTGTTCTTTTGCTGCAAACTGGCTCAAATTGGGCATTTAGAACCTTGGGAAGCCAGTTAGCAGAGCCTCGATGGCGATGCAGTTCCCCCACCTCTAACCTCAGAAAAAGGGCTGAGCTAACAACAGAAAGACGCTAATACGGTTTAGCTCTGAAACGGTCAAACATTGAAATGGTTGAGCACTGGAACAGTCAAACACTGAAATGGTTGAGCACTGGAACAGTCAAACACTGAAATGTTTGAGCACTGGAGAACAGTCAAACATTGAAATGGTTGAACACTGGAACAGTCAAACACTGAAATGGTTGAGCACTGGAACAGTCAAACATTGAAATGGTTGAGCACTGGACCAGTCAAACATTGAAATGGTTGAACACTGGAACAGTCAAACAGCACTGAAATGGTTGAAAGTCAAACTGGAACACTGGAACAGTCAAACACTGAAATGGGTTGAACGCATTGAAATGGTTGGAGCAGAACAGTCAAACACTGAAATGGTTGAACACTGGAGTCAAACACTTGAAATGGTTGAGCACTGGAACAGTCAAACATTGAAATGGTTGACAATGGAACAGTTGAACGCTGGAACAGTCAAACACTGAAATGGTTGAGCACTGGAACAGTCAAACTGAAATGGTTGAGCACTGGAACAGTCAAACACTGAAATGGTTGAGCACTGGAACAGTTTCAAACACTGAAATGGTTGAGCACTGGAACAGTCAAACATTGAAATGGTTGAGCACTGGAACAGTCAAACATTGAAATGGTGAGCACTGAACAGTCAAACATTGAAATGGGTGAGCACTGGAACAGTCAAACACTGAAAAATGGTTGAGCACTGGAACAGTCAAACACTGAAATGGTTGAGCACTGGAACAGTCAAACACTGAAATGGTTGAGCACTGGAACAGTCAAACACTGAAATGGTTGAGCACTGGAACAGTCAAACACTGAAATGGTTGAACGCTGGAGCAGTCAAACACTGAAATGGTTGAACGCTGGAACAGTCAAACATTGAAATGGTTGAGCACTGGAACAGTCAAACACTGAAATGGTTGAACACTGGAACAGTCAAACACTGAAATGGTTGAGCACTGGAACAGTCAAACATTGAAATGGTTGAACACTGGAACAGTCAAAC